>BDMV01000011.1:22164021-22475980 GCA_008326285.1 Oryza officinalis | reverse complement strand
CCCCCCCCAGTTCTCGAAGATGAAGAGGTGGACCCTGCTGATGAAGAGTTCTTCCAGGAGCAAGCCGACTTCGAGCAGTAGTAGGGTTTCGGCCTTCCCCAAGGCTTTGCTTGTGGCTTAGGGCCAGTCGCCGCTTTCCGCTTTCGCCTTTTTTGTAATGCTGTTGTGAACTCGGGTTCTGTCCGCAGTTCCAACCTTGGTTGTAATCCTACTCTTAATAAAGAGACCGCTGTTGTTGTGGTATTCAGTCTTCCTGTTGTACCAGCGCTATTTCCTGGGACTGGTACAGGCATACAGGTCAATCTGGACCGCTCTATCCTGGTCTCCGCCCGGGGCCAGTTTGGGGCGTGACAGGGGATGTGTCGGGGGTCCATACGGTGGGGCCTGAGTAGATGAGTGTGACGCGGGACATTTATGGGTTGGTTATAGAAAAGTCTTGTAGTGAGCTCTCCTTTGTCGGCCATGTCTGATCCACATGGGTTCGGTAATGTGAGAAGTTCACGGCGTGTGGGTAAAGCGTGCAACCTCTGCAGAGTTTAGTAAAACTGTTTAAACAGTCATGCCCACGGTCATGGAAGGATGTGAGGTGTTTCTCATAGCATAGCTTTGTTTTTAAACTTCTTTAACAAAATGGTTTGTGGGATAGGAACCGTTACCAGAGTTTGTCTTTGTGACGAACGGCCAATCGTCGTGGTTGGGGAACGAGCCTGTGTGACTCGGGGTGTCTATTGGCACCAGGATGTTGGTTTTGTGCTGAGACGACATGGTATTGGTTTGTGCTGAGACGACACAATGTTGAGTTTGGACTTGGGACTTATGATTATTGTGACAGGTTGTTACAAAGCAACCTGGAAAATGGGGCGAGGCATGGGTCTCGTTCCGAACTAAAATTTGAATCACTAGTGTTTTGAAATCAAACTAATTTAAAACCTTGTTTTTTGAAAGTAACCTTACCCCTCCTTGTTTATAGCCTTGCATATCATAATTTGCCCGGCTTGCTGAGTACACCGAGTACTCACCCTTGCTTATATTTATATTTATAGAGTTAGCAGAAGGATACCTTGACTCTTCTACTGAGGCGTATTTCCAGGAGCAGGTTGAGTACGATTTCTCGGGGTTTCAAGCCTAGTTCCCAAACGTAGTCTGTGGTTCATGTTTGTTGTTTTCCTCTTTGTGTCTTTTACTCTATGCTTCTCGCCGCTATTCACTGTGCTTTCGCCTTTGTCTTTTCTGCCTGTCTATGTTTCTACCAGTCTGGCATATGTTCATGACGGTAGTATGTATGAGACCTCCCTCAAGGTTGTAATAAAGCTTTGTTATTTCTAATTTTCCATAATTATTCTGTAAGTACCAGCTTGTGTATCCTGGGACTGGTACTGTAATCACAAGTAATAATGTGACTTCCAGCCTATGCCGGTTCTTGTTCTTGGACTGGTATAGTTTGGGGCGTCACATGGTTTTTCAACCACCGGCAAATCCATCAGGAGCTCACGAAGCCACTTGGCCTCAACAGTGACAGTGTCTAATACTGTGAGTTCTACTTCCATTGTTGACCTCGCAAGTTTCCACTCTTTTTTTTTCTAAACCTCTATTTACATCTCTTCTTTCTATTTTTCTGTATTTTTCTAGAATAACAATCATCAACTCACGGTTGACATGTAGAGGTTTCACTAGCCATGGTACTCATTAGGTATCATCTATAGCACCACGATACCTCATAGGTATCATGTATAAAACCTACAGGTTTCACTAGCCATAATACTCATTAGGTGTCATCTATAACACCATGATACTTCCTAGGTATCATATGTGAAACCTGCAGGTTTTACTAGCCATGATACTCTTTAGGTATCATCTATAGCACCATGATACCTCCTAGGTCTTATGTGTGAAACTTGTAGGTACCACTAGCCATGATTCATCTAAGGTATCATGGTTCTAGCCAGAGCCGTGATACCTCCTAGGTATCATGTGTGAAACCTGCAAAGGTACCACTAGCCATGATACTCCCTGGGTCTCATCTATAGCACCATGATACCTCCAAGGTATCGTACATGGTGCTGGCAACATGATCCTTATGAGTTATCTTAGTTGATACCTCTCATTTATCATAGTATGAAAACCTGTGCTGTACCATTTTGCTGGCACCAGAGAGGTATCATTGGGATATCGTCTCTAGCACACCAACGAAACTCTTTTAGGAATTTATGATACCTGTGATGTATCATTTGCGCATATATGACATCTCATGGTATCATCAGATACCTAATACTATTGGGGTACCAAACATTTATGATATTATTGGGGTACCAAACATTTATGATACTATTGGGGTACCAAACATTTATGATCATTTTAATAGCCACAACAATAGTAAAAGATACAACATGGCAAAAATTTTCTAAAGCAAGAAAACAAGCAAGCAGTTCAAAAGCATTTAATATGGCATTTACATGACAGAAATGTTTCAAAACAAGGAGATTAAGTTCTACATTCTGCAGGATTTTCTGCTCCACAATTTTGGGGTGGTTTCCTGAGGAATTTATTTTGCAGCCCTGCACATAACCATAAAGTTTTTGCATATAATTTTGTGATAGATACAGAATATGACAACAAAACACTATGTCTACAGAAACATTTCATGGACACCTCGTCACTAGTTTACCTGTAGGCTATTGCACCCCTGTACCACTAGTTTCAGAATTTTTATCTGACTTCTTCCTTTTTTTTTTACCCCCTGAAGTTATTGTCACCATGGCAGCAGATTTCAGTCTAGTTGATTTTTTTGGCCTATCCCTTGAAATTTTCTTTTTAAAATCTTTCAGCATATTGATGGCAGTACTCTCATTCACAGACTTTTCCAGGGTGTTACCGCCATCCCTAGACTGGGCCTTCTCACCAGGTCGTCCTTCAACACCCCCATTGGCGTCAAGTGCATCAATGCAAGCTTTTCCGCCAATTCTTTTACTGTTCTGATTCAAGATCATATCCTTCCTTTGTCTTACACACTTTGCTTGCTACCGAAACTGAATTCTTGTAGACTCTGATATATATCATCTTTTTAGTTGATACCTCATCAATATCATGCGACACATGCAGGATTGAAGTGCTTTTAGTCCCTTCAAGTGTCCAATGATGTTTTTCTAGTAATATATAGACATTCAGTTGTGTCTGACCTTCAAAATGTGACCACATAGCAGTCCATCTCTCTCGAACTTCTCGCACACACAAGTAAACATCTGATTAGCAAAATTTGCTTGGACCAGGAATCTTTTGCTGTTTTCTGGCAATATCTTCACATGATATGATCCCACATCTGACTCACAGTCCATTGTGTAGATTATTAGTCCTCTCAAGGGCCTCTTGGAACTTCTCAAAAATTGCATTCGTGTAGAATTTCGAAGCTTGGTGCTCCATTGGATACCTTGACCAGAATTTTGGTTCTGCGTGTATAGTAATGGACTGCCGGTTGTCATCCCTATCCAGATAGGACTGCACAAGGTTTGCATATTGTGAGATGAAGTTTCGGATCAAGTCTCTTGGGTGTACGAAGTCTTTGAACAGAGAATTCATCCCTTCGCTCCTTTGGGTTGTGCTCATGAAAGGGAAGAAACAGTCCATGAAGTAGCATGGGACCCACTTCTCTTTGTTGTCAAACAAGTGTTGCATGTACTTGTTCTTCCCCAAGCCATGCTTATCAATCATTGCTTGCAAGCTTGTTATAAACTCCTCATGTGTCAATGAACAATCAACACAAAGCTTCCATATTATCTTTAAATCCTTCTAACTCGCTCAACAGCACCCTAAGCCTGATGCTTGCATTTCTCTGGACATGCCACATGGATCGCCTGTGAATTGTGTCTGTCAGCACAAAAGCAATGGCGCTTTCCATTGCTTTGTCCTGGTCAGTCATGATACACATTGGTGCTTTCCCATCCATAGCCTTCAACAATGTTTCAAACACCCACTCGAATGTCTGCACCGTCTTATACTTCAGGAATGCACATCCAAAAAGGATTGTTTGCCCATGGATGCTGACGCCAATAATAAGTGCAATGGGGAGATTATACATGTTTATACAATAAGTGGTGTCAAATACAATACAATCTTCAAACTTCTTGTGCGTCTCTCTTGAAGCTCCATCCACCCAGAACAAGCTGGCAACAGTACCATCATCAGCCAATTCCATGCTATAGAAAAATGATGGGTCTTTAGCTTGGAGCTCCTGGAAATACTTGATTAATTGTTGCTACCATATCCCCATTCTCTGTTTACTTCCTCATTGACGTCCGAGGTTGCTGATATCCCTCTCTGTGAATGGGGCATTCCGCAAAGTACCATGCAAACCAGCCAAAACTGACATTAACTCTACGCGTCAGGATGTTGTTTTTGTGCATCAGTTCAATCAGATCATAGCCCTCTTCTGATATGTTTCTATGAGAACTTAAGAATCTGGCTTCATTGGGGTCCATTGGGGGGTGATTAATTGATTATGATCCAGATCAATAATAGTGATAACTTATAATATTTGGAATTAAAATTAAAATAAAAAATAAAAGAAGAATCCATGTAGAACACTATATGTGATTAGTCCAAGTTAAAAGACTATGCAAGATTAATTAAAATTTGGTATAAAAATAAAAATTTCAATACTACTTCCAATGTAATGTAAAAATAAAGTCTGAATAAAATTAAGATGATAAAAATAATAAATACTATGAAGCAATGTGGCTAACGTTCTATTTATCACTTGCTTTCGAGTCAGGTGACATGCTAATCTATATGCAATTGCTAATGCACTCCATTGATTATAACATTATTGTTTATTGAACTAGATATAATGAGTGAAACGCTATATATTTTGCGATACCAAGGCGATCGATGCCAAAATGTTCCAGGAGAGATATGAGATGCAAGGAAAAGGAAAAGACAAAACCTACATTGAATCCTGTGTCGTGTAGGCTATGAACTCGCACCTTACTTTTAAACTTGCATCACACGTGAAGTGATGTCCATAAGATGCATTCAATATGCTATCCGTTTGCAAATTAGTGTCACCAATAACATATATAATCTTTACTCTTTTGTTCTAGGACAAATAATATGTGTCGATGAAAAGTATAATAACATACACTACTACAGAAAGGATTTTTGCAGACGGGCGGATTCGATCTTCGCATGCGGTTGGCCGGGCCGCATGCGCGAAAAGGTCTGTGAAGATCACCATTTGCGCATGCGGCCGGAGCCAGCCGCATGCGAAGATCGATCTTCGCATGCGGTCAGTTATGACGGCCGCATGCGAAAACCGATCTTCGCATGCGGCCGATATAAGCAGCCGCATGCGAAGATCGATTTTCGCATGCGGTCCAATTAAGTGGACCGTTTGGGAAAACAAATTTTCCAACAGCAAAATTAATACTCTATCGTATTTGATATTATATTTCGTATGATTTATTATCGTATTTTCGAATAGACGCATATGAGATAGTCGGATTGATGATATTACTGTAAGAAATATCAAATACATAACCATAAATTGAAACGTTGTTTACATACGAAGCATATATTACAAATATCACAACTGTTTCATCACATATATAATTAGTGTACATCTCATTGCATTTGTTCTTTCTCCCACTCTCTGAGAGGTTGAAATTTGTCTTCCAATGCGAGTTCACTCTGGTTGTCGTAGAAGAGACCTCTTGCGTTGCAGACATCACGACGGATGAATCGGCAGAGGTCAGCGCACACGTTCCAGATAGTCCTGTCGTCGAATCGTTGTGCAACATAAGGGATTTTCGGGATCTGTGCACAGCAAAGTCAACAAAAGGTTACTAAGTGAAATATGTGTTGTAGTTGGGTTTCTTTGTAAAGAAGGAAATGCTGACGTACTTGGTCACTGGTTGTTCGGTACCTCCCGTTGACTCTGAGCATCTCGCACACGTAATATCCGCACAAGTTGGTTCCCGCTGGTTGTTTGTAACACTGCGATATAATTACGAGGGACCAATCATTAGACATAATTCAGGAACTAATGTACGATAGTTTGTTGTATTGGCATATATATGTTCGTACCGGCCAGCCAGTCTTGACGGATAACTTCTTCTTGGCCGGATCATGTACTGGTCCACCTCTTTTGCGGTAGTACTTATGTGCTCTGTTAGAACAAAACAATTGTTTCTCCAGTACTAAGAAAACTAGAAGTCAAAAAAAATGTCTATTGAAATGTGTATCACTTACAAATTCAAAATAGTTAGGAATTCCATAAACGTCTCCTTGTCATAGTGTGCGGGGTCCAACGATACAATCAATTGGTCTTTTGGATATACGAGGAATAGTATGTAGTGGTCGCTGCAATTAAGAAAGACAAATTAGAGATAGAGAATTTAAAAAATGATAAATTAATTTAACACAGAAGAGAACGCTTACCTGAACGCGTAGGGGACCATCACGACATTTTTGTCGGCGTGCGCCAACATTGCTATTGCCAAGTATGTTGCTACCTCCAGCTTCTTGGTCTTGTGTAATTGCTTGATATATTCTTCCTTTTCTGGAGGGGTCTTGTCAACCAATTCCGGGCAGTCGGCTCTCATCTGTACGGTGTGTTGCGTTTTGCATATCCTTGTTGGATCGACGTAGCCAACCGATGATCCAGTTCTGTCAGCTTCGTGAAATTGCATCCTATACAATGTAAATGAAGTAATGAGATATGGTTTTTTTGTTTGGAATGATACGTGTAACATATAAGAGTTCAGACTTACAGGCAGAACGCGGCAAGGAGATTCACATCCATTTTGTCTAGCTTGTAGATGGCGTATAGGTCCCGGAAAGAGATAAAGAATATCCCATTAGGACCACTCATGAAAGCGGCCTAATAGGCCTATTATCGCATGCGGCCGTCTTAAGCAGCCGCATGCATTATCGCATACGGCTGCTTAAGACAGCCGCATGCGATAATAGGCCTATTATCGCATGCGGTCGTCTTAAGCAGCCGCATGCGATAATGAATCTTCGCATGCGGCTGATTAACCTGCTCACAGGGGGGCGATTTTTGCAGGCGCGCCCACAGGTCGCCCGCATGCGAAGATAAAGCCCCCCGTACAGAAAAATGTTCTCTGTAGTAGTGATAAGTGCCTATATTTTGATAGTCATGGTTTCACTTTGCCTGCTATGCTTCACTACACATCAGCTGCTGGCTGGGACGCTCGAAAGTTTAACCCATTTTTGTTGTGAGGGGGGCTGAACATATTGTGGCCATTATCAGCTTGTCTTACCTCTAATTAAATCCCCTCAAATTAACATTAATATTATATCATCCACCACTATCTCTGCTACCATGCATGTCCATGGAGTATATGGTGTATATACTTGTAAAAGTTCACGCTTTTTTTTGGTAGTGAATAATGTAGCCAGCCACACATGAATATATATATATATCACCTATAAAAAGACATGCATTGAGGAGTCATGTAAACTAAAGATGTAGCTATGTGAACGAAACACATGCTGCACATAGGAAAAAAAAAACAAAGGGCTAGCTACAATCCATTTGAAATTCATCAGAATACTGTGGACTTGCAGGCTTCAATTCAGGCGAAAAAATGTGATCGCAGGTCCTCGTATACTATAGATATACTCCTGTCAGTATATGAACTTGT
Organism: Oryza officinalis; assembly: GCA_008326285.1. Taxonomy (NCBI): domain Eukaryota; kingdom Viridiplantae; phylum Streptophyta; class Magnoliopsida; order Poales; family Poaceae; genus Oryza; species Oryza officinalis. Next base: position 22,468,322 of record BDMV01000011.1, on the reverse strand, counting down.
GACGGTGCCTGTGAGTACTATACATGCTGAAGAAAATCTTTATAATTCAGAATTTTGAGTTCCATGTGATCAGTTTATATTTTGACTTCTATTTCTACTGTGGATTTATTAAAGAACCAGAATTTTGTAATCTTGTATATGTCACTTATAAGTGTTGGAGATTAGCGTCATGTAGTTAGTAGTGTTTTCCTTCAATTAACATACGATTAGTAATTTGTGGTTTTTGGGAGTGAATTGTAGAAGCCAGAGTTTACAGAACCGAGATAAATCGGAGGTTTCAAGTTAACATACCTAGTAACCGAAGGGTTTACAAAATTTAGGCTGTTTGTTTTCGTGAGTCGGGAAATCATTCTCTCCGCACGAAAAACGAAACGATTCATTAGCACATGATTAATTAAGTAGTAATTATTTTTTTAAAAAAATGGATTAATATGGTTTTTTAAAGCAACTTTTGTATAGAAACTTTTTAAAAAAACACACCGTTTAGCAATTTGAAATGCGTGCGCGCAAAACACGAGTGAGTGGAGTTAGAAAAACATGTCACCGAACACACCCTTAGTAGTGATTTTCACGAAAGCTGGACGTTCCGAGCCAGCTCGAGATTAAAAACCACTTGGCACACTGTCAAGGAAAAAAAAGGACAAACTAAAATTTAAAATTTTAACAAAATTTGGCCGAATTTCACCAATAGTCAACGTCTTTCATGAAAACCAGAAAAACCTCAAGAGTGGTTTTCAAGGAAGATTCGGATTTGTGAACCATATGGTATAGCCTTGTTTTAATAATAGTATTGTAGATCGTCGATGAAATTTGACATAGCACTGTCATTAGAAACTAGCTAGTATATATAAATATGCTACAGATCGAGTGCTTGTGAATTATTGTTAGTTTCTTTCATCGGCATAAATTCCCATAGGTACGTACGGATTCTCAGTTTTATGTCGAAGAATAGGACACTGACAACATATTACATACGGATCCGTTTAATTGTCTGGATGTCTTATCATTTTCACCATAACTGGTTTGAGATATGCACGACTTTATTAGTGAGGTCAGTAGTATAACCAATCAACAACGTTTTCTTTCAAAAGAAACATGTATAGATTTGAAAACGAGGCGTTTCAACTAAAGCATGAGAGCAGATTAGAGAAAACTAAAAGTTTTCAACTCTTGTGGGGAGCTCTCATGGATGTAATGGATATGTACCTAGAAAAAGCTGTACTCTAAACTTTCTATGGCTTACTCGAAACTTATTCCCTACAAACTATTAGATGATCGAGCTACCAACTGGTCTATTGTTACCTAAGTTGGTCCTGGGTTCTGGCCTATATGTGCAACATGTGCCTAGATACCCAGTTTGTCTCTCCAAGATACTAACGAATGTGGAATATCTTTCAATACATTAATCTACCTAGCTCCACCTCATGCATTCTCGGTGAAATATTGTGAAACCCAAATTTCATTTTCGGTACAGTGTCCTGAGTCACATTGCTTCTATATATCTAAACCTTTCCACAGAGAGACGGGTGGAGACGGGCTTGAGCTCTCACTACTTTAAAAAACAAAATTTTCCAACATCACGATTTTATTTTTTTAGACGAACTATAAAATCACCGTTTGCAAAAATAGCTAAAGGTACCATAAATATAATCCCACCTGCAAAAATCGATTTTCACATGCGTGATCTTAAGATATCTGTCTACAAAAATAAGAACTATGAAAATTGATTTTTGCAGGCGAGACGTAAAGACGTCCGCCGATAAAAAGGTTAGAGGCCTCATAAAATCTGCCTCCAGCCCTCCATCAGCTAAGTCCCTCACTCCCTCATCTCACCCTCCACCCATCTTTCCTTCCCTTCCCTGCCCGATCTGTCCCAAGGACGAAAGCCGGCAACGCGGCCTCAGCAGGCGGCGGCGTGGCCCTCCCCTCAGGCAGCGGGGGCAACGTTGGCCCCCTTCCCCTCCCTCTCTTCCTCCTAGATCCGACCAGAGGGGGGAAGGATGGCAACGGCGGCGTGGCCCACTTCTCAGGCACGACGGCGGCCACAGCAGGCGGCGACGGCGCAACCCTGCTCCCCTCCCTCCCTCCTAGATCAGGCCCTCCCCACCCCTCCTCTCCCTCTCCCTCCTAGATCCTACCGAAGGGGGAGGGCGGCGGCGGCGGCACGGCCCTCCCCTCCCCTCCCTCCTCTCCCTCCCAGATCCAGCCGAAGTGGGGAGGGCGGCGGCGGGGGATTTTTTTTTTTTGCCCAAGAATATTTTCGTAGACGGGTGGCTGTAGCGCCTACGAAGATGGAGAGGCTGCCTGCGAAAATAATTTTAATAGGTGGTGCCGATGACCGTCTGTAAAAATCATGTATTTTCGTAGGCCTTGAAGTGCATGCGGGGTGGATGGCCGTCTGAAAAAAATATGTTTTGACCATTTGCAAAATATTATTTCTAGTAGTGTCTAGGTTTGTCTCCGTGATTTGTATCAAATTCTATCAAAATTTTGTAGAAAATCAAAATTTGAAGCTATACAAGGTTATGTATGACCAAGTTTCTAGAATTTGATATGTTTCTCCTGGTTCCGCCCCTGATAGGAGATGAATAACATAATGTCCCTATGAGAACACAATTAATGTATTACTCAAACTTTCCAAAGATAATGTTCTTCGGATGGATCGTTATGGCATGTCACCATCTTTTAAGTTACGCTTCCTTTGCAATCAATGACCATCATAGGACTAAAACCAATAAGATTAGTTGGTCACCTATGTTTGGCTTGGTAGAGATGACCTAGATACCATTCTTCTATTGCCAAGATAGTACATTACTAGTGTCATCGGACATGTAAATGAGTCCTCTCTATCACTTTTCTGTTCTCCTCTTTCTTGTACATCTTCTTGCATGCCCTCAATGGTGATGAATTGTAGTTGTGTTGTGGCGGTTGCACACTCATCTTCATTTTGGCCGGTAATTAATGTAGTGAACGTGTACTGTTTGATCTGTCTATATATATAGGTTGACGGATCAATAAAGACCTTTGTTGTGTAGTTTACTTGGTCTAAAACCAAGCGATATGGTCACCGATTTTGGCCATTGTTGTCCCTTGCCACGATGATCGTCCTCTATCTAGATCGTCTTTCATGGTGGTTGTGAAAAAAAAAATTAAGTACGTGATCCATCTAACTGGATAATGTTCCAACCCAAATCGATTGATAATGATGTAGTCCAAGCTCTTAAGGACTCTCTCTCATAGATATATCACATGTGCATTCTGAAACCTAACCAGGTACTTCTTCCTTCGTTTCATATTATAAATCGTTTGATTTTTTTTGGTTAAATTTTTTTAAGTTTGATTAAGTTCATAGAAAAATATAGTAGTATTTTCAATCCAAAACAAACATATTATCCAAATATACTTAATGCTAGATTTAATAAAAATTAATTTGATATTTTAGATGTTGCTAATATTTTTATAAATTTAGCCAAACTTAATAAAATCTGACTAAGAAAAAGGTCAAACGACTTATAATATAAAATAAAAAGAGTACATAGAATAGAAAAAATGGCTGATGAAACACCCTAACTAGAATTTCGAGCTCAACTGTTGCATGAGAGGTTTCACAGTTCACATCCCCCCCCCCCCCCCCCCNAAAGTACACAGGCCAACATGTATCTAAGGACTATATACTGCCATCATCTGCATGCATGGTACAACCAATAGGCTCCAAATTAAGCACACATATATAGCTCCATCTCCATCGCTTGCAAGCATGTACACATGCATCAGAGAAAGAAAGCTAGGTGACGCATCACTCGCTCGATCGAACGATCGATGGCTCACTGCCATCTACCACAATGTACCTAGCTAGAGCTTAACTAGAGCCACCCATCCATCCATCATGCATCCACATCTGTCTAGTTCTCTGCAGTACATACACATAGAGATAGATGGATAGATCATTGATGATGTGATAGTACTCCCTCAGTCCCTCCGATTACATAATTTCTCGATATTTTGGACAACGACACTGTCTCTAGAATATATTTTTTATTATATATTTATTGTAATATATATATATAAAGATAAATATTTAAATTTATTAATGCACTTTTAAAGAGTAATCTATATATAGTGTTATAGTGTTTTCAAGCTAAATATTTTATAAGTTATTGATAGTTAAAATTTTAATTGTTTAACATCGATCAATTTTATCCAAAACGTTAATAATAATTATGAAACTGGAGAAAGTACTCTCCTAGCTAGAGATCCATAGATACAAACATACATACATATATGGAGAGCCATGTGATGTTAGAGCCGGCCCTAGCTAGCTAGAACACAGAGACACACAACTAATGCTGCCATGCCATGCATGCATATGCATGGTTCGTACTAGCTACTACGTCTTTTTAGCTTGTTTGTTGGTGATCCGATCCATAATTGCGAGCGGCGGATGGCCGGCCGCCGCCGACGACTACCCCGGCCGTGTGATTTGATTTGTTCGCCGGCCGGCGTGCATGATTGGTTGCCGGCCGGTTGGGACCTTGGCATGGTTGCCCATGCATATGCATGGGCCTGGCATGATTGTGTGTATTGTGACTGATTTGATGGGGTGCATCTAGCTAGTCGATCGATTCATCTAGATAAGCACGATCAAAATCTGGTGATTTTGTTAATCACACCGAGCTATGCTAATTAATGGTTGAGGAGAAATGCTAATTAAACCACCGTTTTCTTCCCGATCAAGAAAAAAAATTAGAGATAAATTCTATTTTGTGCGATCAGTACGTAACAAAGTTTGAATCAAATTTGGAGATAAATTCTTGAGTCCCACCATCATCTCTGTCAAAAAAAGAGGAGAGAGACAAAGGGAACGCCTGAAGTCTCAGTTCTAAACCCTAATATAAGTTGCCTGATCAACTCGACGCTAGAAGAGGTGTTCGTGCCGTGTCTCCGACTAGTGTCTTGACATCTAGAAGGGATTTCGCTACATCGATAGAAAGTATCAGCCACCGGTTCATGATCAAACCGACACCCATGCTTTTCCTACCACACAAATGAAAGGAGAGCGAGAAGAAAGAATAAAGAAAGAACCGCAAGCAAAGAAAATCAACAAATCTATTTCAATGGCTTAACCTTATATTTGTTAGATCAATTCCGTAATAACAGATGTGATCATGTTAAGCTAAGACTGACATTAGGTAAATTAAACTCCAACATAGCATGTCATGTTGTGTCCTGTTTTAAGCCATTTAGTTTGATTTGGAAATGAAGATAATTAAGGTCCACAGAGTTCGTTCAGTTGTTTATGATGAGTACGTGGTTTTGGTGAAGTGTCCGATTTTTGCCGTCCGTACACTGGTCGGTGCAAGACGCCACTGTCTTTTTCCTATCTTAATTAATTCTTACCGTGTGGAGAGGATCAGTACGTAATAGGGCCCCACAGTCCAAGTGGAAGAGTCGTCAGGATTGGCCAATTAAATTAAACCTCGGGCTGGATCAGCTGCTATCATGTACACTATTCATAAATATTTAACGTTTGTTTGAAATAAACTTTTAAAAATTTGTCTCAAACGTCAAAGTTAATTTCCACTGGATCGAGGGGTATTGGGTTAGGCGTTTGTGTCTATAAATATTCCCTGAGAGCACTCCCTGTTTTTGTTAGGGTAGCATAATTTTGATATTCGGTTCTTATTTGTATACATTTGTAAAAGCTAAATTACATCAGTCCATGATACATCACTGCTTAATTAGTGGCCCTACATATTAGCTGACGATGGAGGTGTGTGGTGGTAGATTCATCAACTTTGGTCCAACGTACCGATTAATGGATGACGGCAGATTTATCATTCACCACCATCACTTAAGTCTTTTAAAGGAGTATATCGATAATGGAATTCTTACTGCATTGCCATCATAAAAATATTTTGATCATTAGCTCCTGTTTATAAATTTAATATCATATATTTCTGCTAAATAAGATCAGAGCCAAATTATTCCCCCAATTATTGAGGACCTATTTTCATTCGAATAAAAAAAATTAACATGCGTATCTGTTGAACTGAATTCACCAGTCAGATAGAGTCAGAACACTGGTCCGGAGATATTCCAAGCCGGGCTGCTGATATATAATTGAGCATTCGTCAAAGGTAAGAGTATGTCATGTGCTCCTCTGACAAGAGAGACGAAGAAAACGAGCTCAAGATCACTGCAATACTAGTACGAATTGAAGCTAGTAGCTCGAGCGAACGGGACAGTGTCCGAGCTCAATTATTTGTGTCATTTGACGAGTTGAAACGCGTATTCGTATGTCGAGTTGCAAGTCAAATTTCTCGAGATCCATGCGTAGTTTGAATTGAATTAACGCATGCAGCCGCACAGTTTGAATACATGGTTTGGGAATTCAATTAGAAGAAATTCTTTTTTTTTGGCAAGTTCTAAGCGTTCCTAATTCATTGTTATTCAAATATAGCCATTTTGTTGTAAAAAAATCAGAGCATGCATGACCGGTTTACGACTTGCTTGTATGAACCTCAAAAAATTTCCAAAGAACTGTCTGAAAAGAGAAGTCCAATGTGCACACTTAAAAAGTAAAAAAAAAAAGCAATGCAATACTACGATTTAATTTTAAAAACTTTTCTTTTTGCTGATCATGGCGGTGATGCATGGCCCATCCTTGATCCTGGAGCCCACGCGCTTGGCTACTTAAAATCATCAATTTGCCCACTTTTTCCACATAAAAATACATGCAATGCATACACCTTATCATGAGCTATACTCCTAGCTAGCAAGCACACACAAACTTTTGTTTGTTTTTTTTCCAAGTGTATATTCCTCCCCTTTACCAGCTTTTTCTCACTTTTTATAATGCATCCCTAAATGGAGCAGCTCTATGTATATAAATGCAAATATGCACTGGCCTTGCCTTAATTTGGGACACGTGTCACAGCATGTGCTGGATCTCAATTAGCTTGCAAACACTCAATGTGCATTATGCATATGTGTCAATGTGTATGTCCTACCATCACCCATCATTGGTACATTTTGCTACATGACAGGTAGTACCAGATTTATTAACTTGGTTGCACATCTTGGTGGAGTAGGTCATATGCATTTACAAGCTCTTTTTTTTTCTGTTGATCAAATGATTGATCAAGTAGATGTGCACATTCCCTTTGGGAGTTAAAAAAAATGCTTAATTACATTATACATGTATGTCTCTGTCTATCTGATTCTCTGTTATGTAGCATCATTGCACAATGCTTGGAATCTACTTAATTGGTGAATCATGGGGGCTATCAAAAGAATTAAAGGGAAGGGGGAGTTGTGCACCAGAGATTATGATTAGGGGCTAATAGAGGGGTTGTTAGTTTGTACTTATTGTATTCTACAAATTGTATTATTATACTAGATACTAAATACAGGGCTCATCATTGGGAACCCTTTTCATTTGAAAGGAGGGTGACCTGCATGGTCCCCTATGAACACGTTATTTGCTTATCAAGACTTAGGTTTGTTGGGTGAGCCTCTTTTGTGTGACAGCTTGGATGAATGTCCAAGGAAAGAATTAAGAAAACATCATGTAGAATATATAGGTACTAGCAAGTACTCCCTTGATCCTACAGCCATGATCTTTGCATAAAAAAGAGGATGGTTCAATGAAAGCAACCAAATACACAACTCTGAAGAAAGTAATAATGAGAGAAAGTAGAACTGCATTACTCTTTTGTGCTTTTGGTTTGTGAGGATATTGTAATAATGAGAGGAAAAAAAACAAATACACAACATTGATGAAAGTTAAGTAGAACTGCATTATTCTTTTGTGCTTTTGGTTTTTGAGGCTATTGTAATAATGAGAGAAAAATTAGACATGTTTTGCATACACCCCTCATGCCCAAGCTCAATTATCAGGATCACAAGTTCAGGTGGCAGGTGCTTTTCTTCCCTGTCCAATTCAGGAACCATTCTGCTGTTGAACACGACCATACATGCAGCTCTAGATCCTCAATATTTTTTCTTGGCCTTCCTTCTCAGCAACCATAAGGACAGACAGGACTGGATCCATAGCAAATAGACTAATGACCCTACCAAGTGAAGCGAAGTTCATCACAAAGAAAGCCAGGAGTGAACTGGACTTTGTTCTGAAGTGGCTACAGACAAGTGGTTGGGATGGCAATTTTCAGAAACCAGATTTGATATGCCTATACTGCCCAAATCTCATTCAGTGGTATCGCAATCATGCAACACTGCCAGCTGCCCAGCTTTAAGCCTAAAGGCTACCCCAGGGTAACAGTAAATTAACCAACATTGGGATCATCTTTCTAAGTTTCAACACGATGTCTTGAGCTTTCCTCTGAAATCAAATCACAGCAAAGTTACGGTAGGGATGCACCACTTATAAGTCAAATAAGTAGATAATCCACGGGTTCTCGTATCATGACCCGGCTTGCCGCACCTACACCTAGGGATGAAAGTGGGTTTATGGGTCGGCCCACTTACATCCTTTAAGTTACGGCGAATAGTCCTGAAAGGAGTGCATCTGATTCCAGCGAAGATATGGTATTACCATATTATATTCCAAACAAGCCCACACCAATAAAATTATACTACCTCAGTTCCAAAATATAAGTATTTTTGGGTGTTTTAAAATGTATCCGGACATTGGAAAACAAACATAAATTATTATATTTTGAAACAAAGGGGATAGAATAGTACACAGGGATGACATAAGTAGGCACACCTTATTGGAAGAGAATAGTGAGCAACGCATTTAATCTTTCAATCAGCACAAAACCTTTTCTGGTTTCAGCTTTGAAATTGTTGGCACAAAATGCCATTTTCTATCTGATACCATTTCTAAGCTGGCACAACTTAAATATCAAATAGTAGAGTGCTAAGTATCTCTCGGACTTAAATTGGCTACTAATCTAATCTGAAGCTAATTAATGGGTACAGGGATTAGAGAAGCCAGGCTGAATGGGAGTCGAGCAGTTAACTGGTTCAGTCTGAAGAAGGGGGAGGAATGTCCTCAGCGATCCCTTTACCATCAGCTGCGTCGTAATAGAAGAAATTCTTGATCGGATCACCCTTACCCGATATTGACTTAATCACCTCCTGTTAGGCAAAAACAAAGTGCAAAACAATGAGCACTATGCATAAACACAGATTAAATTCCTGTTTGGAATGGAACAAAATTAAGTTCCTGCTGCTTTTGAAGATTAACAATTGACAAAGTACATACTTTTCTTGGCAAAAAAAAAAGAATACTACTACTTTTGGACTCCTTTCAGGCATCACTCGTGTCAAAGCTGCTAATAATTCAAAAAAAATTACATTCCTTGAACCATCAATACAAAATCCGTATTCCACCAAAAGGCTGTAGAAATAATTTTACATCTATGAAGGTGTCCAGTGAGAGTACTGATCCAATTCCATGTGTAACTATCACCTAATCGTGGAAACACAATATCCAAGTATGCATCTTGGGCTACTGGACTGAGAACTACACATTCATGCTCCCAAAATTGTATGGCTGAGGGAATCATAACTGATAAGTAGAGAACACAGCACGTCTGCTAGCTTTACATCAATCTTACGTAGCAAAAAAAGATAGTCAAACTTCAGCACGTCTGGGCAAAGTGTCTGTCATGGGAATTGGGCCTGGAGGCTGAGGCCCACGACCAGGACAAGGGAGGCACCCTCAGCCAGGAGCTTATTGTAAATTAAGTTGGGTTTCAAAATGTCCAAAAAGACCCACTAGGGACCTTAATATGTAGTTCTTAAGTTCACGGACCCAAGTAATGTGGTTTAAGTGAATTACTGGAGTAGTAAAATGTTGATGCATAGTATTTGTTGAAGATTACTTTTGGGGGTAAATGGTTTGTTGTGAAGTCAGTAGTTTACTTCAATTACCATCTAGAGGAGGGTAAATCCTTAATTGCCATCTAGTTCAACCATATATACTCAATTTTCGCATTCAAGTAATGGAATATTGATACCTACCTGACCAAGAATGCCGCCAAGGATTGCACATACAGGAGGATGTTGCTTCTTTCCGGCTGCTAACAGCCGTTCCAGCAGAGCAGTAGGAATTTGAGACTCACTTAAAGACTGCAGTTTATTTACCACACCATGTAAAAAATCTAAAGTAACATGATTGAAATTAAGGAGCATAAAAACTTATCTACCATTTTATCACACATGTCCTTCCTCAGAGCCAAAACTGCAGGTAGATCAGAAAGTGATGCCTCACAAGCACTGCGGCCTTCAGAAGATTCATAGTTCTCCAGTACTGCAAAAGGACATTCAAGAGGACATATGGGCAGGGGCAGGGAAAAACAAGTTGGAAAGCTGGCTAATTTGAATTTTGAGTATTTGGGGAGATAAAACTGCACTAATGAATCTTCGACAGTGCCGTTAAAAGTCTGACATCCTCACCTCTCATGGCAAAGTACAGTTTAGTTGTTTTTCTTGGTAAATTCTTCCAGGGTACAGAGATAGCTTCCTGTATAAAGGATCATTCCAATGATAAATAAACTGTAACATTTCCAAACTGAAGCATCCAAAATGGTAATATATGGTTGCATATGGCAACAAATTGAACACATATACAAGTGATGATACACATAAAGAAAGCTAAAAAGTTAAGGTCAACATGCTACACTACTCCATTCTTCTAGGGATGTATGCAAAAATAAACAAACCAGAAAGCATCAGCGCATCGTCTAGTGTAGATTTGAACTCTTCCAAAATTATTCCGAAAACATCTATAACCCAGAAAAGGGGATTTCTGTGGAACTAATTTAATTACCACAGGAAATCAAGACCTCCAATAGTAAGGTAGGTGGGTGTGGCTGGGCTACACCAGCATAAATAAGGGTATTGTTCTACGCCTTGAAAAGAAGACTCGGCAATAGTGTTGCTGTGCTCTACATCAATCTTCTGTAGATGTATATATGCATTCAAGTCTTATGCAGATTGCCAATTATACTTAGTTTTGTCTACTCCTTAAAAGGAGTTGTTGGTGATTGTATTGGTATGCTACACTGATCTCTGTCGATGTATCTATGTTCATAAGTGTGTTCTTTTTACGATCTGCTTAACTGCAAATTGACTATATATGTAGATTGCCGGCTGATATGGTTTTACTTTGTTTTAGATTGAAGATGAATATTCCTAGTATTGTAAAAATATAATATAATAATACACATTTATTCAAATAAATAAGTGCTCTGGCATTCTGCTAGTTAAAACAAAAAAACAGCAGGGTAAGCATTTTCTCTATATAACTTTTTCTCTGGTCTGACGGAAAATCATTTTTTTCACCAGAGGAAAACATAAGTTTACTATTATTAAAACATGAAGACACTATTCAGATTGTTTCTTTTTTCAGGTTAAATTGCTTTCATGTATCAATATACCATGTAGCTTGTATAAGGTGCATCATAAATATTCCACAGCTACATTTATGGCAGCCAAGAAAGAATAACCAACAGGGGCAATACAAAACATGTAATATTAAATGAAAGATGTTAACTCAAGTTGGATCAGCTTCCTCTCAAAAATAAAAAAAATAAAAAAAGATCAGCTTAATGGTCATTCATAAACTTAAGTCATTTACCTGAAGACTTGGATATGCCAACTCGTTTGGTTTGGGTTCACCTCCAACCTTCTGAGAAAAGGAAAAAAAACAATACCCCTTCAAAAAAGTATTCAGGGCCCAAACTACTGAACAAAGAAAAAAATCGTGAAACTTTGTAGTGATCATGATTTCCAAAGCATAAGAGCTTATCTAGCCATAGCGATTGAACCAAAACTAGCATTGCAAGATGAACCCTTGGTACAAATTACAAAAATATGCTAGAAAGTGCCACATTACCATATTTTAAGCACAACAACTAAATAGCATTTTTTTGTATCTCCATTTCAATGATAGATAGAAGGAATTAGATACAATTACTTGGTTGAAAACCAGTGAGAGAGCAGATTAGTACACTATAGATTTTATTACAGAAAAAGTACTTGTTGCTTTGTAATTCTCATCCTTAATGGCACCCACATCAGGCTAAGTACATCAGATTTAATAATGTTAACATGAACAGTCTGACGTCAATTTGAGTTCAAACATATCATAGAAAAAAATGAGTGCCTCTACGGTACATGAAGAGAAGTACTGACAAGTTATAGCACATGAACTGCACGTGTGTACACAGGAAGGAATATTGGAAGCAGTATATGACAAACATTATGGAGAAAATAAACCAATTCAAGGCATCTGCGCAGGCATGCTTAGTGCTTACAAATATATATGTAGACTGCTGAAAAATCAACAACATATAACGTGACATATATGTGCATACCTGAACATAGCTATGGTTCTGCAAATCAACAAATATTTCACCACAGGAATCCTTGCACTCAATGGTATAGAATGCAATATGCTTGCTTCTCTTCCGGCAGTTGCCATTAATTAACAACTAAAGCAGCAAAACACATGCAGAAATGTTGTGAGAACTGAGCACAATAAAGAAAGAAATTTGTTGCAGAACTTTAGTTTAAAAGACACTGAGTGACTTGGAACTTGCAATAGGATTAAGAACTAAACGGGAGAAGAATACACACCTTTGTTTTAATAGACACGCAGCTAACTACAATTATGTCAAACTTGTCAAAGAATTCTCCATCAATTAATGATGGATCACCTAAAGGAAATAACAGAAACAGTAAGAAATTGTTTTTTTAGAATATGCTGTGAAGAGCTGAAGAATCATAGTCATTGTTATGGCCAGAGATATATCAGAATTCTCTCAGTAACATATATGTTGATTTCTCGATACAATGATGCACTGTAGTAACATGTGCCTGTTCCTAAAATGAAAGGATTTCTTACAAGAGCTTTCCTTGTTAAAGTCCGGCTATAAGTGCAAGATTACAAATTGAAATAGGATCTCTTATTAACATTTGATTCAAAGATTAACTATTAGGAAGAGAAATTCAAGAATGCAAGAAGGCATGCCACTTTATATACTTCTAATTCTGACACCAAACCAATGAAAAGAACCGGACTAGGCTCACCCTTTTCGACAGCAACTTTGACCATTGGATTGAAATCTTTCAGGGACTCACAGCAAACCTCAGCTCGTGATCTACCACCATATATGCTCTCATCATGAGGGATTAAGAAATTTGCATTGAGATCATCCTCTGTGACTAAATGATCATCCATCAAAGATAAACTGCCAACTCCTGCTAGAACAATATTCTTGCAGAACTACAGGGTAGGAGAGAAATGACATTTAGTGTATAAGGCTGCCTTCGATTACAAGTTAAGCTTTATTAATATATCCAGAAGAACTGAGGTACTTAAATACTTAGATGAATATACAAGTGAATCAGGATGCAGCTGCTTATGATACTCTGTGACTACAGAAATCTAGTTTCTAAGGCATATACTTTAACTAGTAAATAGTATAATAGCAATCATATTCTTAACAAAGCGAAGTGCATTGATCAGATAATCATGGGATATGACTGTAAACGAAAAGGATAAATAGACATATATTGGAACAACGAAAGCTAACATATACAGATGAAAGAATTTTTCTACAGACAACTGAGCCCTAACGTTAAGAACTAAAAATAATTAACTTTTAACAAATACAGGGGGTCTACAAAAGAGAAAAAACAGCCTAAAAAGTAAATAAGAACATTGAGATTTCATCTCACAGGCAATGCATCCATAGTGCTAGAAGTCTACAAGAATAACAAAGCAATAATGAAACGCCCAGAAAACTAATGCATTATAATTATAACGAACTAAAAGCAACAGCTAAACATGGGCAATTGGGCCCATGAAACTGACCCCTATTACTCCATAACTCAGTGCAACTTAGTTTCAATGCTTCAATGCCCACGCGGTGTAAAGTACCAACGAAACGCAACAATTGGAGAGGAAATCTTGGATACCTACCTCAGTAGTAGTACCGTTCATGCCGCACACGAGCACATGAGCTTTACTTAGCCTGTTCCAAGTAGCACAGATACAATAGTCAAAAAACAGATGAAAGACATCAAAAATTTTGGTTCAGAAGCTAACAAAAACGATGGATGATTCTCCGTTTTGCCATTAGAAAACTTTCCCCCGCAAATAAGATAATTTAGACTTACAAAAAAGAAATCAGAGAGCATCGGGAATAATTTGGGGGGAAAGTTACGAGAAATTCAACGGAAAGCAACAAACCTTGCTTAAAAAATCAAGAAAAATGTGGTAGTAGCCATAAGATACGAGAACATTTGATACTTCTGTCTTCACATCAAAAATACAAACTCTTCGAGCTTTAAAAAAACAAATATTTATCTTTTGCTTAAACATAAAACATGATATCCCCAAAAGACTGAATCTTTTTGCAAGAAATAAGATAACAACGTATGATTAAAGGAAAAAAAGCAGCAATTCATTCAACATCTCCTCAATATAAGCAAGAACGCGGAGGGAGAGTAAAGGCGGGGTAGTTTTAGGGAGGGAGGCGGCGATAACCTCTTCTGGGCGTCAACGCCCCACACGCGGATCTGGCGGTCGTAGAGCGCCGTCTCCTGCGCCGTCAGCTCCTCCTCCGCGTCGCCGCCGCCCATCGCCGCCAGCGACCGGATCCCTAGCCTGGGACGCCGCGAATCCGATCAACAGGCGAAGGAGAGGAGATCAGCAAAGAAAGGGTTTTTGGAGTTCTTGGAGCGGAGACTCCTGCGCCGGAGTAGATGATGGCTTCACTTCTACTTTTTTTTTCCTTTTTTTTTTTCCTTTGTTCGGCTGCGATTTGGGCCTTGGGCCTTGGATGAGCAGGTAGCTTCGGCCCTGAGGGGATGGGATATGGGCTGATGGGCCAGGCCCTACGGTGGAAGGTTTGGGCCATTGACTGAGGTTTTATTTGGGGAGCTTAACATTTGCCGCTGGGGTAATAGTCCGATTTTGATAATATGGAAAACCTAATTTCTGACTTTAGTACTGTATTTTTTAGATTTTTTAACCACTTAGAATCTAAATGAAAAACTTGACTGTTTGAGAAGCTTTTGATTACGGAAGAAGTCCATACCCAAACAAGCTCTAAGAGTTATGGGCAGGTAAATAAATTTAAGAAATAGAAAAAAATTCGGGAGTTTTTGTTCGTCAAACTTTATAGGACTTTTTTTCACACAATTTTGCAAGAATGTAATCGTATTGCTTGGTGAATTCGCGACAAGCACTTTGTCACCGAATGGCGTGGCTATACCCTTTCAAAAATGGTATATTTATGTAAAATCGTGTTAAAAAAATATATTTTGAAGAAGAATAAATCTAGGATTTTTACATGTACACCATAGAGGATCTTGTCTTCGAAACATATTTAGCAGTAATTCAACCCACTGTAACCAGGGGATGGGGTTATCACACCTTGACGGTAAGCACATCACGTAATAACTGTGGCAAACCGTATAAAATTTATCAAAATTTTAAATTATTTTTTAAATTTATTTGAATTTAATGAGGTTACCGTGGTTTTCGGTAAGTGCGATTACTGTGATAACCACTGGGTTTATAAAACCTAACTGTAACTCGTTAAACACCACAATCATAAGAGACGCACCTGCATTGCATGGCAATTCTTTTTCTTTCTATCAACTTTTTGAGCAAAACTTTTGCCAAATGAACCATAAAAAATGACGAAACAAAAACCTGATTGGCAAAAATGGTTTGAATCTAATTTAAAGCAACGAACCAAACAAATTTCGGCACACACCTGCGGAAGGAACCTATCAAATTCGCCACAAACTTGGGCAGATCCATCACACAAACAAAGCAGCAGCTGTTCATGGCAAATCAGACCACGCCGGAAAGCAGCTGTATATGCTGCTGTTAAGCTCCTGTTCTTCAGAGAAATGAGATGGTATGAACCGAGTGGCTGCATCTGAAAGAAGCAGGCGATTTTTAATCTGACCCTTCGATTTCCACCGGGTTATTAATTAATTAGTGGAATCTGAGGCGATTAATATATTATCTTGGTTAATTGAATGAGTACTGGTAGAAACCAAAAGACAGAACAGGCATGATAATTAATTATTGCTGGTTCATTCAGTGATTATTCAGTTGAACAGGTATCTGAACAGGGCAGGGAACATGAAACCATTGCTTTTTGTAAATATTTCGAATTAAATTTAAAAATATACTGTTTATTTATTTTTTCCTCAAAAATATTCGGAATGCAAATTACACAAATATACCATCGTCATCGAGAACGATACGATATCGCTGAACCTGACACGCGGGCTGCGAGAGCGCCCGGTCTCGCACGGTATCGCTGTCCTGTTCAGCGACATGGCTAATGATTACTGATTAATCAGACTGATTAACAATTAATTAATTACTAATGATGTTAATTAAAAAAATATATAATAATTAATTAATTTCTAATTATGCTAATTAATTTATTAATGCGGGAGTTAGGACCGCGAAGTTGCGATCTTGCGCACTCGTTGCGCGAGGCCAACGCATCTTCACCGTACAAGACCGAGCGCTGGCGCGCGCTACCACATGATTTCGCATTTCCATTCTGCGACAATTGTATATTTCTGCTAAACCCTTGTGTAAAATCAGTGAAAAAAATATATTTTCAAAATTTTGTCTAAATATTTCTGCCTACTAAAAGAGAGATCATTTTTCCTAAAAAATTAAAGAGAGAGATCATTTTGCACCTGTTATATTTATTGATCTCCACTCCTCCGGTCCAATATAATTGAAGGAAGCAATGCAAAAGCACATTAAGCCCACTACCAGCCCATTGGTAATATCCTTGCAAAGTGACCACAGGAAGGCCTCGGCAGTGGCTGCGTTCGTTTGCGTGACTTGCCAACGCACGCGCACGAAAAACGGAACGATTTATTGATGTGTGATTAATTAAGTATTAGCTATTTTTTTAAAAAAATAAATTAATTTGAATTTTTTAAACACTTTTGTATAGAAATTTTTTGCAAAAAAATACACCATTTAATAGTTTGAAAAACGTGCGTAAGAAAAAATGGGTTGAGCTGGAACTCAAGACGAGAAACAAACCCTTAAATTGTGGTATTCGTTTAGTTTTTGTTGACTAACTATGCATGGTACTCCATATGTTCATTTTAGAAGGCGTACAAATTTTCTTGCAAAGACCAAGGTTTGGGCATGTACCATGATTTTTCCTGATATGCCCCTAATTAAACGGGCCATGCAGAATTAATCCGGCTGCTACTTCTCCGTGTAATGCGCGCATGCATCTGCCTTTGACGGGCTGCTTGGCTCGAGGATCAAGGTCTGGTCTCATTTAAACTTCAACAAAATTCATATTATTCATCGATTTTCGTTGACATATTTTTCAAACTAATAAACGATATGTTTCGTACGAAAATTTTTTATATAAAAATTGCTATAAAAAATCAAATAAATTCATTTTTTAAGTTTTTAATAATTAAAATTTAATTAATTATGTGTTAATGATTTATCTTGTTTTATGTGCGTACTTAATCTTTCATCCTTTTTATCTTTTGTACTGGAACCTAACAGCAACCGCATATCCTAGCGTAAATTAAGTGCATGCATGTAAATGCGAAAGGGCAATCCTGGACTAATAGTAGCTGAAATATATTGTGCCATGTTAATTGGGACACCAATCAAATTTTTGTACGCCCTTTAAAATAGGACGGATGGAGTAAGGTTTTGTCTCATTTCTCCTTAAAATGAGGTATATAAAATACAATGGTAATGGCTTGGTCTGTTTGGGTAAAAAAGGTATTACCAATTACCATGTGGCTACACTAAACAAGCTAAAAGGGATAGATTACAATAACAATACTACAATTTATTTTTGAAAACAAATTACATAACTGCAATTTTGAAAAAAAAATTTTGAG
This sequence comes from Oryza officinalis, assembly GCA_008326285.1. NCBI lineage: Eukaryota > Viridiplantae > Streptophyta > Magnoliopsida > Poales > Poaceae > Oryza > Oryza officinalis. Next base: position 22,450,418 of record BDMV01000011.1, on the reverse strand, counting down.
GTACCATTTTTGAAAAAGTATAAGGTGTCATACTTTGCATTCAAACAACCATCCCCATACTCCCTCTGTTCTTTGATGGGTATATTACAGAATGGAGGTAGTATTTTGGATTTATTGGTTTCATATACAGGGAGAAAGAGTATGTTTCTAGATGAGAGGGGTGATTGTGATATTTTTTTATGCTCTCATAAGCTCAAATTGACCTGACAGATTTTCTATTCGCTATCCCTCATCAATCCCCAAACATGAAACAAATACAAGTGAGAACTGACACTGCATGCCACTGATGGTAATGAATAATTAACATCCTGCAGAGTGGTAATATAAGTAATTTCATATGGTCACCTGCAGTGCGACAGTATAGGATTCCTCTAGATAACCAATTGCTGTGGCGACCTGACAAACATATACATGTTTAAGTTCAACACTTGGTAATTAAGTTATATTATCACTGTTTCATTAGCCTTGACCACATTTTAATCATGCCTAATTTAAGAGAGATCACGAACATCCATCAAGCAACGAATGGATCTTTCTTGAATGCTTGATACCTACGACAGGCATGGTCCTAAACCTACACATAAATATTTGTTTCAATTCTCTAGTGATCACTCACAGAGGACCAGCTAACAATCTCCTACTAATTTTTCATGCATGGTCCCTTGCCTGTCTAATTGTCTATTTATCTATCAATTAATCCCTGCAAATGCTGACAAACATATTCACAGGGATACACATCGAATCATTGAGTGAGAACACGAGTTCAACTCTCTTCAAGGACGTCAAATGGGACAATCAATCGACTTCTACATATGCAAACAACTTGGTTAGCTTACATGATGATCGATCATCTTGGTCAAAACTAAAGGTGCCTAGAAAATTAAGAAAATTTTCGCCACTAGAAAATTACGAATTAAGTTGATCATATAGCTAGGAGAGAAGAAGTACTTCGATTAGGTGTACTTTTAGTTCCTAGTACGAGAGCTCAATACATATGGCATCATTTCAAACTAAATAAAATTCTCCGGAACACGTTAAGATGTGTTCTTTTAAAGATGATGAAATTAAAATCTTCTGAGCTCTCTATCAAGATGTATATCATATCAGCCACAAAACGCACTGAGGTGTGTGAGTATGTGACAGTGTATCTGCATTAATCCTCTGAATCTGAATCACATTTTATAGGTGTTATTGCATGCATTCTCTGAATCTGAATCATGAGAGGTGTCTACCTGCTGCCAGTTCTCCTGTCCCAGGCTCCCAGCCCTGCTTATGAGTATATTATCTGTGCTAATTGATCTAGGTCCACAGCCACACATGATATTTAAACCGTATAGGTCCCTCCAACAAAATTTAAAATTATATGATGAAGACTAACGTGGCGCATGGAACATGCAGCAAATCCTTGCAAGTGATATAGCTGATGTTTTTTTAAAAGCTACGGGAATACTCTACTCTACTCTACGTACAAGTTAGGTACATGTATACACGGACACCCTGAGTTATCCACATTGTCTCTGCAGAATTGGCAGCCATTGCAAAAACATTTGGAACAAAGATACATATTATACGTTGTTTTAATTAGCTTCAAGAGAAACATGAGAAAACGAGGGCAAAATGCCCCCCCCCCCCCTCTTTTTATTTAAGAAAAACTGAATTTTAGAATTTTGAAGGTTGACATTATTTTAATTCCGCATTTCAACTTTAAAACTTACTAAGTTCAATATTGATGATTCAAAGGTTTACGATGCAAGATACAATATCTAAAGCGTATGTAGTTGTTTGTCACAAAAGGGTCTGTTTTTAGTATATCCCTCAACACCTTTTTTTTTTGGTAAAATCTCACTGAGATCTCAGTATCTGGGACCGATAATTTTTCAAAAAACAATAGGAAAAACTCTGGTCGTTAGGAGCTAGTTTTGTTAAACACTGAAAGACCAAATTAGTGTATTCATAACATTAGGCTCAAATTTGACAATTGTAGAACTTTTATCTAGCACACTGACCAAACTTCTCTGAAATTAATGTAAACATGTGTGTGTATTCTAAATTTCTGATTAAACATAAGAAATAAACAGCTGGTTGACACAAACTCTGGTTAATGCAGAGTTATATACCTTCACGCCACCACCGGGATGCAAGAATACCACCATTTGGCATGAACAAAGAAGTCAATGCAAGGACAATGTTAGGAACTAACTTGCAAGTGGGATTTATTTTGGACATTTGTTGTGTTAAGGTTTATTTGCTTCTTGTTTGGGGAACTTTTAATTGTTATTCAATTGCTACATTAGTTTGGCTGCTGGATCTATGATTGAGTTGTTGGAAAAAATCGGTTGATTAGACAACTTTTAGTCTTTCACTGAGTAAATTAAGGGATGCTTAGTGGATCCTGATGTTGATAGGGGCTTAATTAATCATGAATAATGATCATTTAACCTGGGGATAGCCTGATCTTGATGAGTAACCAACCAAAATATATACTCCGTCCTTTCTCCTCCTGATTCAAATCTACTTGTCGTTATAACAAATCTCACATTAAATTGGGAAATGTGCCAAATTATATTACTACTTTTATTAATTACTACCTCAATTCTTATTTATATGACATTACGGTCAAATAATAAATCATCAAAGGGAGTATATCATAATCATCTTTCCCAAAGCCAGCATTAAAGTTTCTTGTGAGAATACTATTACTAGTATGTTTGAATTGATGAAAGGTGAAAATGAAAAGACATCTCAAAAAATACTTTGAAATGTGTGAGAATGACAATATTTTGACAAAAAAAATTGAAATGCTATAACGTCAAGTGAATCGAAACGAATGGAATAATAAGATTTATTCACTGCCTGTCTTGCACTAAGAACAGAGCATCTCACAGCTGCTCCTCCACGTTTCATATGGGCACACACACTGCGAGTTTGTAATTGAGGATAAATATTGGTTGATGGATTTGGGTAATAAGAGTTAAAAAGATAGAAATTAATTGAGTTCAGTAGCAGTGAGAGCGTGTATAGTTCATAACTATATTACTCACTTTCGTTTTCGTTTTAAATTACTAGTCATTTTAACTTTATGCTAAGTCAAACATTACTAACTTTAACCATCTATTTTTAGAAATTTATATAGTTTAATGTTGCACAATCTATGTCTTTATTCACCATGAAAAATACTTTCATAATATATAATTCACATGTAGTAAAACTATACAAATGTTTAGAAATTAATTTATAGTCAAAGTTATATATATTCAATTTATGACAAAGCTAAAACGACAAATAATTTAAAATGAATGAAGTACTTATAAGCTTGGCAAGCAAGCTTTGTCAAGGTAACCGCTAACATAATTAAGGCTATGTTTGGGAGGTGAGGTTGGGAACTCACCTTTCGCGTACGCAAAACAGAACGACACATTTTCTTATGATTAATTAAGTATTTACTATTTTTTTGAAAAATAGATTAATATGATTTTTTAAAGTAACTTTCGTATAGAAATTTTTGCAAAAAACGTACCAAACACAGAGGTGAATTGGGAAAAAGGAGGGTACCGAACACAGCCTAAGTGGGTCATCCTTGAGTGAAAGATATCTAAACCCCTCTATTCATCCTATCTTAATATAAAGTTACAACCCACTCAATTCTAAATTATTATATTTTAAACATCATGCAAGCATGCTATATTATCTAATTCTATAATTTATTAAATTTTAAAGCTTTAAAATGCAAGCATGTTAAATCATCATCCCACATAATTCACATAATATTTAAATATCTCTCTATCATTTTTTATAATATCCTATATACCTATATAGTTCATCCTCACTTAGTTACTGCTATTTATCTTTTCTCTAATTAAGCCATATCATATCAATTATTGTTAGCCCTTAGATAATTAATCTATGGTCCATATTACCTTCCTCTTTTTCTTCTCTCAAAAACTGCATCACCTTACTTTTACATTTGGATCATTATTCTATATACTATTTAAATTATCATAAATCATATCAATTTATATAAACTTATGTCTAGGGTATCTTACATATTATTTATATTTATTACTATGATACAAAACTACCATAATAATGTATGAGGTTTCACCTAGTTAGTGGGGGTAAGCCATAACCCAAGGATGACTCCAAAGCCATAACCCCATCCATATAGTAAGTGTAACACTTGGAAAAAAAGCAACACTTTTGATGTAGAAAATTATAGGGTGTATTTTATTTGAAAGGAGTCTTTAAGAGACCATGAATTACATATAATAAAACCTGTAGAACCAAAGTTTTATAAAAGCTGTTTGAAAGATGAATCCATCGGTATTTTTTGTCAAAATTTACAAAGTTTGACCTTTCTCAAAATATATACGCTGTATAATTTTCTCCAGAGGGGGTATATATAACAATAATATCATTTGTAAGCAAAACTATTTTTTCGTGGTTAACCTGTCACATGCAATTTTTATTAACCATGCTATTCCTCCACTACCTTGCAGTTGGCTCACTTATTGAGCTTTACAGTGTGACGACTTGTATATATCTACTAATTCGTATACATTGACCCTTCGATGCATGTTTCTTATAATTGAACCCACACCATCTGTTTAATCTGCTATCCCTGGGACTTAATTTTAATTAATAATTTTACATTAATCACCCTCATTGATACTAATTATATTATTATCACTTATGCATGCAAGACTTACGCTAACATGCACTAATTAACCCTAAAGCATGTTTATGTCACTAATCAAGGCTAATTTATCACTTAATACCCATATCAATCCTTCTTGTTATATCAATCCTTCTTGTTGTACCTTGGCCAGACATATTTCTTGGGGAATATTTCTCAATGTTATTCAAACAGTCACCACACAATTAGGGTCGTTGGGGACTAATGTTGCCACACATTTTTAACTAAGGTGGCTAAGTTTGTCTTGTCATACTTTTATGATAAACTAAGCTTAGGCAAAATTTGACCCAAAAAAAGTGTATGATATGTGGGCCAGGTGACTAAGAGTTAGATAAAATAGACTTATGACAGAAATTCAACACTGCTCACTAAAATTATGACTTGTCTAAGGTTAAATGTGACAAATTTAATTGCCAACCAAACATGCCTGTAATGTTTTGTCCTACTGTATGGACGAGACCTGCCCTGTACCGCCCAGATGGTACCATGAACCAAATCATAACTTAGATAGCTGGGGTTAGCATATAAACTAAGCATTTTAACTATAGTACCCATCGATTAATCCTTTTTTAAGTAAAAAAATAATAACACCGTTTTTTATTAAGATACAAATGTTGTCTTGGTTTTATTAGCATATTTTTTAAACTGCTAAACAGTATATTGCATGCAAAAATTTTCTATATAGAATTTGCTTTAAAATATCAGATCAGATAATCCATTTTCAAGTTTAAAATAATAAAAACTCAATTAATTATGTGCTAATAACTTTTTCTTTTTACGCATCCCTACTTAATATTCATCAGATTCAGGTTCGAACGGGACCTAAGTGATTTTAACCGTAGGACCGTACCTTCGGCTTAACCATTTCAACCAAAATGAGAACAAAAGTGCAATTGAGTGCTGTGTATGCCCACGTGGACTCCAAAGGGAAGGGCTAGGCTAATGCTGATTGTAAAGTTAAATTATCATGGTTAATGTGGCACGGGCGTGTGTGTTTTCAGGTCCGTGTGCGCATACAACATAGTCATGCATGTATCGTGGGATGGTTCTAAACATTATAGGCCATGTATAGCATAATGTTCAGGGCATTATTATTACCATTTAAGGGGGCCGGAGTGAATGTAATACTTCAATCTATGTGTGTTAATGTGTTATTAGTGGGATTGATCCCACATGTAGAATCTAGATAGGTTGAGGCTAACATATAAACCCACATATATATTCCAACCATTTCACCTTAAGGGTTAACAATTTTGCCCAAACCATCTATGCAATGCTAAACAACTGGGCATTCAACAAATTTCCAAGTTGCCGAATAATATACCTTTTGAAATGTCGTTGCATAATATTTCAAAAGCATTATTTTCAAAATTTTTTGCATGATATCTCCACAAGGCCACTACAAGTCATAAAGCAAAATTTCCAAAACCCAAAAAGAGGCTGGTAGAAAGTGGAAAAAAGTGGTAACTCGTGCGAAAGCGAAACCTATTCCGATGCAGATGCATGTACCTGCATTTACATTTCTTAAGGTAGCCAAGTACACAAACATAGTCAGGTTTAGACTGAAAAATTATTGTGATTTGACAGGCCACATTAAGTATATGCCAACTTGTACTAATTATTAATCGTTGAAAGCAACTTGGCTTAAAAACTACAAGATTAGATACAAAGAGGACTAATGATCAATATGCTCAGGTTATAATCGTGCCCCAAAGGCTAAAACTTGTGTGTTACAGCTCAATTGTTAGTTAAGGTACTAACCGTTTTGTGAGCAACTGCACAGTTAGTTCAAGTCCACTTCTATAGTACCATCATTCTCATATCAACAAAAAATTATTAAGAGTTTGTCCTAATTAATATTGTCTTATTAGCTGAAAACCTAATTTACTGATATTTATTAATGCATAATCATTTTATTGCAGTGCTAGATTAATTGATCATGGCTATAAACTGGGCCATCCCCGATCCCTAATTTTATATTATTGTATGATAACCGTTTGTAGTAATATGGTCTCATATTGTCTGAGTTACCCACAAGATTGATATATAAGAACCGGTAGAGAAGAAATGACTCCAAATTAAAAAAAATAGTCAAAGATAGGGAAGAACAAGTTAATTGCTTTTAATTAAGAACGTTAGAATTAGTCAACAATCATGCTGCCCAGATAATATGTGGGCTCACATTCAGTCAAAAAAAATATATGTGGGCTGACACAAATCTTCATACTTTCATGTTACAAGAGTTTGATTCCGACTTACCTCATATATGAAAAAATAGTTTGACAGTGCAGGGCACCTACTAGGCTGTGAAGGCTTTTCGTCTGGGTATACCATATCTCTTATGGTTCTTAATTAATATAGATATGTCAGAAATTACTGTACTATATAGTTTCTGAAATGTCTGAAAGGACTCCCTTCATCTCTAACCTATTTTATCAAAAACTGTATTTAGACGATTCTCCAAACTGTTAGAGAAAACAACTATGACCCATTACAAATGTCTCATGTTGTGTTGCAGTGATTTTGTCTAGCTTTAGTGCTCAAAGATGGCCCTCTATTAGCATTTCAATGGCCCTTTGAAAAAGTTCAAGCCTTCAAAATGGATCTCCTCAACATAAATATATTTCATTTTGTTTTAGGAAATAACATCAACATATTTCCATATAGTCACTCTGAGTTTGCAACAAAGACTTGGTATAAAAAAATCCAAAGGAGGCAATTTTCAAATGACATAAAAAATAATAGGAATTTTGTATAGTCTAGATGCACTTTTTTACAAGCACTACAAAAATCACCGTAAATGCTTTTACTTTATGTATAGATGTTTAAGATATATGATTTTTTAGGTTTCTTAGAGATATATAAACAAAATCATCTTGTAGAGATGTTTTTCATTGAGACACTCTATAATTACCATCATTCATAAGGCTGTTTTTTAGGTTTTTTCACCTCTCTAGAAGCATTTTTAGGAAGTTAATTATGGTAAATAACTAAATAAGTAATACAAGGCCCTACAAGTATCACTACTATAGCAAACAAAATGATATAGTCCTATTATGTCATATATTGTTTAGATTCGTCTACTTCGAAACCTTCAAACCATAGTGGTCATATGACACAAAGTCATATATATATAGTAGATATATATAGTTTCATGTAACTTTGACCGTAACACACATGTTTTTATGAAAGTTACTTTACTCTAAAATGAAAGAGGGATCAAATATGCTTCCATATCCGCTACAACAGACCTGCTAAGATGTGGAATATAATAAATTATTGCTAGTAAATTTCATTGAACTATACATGTATCTTGGCAAAATCATGGCAAAACTACAATAATTAATGACTTGTTGGATATGTTTTGAACTTTGGAACACTACAGTAGCAATCCGGATCCCATGCAGCTGCTACTGATTGCTTAACATGCATATGCAGAATTAGCAGCACGGCAAGGATATGACAGAAGGTTCAAGATTCGCTAATATATTGTTAATTGATTGTACCAAAAATAACAAACACTGTAGAGGAAATCTAATAGCGCTGAGATTCCGTTCGGATGTGAAGTTTGGACGAACCAGGTAAGATACTCAATTAACACATAATTAATTAAATATTATCTAATTACAACTTGATAATAATTTATTTGATTTTTTAAGAGAAACATCTATATAAATGAAGGCTTTTTCAAAAAGTAAATCATACCATTTAGTGGGTAGGAAATGCTACGATAATGATCTAAGTAGCTACAATACAAAAGAGTGGGGCCTGAATCTGTAGCAATTATTTAGACCGTTGGATAAAATTAAATTTTTAGATTTATGTGCCAGATCTCAGTTTGATCTTTTACGGATCCCCCTTGGATTTTTGGAGGACTCAATTCCCTTGTAATGTTGTTTCCTATAGACTTTTTGACGAACATATCACAACTATAGAAAAGCACATCCAGGTCGATACCTATAGTACCGAAACAGTTAAAACCGACATACCTCTTCCCAACTCTGCGGGGTGAAAAAAGTAAAACCGGCATCTTTTATCAACTATAGGTGCCGGTTCAAAAAAAATAGACACTAATACTATAAGTGCCGGTTTTTAAAATAAAACGTTCTATGTAGGGGTTAAGAGTGCCGGTTTATAAAAACCGGCACTTTAATGCAGCCGAACCAAGCAAAGAGAGCGAGCGAGACGATTCGATCTCGTGCTTATCTTCTCTTCCACGTCTCCCCCAACCTCATTCTCTCTCGCCCCACCTCTCTTCCTCCTCCTCCCCTTGCCCCTCACCTTCTCCTCTTCCTCCTCCACCCTGAGGGATGACGACGGCTATGGCGTGGGAAGGCCACCGACCACCTCCTCCTCTCGCCGGCCCCTTCCCACTAGCCACCGACGCTCGGGGACGGCCAGATCTGGCACCGTCCCTCCTTCTCTTCGCCCCGCTCCCTTCCCACCGGCGCTCAGGACGGCTAGATCTAGCACCGCCCCTCCCCACCAGTGCTCGGGAGCGGCTGGATCCGGCGCCGCCCCTCTTCACAACGGTGTGATGGGTGGCCTCCCATGGCGAGGGAGAGGCGGGTGGCCTCCCCATGGTGTGGGCCTGGCTGGAGGCCTCCACGATGGTGTGACAGACGGTGCGGTGGACGGCCTCTCCCGGCGGCGTGACGAATGGCCTCACCTGGCGGCGCGATGGGCGGCCTTACCATGGGGGGCGCTATGGGTGGGTGGTGGGTGGCCTCTCCTCCACGGCGGGTGGCCTTGACAGTGGTGGTGGGCAAGCCAGATCCAGCTGGTGTGCTCGATGGCGGTCGGCGCACTGGCGGGAGGATTCACCACGGTGTACTCGTTCTCTTCCTTGTTGATTTTTGATTTTGTAATTTAGGCCTCTCTGTGTTGTTGTTGGATGGATAGTGATGAGATTGTGAGAAATGTGTTCTTGGATTCTTGGTACATAGATGTTGATGAATGTGTTCTTGGATTTGGGTGATGGGGAGCTGCTCAATGCATCGACTCAAGCCAGATTTTTTTTGGCTCGTGAAACCTCTTAGGTGCCGGTTGTGGGGTCCACAACCGGCACCTATATGTGTAATAGGTGTCGGTTCTATAACCGACATCGATAACCAAAGTCATCAGTGCCGTATGTGGGGTGCCGGTTGGAAAATCTAACATCCATGGCTGGTTCTCAACTAGCACTGATCTAGTGTTCTGTAGTAGTGTATGAATTTTTTCATAGAATTGTATTCCTATCATTAATTCCATCAAAAAATAAGCAAGTTGTTATATCTCCTGAAAAACCTTCCTTTACTTTAAAGGCATCTATTCCTGTTTTCTGTGTTTTTAAATCCTGTAGGATTGTAGATACACGCTACTTTAATTTCTAGTGTGTTTTAGGCTATGTTTTTTCGAAGGGGTTATGAATTCCTTCTCACTACGCGTAAAACGGAACGATGGTTTAACATATGATTTATTAAGTATTAGCTATAAAAATACTTAAAAAATGAATTAATATAATTTTTTAAAGTAACTTTTTTATAAATTTTTTTTAAAAATATATCGTTTAACAGTTTAAAAAGCATGCACGTGAAATAAAAATATATGAGTTGAGAATTTATGCTAAAAAAACACCGCCAATAGGTCGTAGAGCCTCTTAGGCTTACGAGTAAAAATGTGCCCTATGCAAATTTAACATTTTGATAGCAGTATAGACGGTTAGGTACTAAATCGATCACGATCACAGCACAACAGAAAAAACATATATTGTGTGAGCTGTGCAATCTCCATGAGCTCATCATCCATATCCACCAAGAGCAACAATATTTTTATCTCCCAAAAGCAGTACAGATGGATGTAGACCGGTAGTCAGGCAGCAAAGATCCTCTTTTGCAGAAGCCATGAGGCTAGATTCTGTTTACCCAATTGTTTTGTGTCGAGACACAGGCCCGGTTCGTTTCTCATTCTTAAGATGGATGAAGCTATTATCGTGGCACGTTTTTCAAACCACTGAGCGATATATTTCGTACGAAAATTTTTAACATGAAAGTCGCTCTAAAATATCAGAGTAATCTATTTTTTAAGTTTGTAATAATTAAAACTTAATTAATTATATGTTAATACTATGTCGTTTTACGTAAAATACTTAATTTTTATCTTCATCAGATTCAAACACCAGAAGAAAATATTTTAAAAGAGAATCTTGTCCATAAAAGAAACTTTTTTTGCAAAATTCCTGTGAAATTTTAGGCACCATCTAGGCTCGTGTGTATGGCTCAGAGTTGTTCCATAGGTTCAATTAGTTATCTAAACAACATCCAAAGAGATCGTTAGCTAGCCTTATCGATCACCGGCTGATATCCTCAGGGAGCCCAACAATTAGCTGAGCAGGTTAGACGCTAAGCATGCTTAGAAGAGCTTCTTACTTTGGATTATACGTAGAGCTGGATCGATTTCCATTATCCAAAAAGAGCTACATCTACGAATTCTTTTACCGTCCGGTATTCACCCAAGCGGCTATGGCGTATAATCTTTTAAAAGAAACTCCGCCAAGCGCTCACTAAAGCTAGGTCATATGTCTGAGAAAGTTCGAGATTCTCAAATACAGCAACTGAGGATACGAAGAAAAAGATTTCTAGCTTCAAACTTCCAATTTATTTTTAAGAATTTTATAACTACTATAAATTTGGACAGATTTTTTTGTCCAGATTCGTAATACTAGGATGTGTCACATCCACCAAAATTTTTTTATATTTTAGGATGAAGAGAGTATGTAAGAATCAATATTGTTAGAGATTTTGAAAGAACTATAACTGTTAGAAACTCTCCTCCAATAGGGCCAATAGGGCTTAGGGTCTGTTTGGGAGAGTTTCTGATAGTTGCAGCTTCTCTCAGAATTAGAAACTCCTCAAAACAGTTTAATTTTTCATTCAGATTCTGAGAAACTGTAGTTATAGAATCCAGACAATAAACTAGAAACCAGAAGCCGAGAAACCCAGCTTTATAGCTTATTAGAAGCTAACTACCAATCAGCTACTTCTCAGAATCTTAGACTCCCCCAAACATGTAGTCGGCAGCGAGTTTTCAAAAATCTGAAAAAGCTGAGTTTCTTAATTTCTGGCTCCTACTTTATTTTCTAAAATTCTATAGCTACATATTTTTCAAATCTATGTGAGAATCTATATTATTTGAAGAAACTGGAAATTCGAAAAGAAGCTGCGGCCGCTATAAGCTCTTTCAAACAGCACCCTGATTACTTTTGGAATCTGCAGCTAGCAAAGATAGCTAAGTGGAGAGAGAGACAAGAGGTTGTCTTCCAATAGGAAGCACACACAACACAAGGCCATATGTGAAGTATATATATATATCTGCTCCCTTTCATCGCCATCCTTTTGTAGCCTTGTTGCATTGCTTTGCCTTCCTGCATGGGGAAAAGCAGCGGCACTGCCGGCTCTACTGCAAAGATTTTGCTCCCTTCCATTGGTGGAATTTTAGGCCAAAAGTTGCACGGGATTGTATGCAGAGTGCAGCAAGAAAACTCGCAAAAGAGACGACGCAGCATTGGTACTTGGTGTCACGTACTCCCTCCGGTTGGTAGGCGCGCCGGCCACTTGCTAAATTATGCGAAATGGGCCTTCACCTTGTTTCAAAATGCAAGCAGGAACCAGAAGAAAAGTTTAGGGAGATCACTGTAGTTCACTAGAGTTTAATACTGCCACTAGAGCTTTACAGACAGATCTATGTATAATTGGACACGAATTGGATCAGCTAATTGCTGTGGTGTCATTGATTTGACTTAAATAATCATTTTTTCCACTCTGTTGTTAGTTGGTTGGAGGAGTACAGACTAGTGTTGATTAGTCAATTGGTCTAAGAAAATACTAGTGACCTTAGATAGGTTCATGAGAAAATTCACTCAAAAATATAAAAGGCTCCATTGGGAAGAGGACATATAGAGAGAGATAAGAGAGCTGGAGAGAGGGGAAAAGAAGAATTGAAGTCATTCATCAGTGCTTCTAGTTTTATGACCAATTGTTTCTTTAATTAAAAACTAAAAATTCTTACAGGTGGCAAATGTACTTACTGTTCTAAAATAGGGGTGCTTGCAGTAGAGATTAGCTAAAACTCAATCGTAGAAGGACAATTCAGAGGTGCAATTGTTTCAAAAAAGTTAACACACAAGTTGTTGCACCCAGCAAGTGCCCTCCATCCCATCGGTTCCACAATACTTGTCCAGGAACAAAAAGACACCAGATTTAAGAAAAAACTTAACATCAAATTGCCAGGCATGTTCCCCACTTAAACAAATAGAAAAAGAAATGGCCATACAAGTTGCACGTAAGTCTCTGGTAGATAACATGCTGGTATAGTCCGTGATCAAATATGAGCAATCCCAATAGTTGAGTCTAAACGTGGTGTACTGGTATCATAACTACTTGAAAAGCACATCCGTTCCCCTTTCTCCTCTAAGGCTGTGTTCGGAAGATGAGGTTGGAAACTCATCTCTCGCACACGTAAAACGGAGCGACGTATTTTCTTTTGATTAATTAAGTATTTGCTAATTTTTTTTGAAAAATAAATTAATATGATTTTTTTAAAGCAACTTTCATATAGAAACTTTTTGCAAAAAACACACGTTTAGCAATTTGAAAAGTGTGCGCATGAAAAAAAAGAGACGTGAGTTGGAAAAGCAGGGTCAATAACACAGCCTAAGAAACCCTCCCTCCCTCTTTAAAAAAAGCTTCAAAAATAAAAAAAATCACCCCATATTGAAAACCGATATATAAAAAGCCAAATTATATTTCTCTCCTGATCCGTTGTAACACCACAGACATATATAACTAGTATAGGATAAGTGTATATGAAGCTTTTGTTCAGATTTAATCTAACACCCACAATGTATAAAATTTTTAGGTGTGGTTTTTATAGGAGTTCCTTTATGGTGCATCATATTACATCATATTAATGATAGGGGTGCTAGTATAGATGAAAATTTACTATATGATTCTACTACTATCATGGATAAATTAATTACTCATCTTATCTGATGCGAGTATAAATGAAGAACAAGTAAGATAAATTTGTTGTTTCCTTTAATTAATCCTCACATACAAGGATCTACTCGTTTCGTCCTACAATATAAAAGATTATGATTGGATGAGACATATCCTACAATCTACTACTATGAATCTGGATAATATTAGGATGTGTCCCATCCAACTAAAATCGGTTATATTTTAGAATGAGTAGAGTAGTAAAATTTGTACAGGAGGATATACTGCTTTCACTTCATTCAAGAGCTCTTTAAGCAAGGGTTGGCCACTTGGGAGTTGGGACTGAAAATTTGCATTGGTTTTTTTTCAATCGATAAAAGTACTGTACTTTATGTGCTACTACAAAAGTAGTTACAACTATGAAACAGAGGGAATATAATGCTAGTGGAATAAAACATCGTCTTTGCCAAAATTTCTATCGCAGTACTGACAACGTGACATGGTAGCCTGTGGTGGCTTTAATTTTGTCCGAGATTAATGGTAGATTCCACCGTACATGATATTATATATGACACCTCAAGCTTAATTGGCTAAGTGTGTTAAATTTTCCCCAATTGGGTACCATGGCTAGTAGCTTCCCAAGGTAAATGTATATATGTTGATGGCGTTTACGATGATTTGGACACTGTGGCCTAAATACTTCAGTCGATGATCAATTCAAAAGTACTAGTCATACTAGAGTTTTCGATTACCCTTTATTAAAATAATATATGGCATATTTTGATTGTTAAAACAAACTTTGACTGTAAATTTTCTTACACTATTTCGCTTATAGTAACAAAATCGTAGTAATAAGAAAATATTTTCGAACTTTATTCTAACAATATCATTTTTAGGCAAAACCTAAATATTATTGGATGCACACTTGGTCAAACCTCAAAATTGGACAGTTAAAATGTGCCTTATATTTCTGAAAGGAGTGGGTAATTCACAAGGAGGTCATACTGTATTTTCTTAATATTTTAAATACAAGTCTTCGGAAATACAGGTCGATATATAATTTTGATGCACTTGTCTGACTTAATGTTTGCTTTTTCATATGACCTCGTTTGTAAAATAAACAGAGTATCTATTCCTATGTCAAAATNCAACACTGCATTTTCAACCAGTTCCTTGATTCCCATGGGAAACGAGAACCTTGTATTTGGAAATTGGAATAGGAGGAAGTAAAATTGGTGTAAGAATCCTTGTGCCTCATTTTTAAGTTGTATCCTCTGTCTTGCATATTCCTGTCAAGAAAACAAAATGTACGTGTTTTGAACCTTGTTTGCAAATTGCAATCATGCATCATCGTCCACAAGTATTTCAAAAATAGTGGTCCTGAGCTTATTCTTATGGATATATGTACGGGAACTGATCCAAATAGATGGGAGGATAATTTAATTTAATTAACCGTATGCCCATCTGAGAGGACAATGCCTAATCTATCCAATCAAACAAAAATCCTAAAGAACATTTTGTTGCCTTTTCAAATCCTCACTCCAGTAAAAGTCTGGTGCAGTACACTAGAGAGGACCACATTATCACACTTTCTCCCTAACATCATAATTGGATATCTGGATCCAACAATCATGAATGCACATGAAGAGAAGAACACTTTATAGTGTGGAACCTGTTAGATTTATTTTTATGCTACCAATTAAATTATTTTCCCACGTCTACCAAGATTAAACCGATACCTTCAGGCATTGTTCGTCTAATCCTTCACCTAAGGGTATTAATGGGGATTTAGATGAAATTAATTCGATACCTATTGTGGTATTGTGGTGTGGAATCAATCCATATAATCTTTTTTATGAGGGTTTAAAGAACAAGCCGTTAAGCATCGTCTGAAACATGACAGATTTCCTCGACGTTACAATTTAATCTGTTTTCAGGTCTAGATATCCACGGATCTGAACGCATAATAAAGTTGAGAACATTTGTATAAATGCTTTATTCTTATTTAAGATGAAATATAGAATATTAAACCATTTTAATTCAAATTACATAGTCCAAATCTAGCGTGGACCTAGTCTGGAGCCGTGCTAAGGGTACGTTCTTTTCTTTCCTTTTATAACTTCTACCCTTTTTTCACGTGAACGCTTTCCGAACCGTTAAACGGTATAATTTTTTTTTAAATTTATAGAAAAACTATTTAAAAAAATCATACTAATTCATTTTAAATTTTTTAGCTAACACATATTAACGAGCTACATCATTTTACATGCGAGAACCCAACTCCTCCCGAACACACGCTGACCTTTTTAGCTCACTTTCGGCTTTGCATTTTTACCCTCAAAATAAAATTGTGAACCCTACCACATGTGCATCCACCGCTCTCGAAATCCCGAATTACCGGAGGACTAGTCTGCAAAACCCAAAGCCAACCAAAGATAGGGAGAGGTTAATTAAGAAACAGTCCTAGGTCAAAACAGAGATTAGCCCTCCAAATCACTCCCTGACAGTGTCATTACCCCACTAATTAATCCCTTCTTCCTCCTCTCCTCGTCACCTCGATCAAAATCCATCCTTTTCGCCCATATAAACTCCCCCCTCCCCGAGCTCGGACAGGCAGAGCCGATTGCCTCGCACGCACGCGCGCAGCTGCACCCACTGCTCGCCACTGTGCTGCCGCTGTTCCTCGTCTTCGTCTTCTTCTTCGTCTTCCCCTCCTCCAATCGTATGTGCTATTGTGCTCTCCTCTTGAGCTTCTTTTGGTCACTTTGGTTGGTTGGAGCTGGCTGGCTTGCTCGTGCTCGTGCTAGCTTTCGTTGGAGGAGGATGAGAGTGTTGTTGTTGTTGATGGATTCTAGTTAGCTTTGCGGGCTCGATTTTTCTTGATTTCTTGTTTACTCTGCTTGGAGCTCGATTTCTTGCGGAATTTCGTGGAGGGGTTTGTTGCTGATGGGTTTCTTGGTTTGGTTTGGAGGCGAACAGGGTGGAGGAGGAGCGCGCGGCGCGGTTCTTGGTTGGGTGGGTGGGGATGGAGTGGGCGGCGGCTTCTTGGGCCATGGCGGCGGCGGCGGACGACGCCGGCCCGACCATGCTGTCCTTCGCCGGGCCGTCGTCGTCGTCGTCTTCCCCGGACGACGCCGCCGCCGCCGCGGCGGCGGCGCTGCACGATTTCTCCGTCCGCGCCAGGCCGGCGGCGGCGCCCGCGGCGAGGAGGGCGCGAGGAGGGGCGGGCGGCGGCGGCGGTGGCGCGGAGGCGTGCTCGGTGGACGGGTGCCGGTCGGACCTCAGCCGGTGCCGCGACTACCACCGCCGCCACAAGGTCTGCGAGGCGCACGCCAAGACGCCGGTGGTCGTCGTCGCCGGCCAGGAGCAGCGCTTCTGCCAGCAATGCAGCCGGTAATCACTTCCAAATCCTCAAATCCATCCAGTTTATGCTCCATTAATCAAGAAACGATGTGTGCTCGATCGATGAGGTGAGGTCATTTGTTAATAATTTTCACCTGCTTTGCTGCCCCCAATTTGGTTCCTCATCGGGGAACTGTAGCTATGGGGATTTGGTGCATACTTTGGTAGTGCATTCTCTGACGATTTTGGGGGGGAGAAAGAAAAAAATTTTTAGGTGGTCTGCTTGGGTCCCCAAGGCCTAGCTGTCTAAACAATTGAGTTGGTAATTTGTTACTATTTAGGATCTGATGGCTCGCGGGATTATTTAATCTCACCTATGCTATTTGTCGCGGATTAAACAATTGGGTTGGTAATTTGGTGGCCTTTAGGGGTCTGATGTCGCGGATAATTTAATCTCGTCGGGATACTATTTTAAGAAAGCTGTTGGTGTGGGCAGCTGACATGCTTGCTTGTGTAGGGTTTTTTGTTTTCTTGTTGTATTATTCCGCATCTCGTCGCCGAATCTTTCTTATGATTGAGGGGACGAAATGGGTGTTTAAATCTCTGCAGCTTCATGCTTAGAGACCATGCAAATTAAGTTTGGTTCTTCAACTGGGTTGTGTTTCAGTGAGACTGAATAGGAAGCAATTTCAGTTCACAAGATCTGAATGAAAGTAGTTAAGGTCTACTATTGTATAGTAGTGTTGTTAGTGGGTACTCCCGTTAGCGTTTGGGTTATTTCATGGGTTAATCTTTAGAGCGTGGGCATTCAAAACTGAAAACTTAGCTGTTACCTTGGCCGTGTTTCTGAAGTTATACTCTCTCCTCTCTGATTCTCAGTTTCTTTGATGTATAGAGCATAGTAAACTATTCTGGAGTTCCATGACAGTTAGGAGAAAAAGATAGCTGAACATATTTTTGGGTGAATTATATGGTTTCTAAAAAATATTCCGAGTTCTATTACAGGAGTGAATCTGACTGAAAGTGGTATGAGAAAGTAAAATGTAGTATCATTTAGTAAAATCTTGACCAAACCGTTAACCATTTGACTGCATCTTAACTGAGGTTGAGAGATCCAGACATCCAGTTCAATATGTATTGATGATTTCCACTTTGTTCTCAGATAATGCCTTAATAGTTTTTGAAACTAGACTCTTGTCTGAATAAACAATGATTTGTATCTTCTCCAGGCCATATAATTTCTCAGCTACTAAATTAAGCAATGCCATAGAATGATAACTCCACTTCTGTTTCAAAAGAGATCTTGTAATTCTTTTTGTATCAGAATGCAGAAATATGACAATAGTCTTCTAACTCTTTAAGATGTATCCCATTATAAAAATAAGCGAAGTAAGGTTTTGATGGTGCTGTAGAATAGGATTGTTGCTCAAACCAAATAGGTCCTCTAGTCTATCCCTACTTTCGTGGATATGGGCATCTCATCTCCCATGCAACAATGCTATTTTCCAATTGTCTGGATGTGCTAGTTCCAAGAGCTTGACCAGGTTCAAAGCTTGGGGCAACAAGGGTAACAAACTCAATTTTGAGATAATAAAGATCCGATTGTCGTTTCCATTTCCATGTTGCAATCCCCTCATCCTTCATTATTACCAAATGGAGCCTCAAGCAAATGCAGAAGATCTTATGATTGTGTACACAGTTGGTTGAGGGCATCAATTATAATCATTTTATGACTAATACTAAAAAGAATTGGTTTTCCACTCATTTTGTTCAATTCCTGGAATCTACAAATAATCATTACATTATGGGTTTATTTTACCTCTTACATGTCTTATCCAATTAGGCTTGTGTACATATTGCATTTTCCTGTATGACACCAGAAGATATCTCTAGAAGTTATATCTATGGTAGCTGGCTCTATTTTGGATGCTCTATGTTTTGTGCTTGACAGTATAGTTACTGCGAGACTCACCACAGTTAGTCATCTTGTTCACAACTAAGAAACATCTTATTATGTTAAATCAAATTTCTGGCATACATCTACAATATTTATGTCTTTGTTTCTCGCTTGTTCAATCTTGATGGTCTGCAGTTACTGAAGAGGCCAGGAGATAATTCTAGTTGAGGTATCCTGTTTATGAATTCTCCTGTCATATTTGAAGTGCTGTTATATCCTTTGCCTTTGTAGTCTAGAACAGACAAGTCATACTGATTGATCAAAGGTTCCTTCAATGACACTTTAGGATGGAAGAAATCATGTCTTAACCTTGATCTCCTAATTATTCAGAGTCCTGTATGAAACTGGTTAGTAAGATAACACCGCATTGGAGCAATGGATGGCAAAGTACAAACTACAGAGACCTTATAGTAACCCAACTGAAACCTGATAATTGTTGTCATCCTCTTTTACTGGCATATTGTCGACTCAACAATAAGAAAGCAGAATTATTTACCTCAGTGATCTCTTGTGCTCAACCTTTGTGCATAACCACACTTCATCTATATTTAAGTTAGCAGAAATTTATCATGTCTATGAAGGTGTTGACCTTGCATTAGAATAAAATATTAATCTTAGACAATCTAGAGATGTAATCAAACTAATCTTATATGCAATTCCATCCTCCCAACTATAAGAAGATGCCGTACTTGTCCATTTCCTTCTGTTAAAACCGTCAGAATGTTGTCATTCCGTACTGTGATTTCTGTTAGCATGACCATCAGAGCTTTAGGAAGATAGCAAATTTGTCCACTTCATTTTGTTTTTAAAATCATCGCACTTACATTTGTATTGTTCCTCTTGGTATACCCAAATCCTTTGATTTTGATGACACTATGACCAATTTCTTGTCCCACCATGGTTGCATAGAGTGAAAAACATTTAGAAAAAGGGCATTAAGCCGGTAACTAGTCTAATCATGTTGCCACGCAACCTCCTAGCTGACTAGTCAATGACAATTATCAACTAACTGACCACTCATTGGTTGCTTCTGCCTTAAGCTATTGTTTCTTTTTTTTTTTGGATGTTTTCTTGGACCTGCCAAAACTTGAGTTTTCGTGAAAGCAGAAAACTCCTTTCAAGATTTCAAACCAAAATTTGAATCTTACCTTTTTGAAATCAAGGATAAAATGGTTCTCAATTATAATAGGAGCAAATGAGTCTTGTTACCTTTTGAAATCAACTATAAAAACGTTACTTCAAGTCTGTGATTCAATTTCCATATGAGTAAAGTGCTGTTTTCCACTTTATTTTAACCTTCCTGGACTGCATGTCAATATGGAATAAGGAAAAAAGAGTGACACGAGGTTGAGAAACCAAGGATCTTGCACATGAGTACTTACAAACAGTCCACTATGAAAGCTCCTGTAATTTGTTCTTAAACCATGACTACTATCACTTGCATACTATGATATAGAGGATTAGAACACGAAAAAAGTAGCGGTAAGTAGAAGGATTAGAACACGAAAAAAGTAGCGGTAAGTAGACTAAGGTGATGGCCCAAAGAGCAAAAAGAGAAACAGAGGAGCAAACTGACTAGGAGGTGAAGTTCCTTGTCATAGCTTACCATCTCCATCGAGGGTCCATTCAACGGTCCTTGTTGTGTCTGCCCTTTGAAGCTTCCTCTTGAGCTTATGGTCGTGTCATTTGCTCACGCTAATGTTATCAATACTTTTTAGATCCCTCAAGATCCAATATCCTGATTGTCACTACTCATCACACCATGTTGCAGCAATTTCGTAGCAGGATGGAAGTAAATGGCCCCTCTATTTGAGGGTATGGTATGCCCTCTACTAAAGTATGAACAACCCAACAACTCAAGTTATACATTGGTAATGAAGCGTGTTTAATCATTGTTAGGAAAGAGTTTGGTTTACTGCTACTACCCTCTCTGCCGTCAAATTTATACTTTTCTTTTTCACAAACCCACATGTACTTGTGCTTAACTAGTAGAACATAAAGTAAATCGAAACACCATCATCATCCACCTTTGCTTTCCTATCTGGAATCCTCATGATAATCTAAAAGACACCCTATATATTATCTCATAAATAGGAAAAAGAGATTGGCCTACAATGTTTATTTTATGGACCTAACAAATGGTGAACATTAGCATATAACGATTATCACATTATATTCATATGATATGCATAACCCAATTACCCAAAAAACAAAGGAACTCTACTTTTAATATAAGGGTATTTGTATGGCAGATAAATTCAGCTTTGTAGCACAACATTTATAGAAGAGTAAGTTTCACAAACTACATATACTTCTGCAAACTATCACCAAACTATAGATTTATAAGTGACAATATCAGAAAACTACACATTTTAGTGTCAATTATATATGCAGATTTAGATCATAATTAACCACAAAAGTACATTTGAGAGGTTTCACCCTAGGATGGTTATCTTGATGGAACTTTTAAAATCTGCAGCTTTGTAATGAAATCAGTTCTAAATCTATAGTTTCTCAATTTTATTTTGAAAAGGGTATACTTTAGCAATATTATGGTTTAATTCTGTAAGTTTAATATAAATTCAATACTAAGTCTACTGTTTTGCAATACAATGTTGTGATAGTTTTGACATTGTATTTGTAGTTTTGTGAATTTTGCTCTTTATAAATGATTATGACTCTTTCTACAAATAGATATAATGTGTTTCATGCCAAGGAATTTCTTTAGGTCTATTTCTTTGGGAGTGGGGGCATATAGGACGACCAAACCTCGAGAAGAAATCGAGCGGTGTTGGGGGGCATGGTATCCCAGAGTAGAAGGGAGCATAGAACAAGGAATTGGAACCAAGAACACGGAAAACTTGATCTTACTGTCAAGAACAAACATACAGAATTTTGCTGAACAGATGCAAAGTTTTTAACAAGAACATGCAAAGTTGATAACATGAGTCTACCCTAGGTCCCTAATGGTCAATGGTGAACACATGTATGATGGCTTAATTCATATTGAAAACTCAGATTGCATGTTGGGTTCACACTGATAGGACTTGGCTGAAGGCTCTACTTGACTTGGACTTGACACAAATACTCGTCTCCTATTAATCAGAGCGACATAGTTAAGCTAATAATATAGAAAATAAACAACCAAGTAAGCACCTGGACTTGGATAATTGAAGGTGTGTTCCATCTTGACTAGGAGTCTAGGACTGTTTGTTGACCTGACCCCACATCATGGCCTGGAGAGATGTAAATTAAGGCAGAAATTTCCTTGTATATGCTGGGCTGCCAGTCCTAGGCATGACATTAGCATCCTGAAAAGCAGTTCTGAACTCCATATTTCTTAGCTTGCATGATCTTTCCTTTTATCTTCTAGAAAATTTGTTTTCTTATTCTTTCCTCCTGGATCCCATATGTGCGTTTGTGCTTGGTTCAATATGAATACATGGATTCTCAATTCACATGTTTAGATTGCCAAGTTCATGCATTAACATGTAGGTTTGATATTATACCACACCAATTGGCAGCAACCAAGCAGACCTGCATATATACAATTTAATGCATGTGCATCCAGCCAGCCTGTGTACGTGCATCATGGTGAGATGCAGCAGCCATGAGCACCCTCTGGTGCACACGAATTAGTCAAGTTTTTATTGAGCTAAAACAATATACTGCATGTTCTAACCCTAATTATTTCCGACAGAACATGGAATTCATCCACAACACTACCTTTTTTAAACAACTTGTTCTTGAGTTGCCAGCAAACTGCAATTGCTGTGCAGAGCACATGAGAGCCAATAGCTTGATACAGATTATCTCAGTTAAGTAGATCACCAATCAAATTTTGTTTACATGATGTTATGTCTCAGTTATCTTTCTTCTTGCACAATAATTTCATTGAAATTTCATGTAATACCACCCCTATTTTGGCATTTAAAGAAATGCCACTCTAAAGATTGACTTTCAGGACATGCCACGTCAAGAATACTTTCATTTTTTTTTTAAAAAATCTGATGCCACATTATAACCTACAACACAACAGCATGTGGGGCTCTTCCCATTCACTGAAACTAAATTTGAAATCAGGTAAAACCTGAGAGTTCCTAACTTGCTAGTTATTTGGCATGACCTTTTGTAACTGCCTTCAAAGGTTCTTGCATCTGTATCTTTGGGCAGCATATTTAACAGGCCAGCAACTATAGACAAGTTATTCTTCTGCTAGTTCAGGAAATGGCATCAAATACAGATGCATTGCTTAGAGTGAAGATAAATCAACATTTCTGTCTCCCATATTGACATGTAAATATAACCCGAGAGACTAACTATAACCACAAAATTTTCAACGACACAAACAGAAATCACCACAACCTAACAGAACAAACTATATCAACTGGTAAAAAAGACGTCAACAGCTAGCAATTTGTAGACTTTCTTGCTACATTGCTCTGGCCTCATTCTCTGAGATGCACTCGTCCATCCTTTCCTCCCTGAAACATCTACTTCACTCATTGTTTTTCTGGAAAACAGACCACATGTTTTTTTCAGTGATACGCATAGAACATATCTTGTGTAGGATGAGGCAGCCTTTCTAATTGAAACAGGCTAAATTCCTTGTCTTTCAAACAGTCGAGCGCAAGGAGGTTGCACTGCACCAAAACAGACTAAATACCCCAAAAGTTTCCCAAGACCCTGCCCATATACCAAGCACATGAGCCATGCTTGTCCTTAGTGGAAATGATCCCTATCTTGTGTAAAAATGTTCGTCAGCAGAATTTATTAAAAATTGGATATATAAAATGAACTGAAAACAGTCCATTTGGATTCAGGTTCTATCTCAACTATGTTCGCACCCCCTCATTATAAAAGTTAATGCTGGAGCATCCCAACAGAAGGTGGTACCAAGAGAATAATAAACGAGAGCAGCCACAGGATGAAGTGATTTCCAGCTTAAATTACATAGATTGTTTTGATATACTTTTAAATATCACATTACTAATTCTTATGATTAACCTTGCAAATTCAATCTTGTTATGAATCAATACCAACCAGATAGAACCACAAAGACATCAGGACCGATACAATTTCTACCACATTCCATGAAAGCACAGAATGTTACATTTACAAAGATAAATGCCGTAATACCAACACTAGAGTGAACATGCATTTCAGATTTGGCAATAATTGCCTGATAATTTCAAGAACAAAGAAGAAAGTGAAACTCTTTGCTTCCATACTCATCATATTTGTCTTGAACACAAAATCTCATGGTCTGTGTCCTTATCTTGTTCATCTCTCTGATGTTGGCTTTATATATGAAATTACACTTTCGTGGTGTTTGAAAGTCCTAAAGATAAAGATAAAGATGAAGATAAAGTGTTTCACGTAAAACGAGGTGACATTAACGTGCGATTAATTAAGTTTTAATTATTACAAACTTGAAAAATGGATTTATCTGATATTTTAGCACAACTTTCATATAGAAAATTTTGGCACAAAACGCACCGTTTAGCAGTTTGAAAAGCGTGCCACGAATATCTGAAACTTTATCTGCTCTCTATAGCAGATTCGAACAGGGCCTTAGTAGCTTTTTAAACAAGTTACACTTAATAGCTGGTGTGCATGCTAAAGCTAAGATTAACTCCTAGTATAACTGAATTTATATTACCTACCACTGGTTTATACATTATAGACTAGAGGTCAATACCAATCAAATTACTATAAGTAGTCAGTTTTACATTTTCTACCTTTAACTTTAGAATTGACCACAAAGCATATGCTGCTAATTCCTAATAAAACAGAAGCAGTGCACTATAAGTATAGTGATTAAGAGACACTTAAATAATCCTTTTCTGTTATGACTACTATATTTTCTTTTGTGAATCCTGAATGGCAGATGAGAAATTTGCAAATACAATTGTTGGTGAGAACTTGAATTTGTAGTACAGGTTCAGAGTACTTGTTTTGAATATGTTGAGGGCCATGTAGCAACAATACAACACAACTCTGTATTTGCAGATTTCACAATCTGGCTGAGTTTGACGATGGGAAAAAGAGTTGCCGGAAACGGCTGGATGGTCATAACAGGCGTCGAAGAAAGCCACAGCATGATGCATTGAACCCTAGGAGCTTCCTTCCGTATCAACAAGGTTTGTACATTGCAACTAAGTGAGTTATATATATTGAAAAATTGTAGTGATCCTATTCCTGGCTGTTTCTTGATTACATTTTGATACTGTATTACCATTACTGTATGTAGAATTGGTTAGCTGTTCGTTCTATGTCTGCAGTTGTAACAAACTATCTAGCAGATTACCTACTTATATTGTCACAGGAAATAATGTACATATTATGTAACTTTTAGGGCTGGCAGAAAAAGCATGTTTAGTGTGCTTGAAGATTTGAGCATTGCTTCGATATGCTTGTTAGGTTGTTAGAAACTGAAAAGAATCGATGTCAAATGGAACCCAATCATGCTCAGTCTTTCCCCATTATCTTATTCGAAAATTTCTAGTAAACTATAGCACAATGATACTAAGCCAGGATGAGTAAATTTCGATGGACCATTAAACTAAGATTTTTCTCATGTTCATTCACTAGAGCTATTAACTTTTTCTTGAATTGCTTGCACAAGCAATGTATCCAATATATTCTCTTGACAAACTATTTTGTCTTTGCAGCGAATCAGTTTTCAGTCTACCCGCAAACATTTCTGATAGCTGATCAGAACGCCGACGCCTTAATGCGTCCGCTTGATCGTCACCCTCCCTTCTCCATCTCATTCTCAGGAACCTTCCGAGCACCGAAGCAGTTCCCCTTTTTGCAAGATGGCAGCAGCGGCCTCAGCGCAGCCCGCCACGATCTCCTGCGGCCCTTCTCTTCCCCAGAAGATGGAGCCAACATTTCCACAACCCGCAGCGCATGCAACGGCGTCCCCCATGGGCTGGACCCGGAGTGTGCTCTCTCTCTTCTGTCATCATCGCTGCATCCCTCCCCTGCTGCCGGCATCTCCAGTGCAACAGCTCCAGCTCAGTTTGCCCCCTCTTCTTTCAGCAGAATCGCTGCCTCGTCGCAAGCCGTAACCACTGCATTCGCATCAGATGGAGGATCAGTTGCTGGTGACCATGTTTTGGTTCCTGCTGTCACATATGAAGATCCTTCTCAAGCACTGCCATTCTCTTGGCAGGTGTAGAGCAGAGGCTGTGATTTTGCTGTTCCTGCAGAGTTGCTGGTGAAAATGACTGAGGCTTTTTTTGGTTGTGTGAGCCTGCAGAATTCAGGTTGGTGAAATTAAGAGCTCAGGTCCTCTGGTTGATGGTGGTGGTGGTTGTGCAGATTTTTTATCAACTAATTGTGCCACGTCAATATTCTTCTACATATCTGTGCTTATTTTTCTTGAGGTGTACATATGTATGTTTTGTATAGCATATCTGTGATTATTTTGGTCGTGTCGGGGGAGAAAGAGGCCTCTGTCCCTCATCTTGGACACCAGGCCAAATTATTATCAATGGGCCAGGTTGTGACCTATTTTGCGTTGCAATTGCATATAGGAATTCCTTGCAGGAAAAAGTTCACATGGACTGCCTCAAATATAGGCTGAATCTGATTCGTATCCCTCAAGCGCAAAACTTGGGTATAATGACTCCCCTAGTTGTTAAAACCAGTAAAAAATGATTCTTAAAGAAGATTTGATGATTGTATTGGCTGATATGGCATGTTAACCATGATAAAAAATGCTTAGAAATCTAGGAAGATGGGGATATTCTATGGAGCCCACATTTCAGTCGTGTGAGGGCTCACATGTCATCCTCACTCTTTCTCTCTTCTTACTCCTCCGTCTCTCTTTTTCCTCTCGCTCCTCTTCTCCACAGCAGTGAGGAACCCAATGGGACCCTTGATTTGGCACCGCCGACCCCAAAGCCGTCGGTGACGCGTTGGAGCTACACGGAATGGTGAAGGCCAAGGTCTGAGGTGACTGGTCGGTGTGGTCACGGCCTTCCTCGATGCCATCAACCTCTTCGATGTTGTGCGTTGCAAGGGTACCGGGCGATCTAGTGACCAAGCGGCCCGTGGAGGCCCGTGGAGAAGCAGCGGTGGCGGGGACCGGAGATGACGGATGTGGGGAGAAGCGGTGGCGGTAGCAGGAAGAGATTATCGTCGGAGCCGCCATTTGGGTCGTTAGTCTTATGGATCTTTGTGGTAATACCTAATGTAGTTGCAGTGCAAAGCTCAGGTCAGCTTAGTTGGTGGTTTCATAAATTTTTCTTGGGTGGTCCTACTCCACACTTCAAAATTTCAAAATGTCAAAAACTCAATGTACATATACAAAATGTGCTTAAATACTTCACTAAAACTATCTTTTTAGTTTAAAATTTTAAAACTACAACATAAAATAGTCTAATAGGTTATGCCTATATAGTGAACTAGTTGATACCCTGCGCTTTGCTGTTAAATATGTGGATGAATGCATGTTATTTATTATAGAAATGATAGATGTATATGTTTAAATAATATGAAAATGATGTGGAGATAATGATTTGACATTGCTTTGCATATTGAGTTCTAAAAATACAACAAAATTATAAATGATATGTCATATTTGCATGATATTTAAAATACTCTAAATAATACACTAGTACAGAACCGGGCATTTCAATTGGGCTTCCCGTGACGGAGGCAAGTGGCCCGTTACAAAGATAGTCATCTTTGTCGGGCCGCAAAAAGCCTCGTCAAAGATGGCTCGAGAGAGGTAGAATCTTAGTTCTCAGGGTAGGGCCCGTCATGGATGACCATCATCCATGACGGGGTGCGGTTGTTGCCCGTTAAGGTCATCGGTGACGGCCCGCAATAAAGCCCCGTTACCGATGACGGTCATCCGTGAAGGGCCTAGTGTTAAGGCCCGACAAAGATGAGGGTGAAGCCCGTCACGAATGACCCTTAATCTTTGGCGGGTTTTGTTTGCAGCCCATTACGGATGACCCATACTATAAATACCCTCCCAGACTTTGGAAGAACAGTATCCCAACCCAGTGGACTGTTCACAGTTCGGGAGGGAGGGCTAGAAGGGCAGATTTTTGCTCTTCATTTAAAAAAACAAAAGGCTTCCAAGGTAATAATAAATTACCAATATATACTTTGGATGTAATAATTACTAGCTGCATATACATAACATTTATTTCATTTCATGCATTGCAAATGGATAGAAGGTCGATTGAGCATAGAGTATAGAAGGGGTGTTCCTGATTTCATAAATGTTGTAGAGCAATACAAGAACAGAACAAACAATAAATGGATGACTTGTCCATGCTTTGATTGTAAGAATGAGAAGATGTTTAAGAGTAGTGCCAGAATACACACGCATCTGATCGTCGGAGCTTCATGGATGGTTACTCATGTTGGACTAAGCATGGAGAGCAAGAGCTAGAGAATATTGGGGATGAAGCAGGCGGCGGTCGGAACGAGAAAGAACACAAAGATGATATGTTTGTTCAATCCCCGTTGGGTGGTGATCGTGTGGATGTCGATAATGAGAATCTTCAAGCAATGTTACGTGATGTTGAGGACCCAGCTTACAATGAGAGGGACTACGAGAAGTTTACACGGCTGGTGAATGATTCCGAGACCCTCTGTATGATGGATGTGCAGCAAAGCACACGAAGTTATCTACGACCTTGGATCTAATGAAGCTTAAGGCAAGTAATGGATGGACAGACAAAAGTTTCATGCAACTGCTTGGATTGTTGAAGGACCTGCTTCCGAGGAGAACACGTTGCCCAAGTGTTGGCGCAGAATTTAGACCCGCCCCACAACAAAAGACGGGCTCTACGTTTCCACGGCGGCCTGGGAGATCTGCTTAACTCTAGTGCAGGTCTAAATTGGCTTGCCTAGTCGTGCGCAGAGCGTGCCAGTTGATTTGATCTGCAATCAACAAGAAACAAGTAAACCATGTCAGAAAACAATGGTCAATCGGCCGATAGGCCGATGTCACATTGTTATAGCCCAGCCGATAGGGCAAAGCTGTATCGGCTTACTCAATATAATAAGCAAATTGAAGAGATCTAATCTCATCGGCCCATGCCAAAAGCGTGTGACAAATTAATGAAATTAGCCGATGAGGGTTTCATGAGGATAACTACACTAGCTATTACTCTAGTGTAAACTTATACAAGTCAATCGGCTAACATAAATACACCAACCACAAAGAAGTCTTTAAAAACACTCTGTGACCGATATGTTTATATTCGTCGATCCACATGTATAAGTGGCAAACACATGCAAGAACATAAATAATCACATGCATTAGATAAGACCGGCTGAAACCCCGGCGCTATCCTTAATTACAATCGAAAACAGGCTTCGTGTTAGATCTAGAAACAGGACTAAGGTCGATAGCAACTCAAAGTGTGAATCGAGACTTAACACAAAGAAAATCAAGCCGTCGATTGCTTTTGGGGATGGTAAATGCCTTAGATAATCTAAACGAGCAAACTGATTCAACCATCATCGGCAATAAACCCTAAAACGAGTTAACTGCTGACGAGACAGAATCAGAAGACTGCGTCAAGATTAGCTAACACACGATAAACGACGATCACATCATCAGTGCTTAACGTGCCTAAAGCGACACGCTAGCCCCGACGATGTAAATTGTCGGGTATGAGTTCTTACCTTGCTCTTGGGAAGCAAGAACTCGTCAGAAGTCAGCCTCTTGCGAGGGTTGGCGATGCGCCGAAAGTAGATTAGTTTGATTGTATGATTGATTGAGAGAGAGCCTCTATGTACAAACTATCGGGATATTTATACCCGAGGTAACAACAGAACCCTTGTAGGGCACGATCTTATCTACAACTAACAAACAAGTCCTTGCGGCAGACTTAAGCCACAGATTAGATCTAAACTACTTAATTTACAAGATACAACTGCCTAAAACCGAGCTTTATCTCTATTTGGCAACTTCCTTGAAGCTTATTCCGGGCCCAGACCAAGCCCACGTTGACACTGTCAACTCACAACCCGTATCGGCCCACGTTAACATCGAATCCGTATCGGCCGATACGCTCTTTATGGCAACGCATCCACAGTCCGATACAGTTACCGGGTCCGATACGAAGCCTGGTCTGACTCCAATTCAATCTGTCTTCTCTGCTTCGGTTTCCCCTTTTCTTTTCAAGTCGATTACCAAATTTCGCCATTAACACATGCCCCCCAATTCCGCTTCATTATATAATGTGGCGGAATTAGCTCCGAGGAACCCATCGACTTCTTTGCTAGGTCTTGTCTGAAAACCGTGCAGATCCAGATTCGAATCCTTCCGCCGCCGATTCAACAAACCCTTCGTGTTCCTCAATTCCGGCGACCCCTCGGCGTTCCGTCAACATCGACCCCCTTCACAGCGACCCCTTCAACGACAACGATGGCCTCCGCTCCGTTCTATGCCTCCGAGATCCCTGCGGTAAGTCAATTCCTTCAAAACCCATATTATCGCTTTCTCCGCCGATTTCTCCAAGTTAGGGTTTTTACTCTCTGCCCCCCGGGTCTTATATTTTCATCGTCATTCTCACGATCTAGGTCTTCAAAAACCAAATCTTGATCCCCACCGACGATAAATCCCATCGCTTTCTGTTAGGCCCCATGGGCGATCATGACCCAACTTGGCTAATCAATGCCGAGACGGACAGAATCCCCTTTAGGCAAGCCAAACCCAATGTTTCTTCCTGGAAACATACCTTCAGGTCCTGGCCATCGAAGCTTAACGGATATAGAACCTGGCATAAGAGGATTGCTGCTGCCAAACAAGTCTACTGGGACGAGATTGGGATCGGCCAATGCATCACTTTATCCCTGGCCGATACCAAGAAGAATGAACCACTCATGTCGGCTGCCAGCTACTTCTGGTCCAGTACCTTGAATGCCTTCACGTTCAAGCAAGGTTCGATGACCCCAACCCTTATAGATGTCAAGATACTAACAGGATTGGATATCGACTCCGAAATCAACCCCTTCAGCCTCCTGGTAAACAGCAGTCACAAGTTGAAGACCAAGAAAATTGGAGGCTGGTCTAGGTACATTTCTGAGCACATGGAACAAGGATCAGTCTCGGAACGTGAGCACGTAGCCTTCCTGACATTGTGGCTGGAAAGATTTGTCTTCTGTGGATCGACCTGCGGCTCCACTACAAACTGCCAACACTTGGCACAAGCTTTGGTCGACAAGAAGCAAATCCCTCTAGGCCGATACCTCTTGGGAGCCATATATCGGCTACTCCATATCGCCACTCAAGATTTGATGCTAAAACAGACTGTAGCTCATGGAGGACCATGGTGGTTTATTCAACTCTGGCTAACCATTCACACCAACACCATGGTTGATCGGCCACCTCTATCAGACTCTCGCTTTCCATCAAAATACGCCGATCACGAAGATCCCAGGAGCAGAAGATGCATGTCCTATGGGGAAGCGGCCTCCGTTTACCCAGGTGCAGACCAATCGGCCGATGACATGGCTACATGGTTCATTCGTTTCTTCACCGGCCCTCCATCAGCCAGGATGGACATGTTTGTCTATACATCGGACCGAGATTTTGAACTCCCCGACGATCTTTAGCTGAGCTTGATAAATGACGACATGGAGTCACGGGAGTTATTCATGATCGGCCTCACTCCGAGCCTGCTCCCAGTAGGCATATTTCAGGGAAGGAGCACCAGCCTGTCCTATGAGTTTTACAACCCAATGGTAGCTGCTAGATAGTGCGGGCTCGGGCAACTCCCCATCAGTCTGTACCTTCATAAACTCCTAGAGAGCAGAGGCACAATTCTATCAGCACTGGTCATGAGCAAAGCGCTGGAAATCGAGCTCCCAAACCTCGGCGACTGCGACCGGCTGCATCTGAACGCTTTCATCCACATCAATTTCCAAACATGGTGGCAAGAGTGGGCCGCTCACATTTTCCATCAATCGGCCAGATTTTATGTGACGGAGCTCATCCAAGGTATCAGCCCTCAAGTCCCAGATGAGCCGACTCCATCTGTGAGCAACAGTGGGCAGAATATTTTTTATGCTCAAGTCGTAGCCCCATCAGGATCAACCATCCTGGAATCCATCATCGGCCTTACTGCTCCGAAGATATCATCATTACTTCAGGGGCCGATGATTAAAGAAAAACCCAAGAGGAAAGCGCCAACCAAGGGCAAATCCCAAAAATCCAGCAAGAAGGCTAAAATTGACGACCAAGCCGATCTTGAAGAGCTGGGCCCCTCCATGGAAGAATTCCTTGAAGAACAAGTGATGGAGGAGGAAGTCGATGCAGCGGCTGCCGATGCATATGAAGAAGAAGACCCATCGGCCGAAACCACCAAGGAGCCATCGGCCGAAGCTACTGAGATTCCACCGGCCGATGACCAAGGCGATGCCCCCCAACCAAAAAGGACCAGACATGCAGTTCGCAAGGTCAATACAATCTCTTCTCCGCGTTTACATAATCCCCTTCTACTGCTACACTTTAATTTGATATCCTTTTCAGGCTGCGGTGTCATCTGTACTGAAGGAGAGAACTCGATCGGCCCCTTTACCAAGAACCAAAAAGACAACCTTACAACGGCGTGAACGAGCCAAGGCACGATTGAGGACTCCTTCTCCTTCTCCACCACCCTCTCCGACTGTCTCGGTAAGAGTTGATTTTTTGCATTATCTTTCTAATCACATAACCCTATTTACCAATTTCCTACTTTTTTAGCCTAGAGTCGCGTCACCTTCACCACACCGGCCAACCCCCTCGCCTACTACGTCGACACAGCAAAGGGAGGCCGATGCGAGCACCACCGATGCTCCAACATAGGTAACTAGGATTACTCTGATCCCCTTTTCTGCCGGTTCCTGTTAACGGGGCTGACCTTGACCCATGTTGATATTTGCAGAACCTAGCCGATATGTTCTCCTTTGATATCGGCCAGTTTCTTGACGATGAGGACAAGGAGCTACCCAGCACAGCCAGGGCACCAATCTCTGATGATTTGAAGAACCGGCTGACCGATATCGCCAATTGGCTGGAGTTCTCGCTGGAGTACTTGGTGGAAGATTGCACCCCCATCAGGGTCAGGGTACAAGAAATTCAAGACGAACTGCCTGAAGACCTGATGGAGGTCCTAACACCAGCCATCTTCTTGGAGCAATACCGATTCAAGCTCAACAAGGCCAAAGAAAGACTCGCAGAGCGACGAGAGCGTGACCAACTGGAATTGGCTTTGTCCGCCAGCAAGGCCCAAGTTAACGCTGACAAGACCAAACTGGACGAGCTAGCGGTGGAGCCGATCGTCTTGAAAAACAGACTTGAAGAACTCTGTCGACTCGAGGCAGAGCTAAAATCGAAGCTGGAAGCCACGCGTCAAGAAATCCAAGAAGTCGAAGCCGGGATAGCTGCATCACCTAAAGCCATAGAAGACCAGACGGCAAAGCTCAAGGCATCGGCCAAGTACCTTGCAACCCTGAGCAAATCACTGAAGCCGATCCCAGGGTCGATGGCCGATGATGCCCAGGCTATAGAAGACATCGAGCAGATTCGCCGTAAAGCCGTTGCAGCTATTGCAGACTTCATAGGGTGATGTAGCATATCTTGTCTTTATACTGTGTAAATACAAACCTCATCGGTCAAGCAGCCGAATTTGATCTGGAAATTCCAGTCTGAACATTACTTCTGAAATCCTCTTTGCAAACAAACATCCCTTTACTAATCAATCTCATCAGCCAAAAAGCCGAATTCGATCTTACTCTGAAGAAGAAAATTCCTTGAAAAATTCCGCGCTTGTATATATATATGCCCCCCAAATTTTAGAAGATGAGAGCTCATGTTGTAAAATTTGAACTAAGGGCGATAGTGTATATCGGCCATCTAAAGGCGATGCATAACACATCGGCTGTAATCATAAATCGGCTGGAGGGCCAATCATGAGTCGATCCAGACGCTAGGATAATATTTTTTCAAGTACTTGCCATTAAGAGCTCGTCCATAAATCTCACCATCCATCCCCTTGAGCAAATAAGCATTGTGAGGAACACGGCGATGAATTTGAAAAGGACCTTCCCAATTAGGTGACCACTTGCCGAACTTATTATCTCTGGAGCCAATCGACATTATTACTTTCCAGACAAGGTCTCCTTCTTCAAATGACTTGGCAACAACCTTTTTGTTGTAATGACGAGCCACTCTATCTTTATCACGTTTGATCTTCTCTAAGGCCCGTAATCGGACATGCGCCAAATCGTCTAACTCATCTACCATAAGATTATGGTACTCATCGGCTGTCAAGTCGTCTTGCAAGGCAATCCTCCTTGAACCGATGTTGGTTTCCCACGGCAGCACAGCTTCGTGTCCATAAACCAACTGATACGGAGACACTTGAATTGCACCATGGCAAGCCATCCGATACGCCCAAAGGGAATCGGCCTGCGTTGTGTGCCATTGCCTCGGCTGTTCGTTGATTTTCCTCTTGATTAACTTGATTAAGGTCTTATTAGAAGCCACTGCCTGCCCATTAGCCTGCGCATAGTAAGAAGAAGAATTTAATAATTTAATGCCCATGCTGTCGGCGAACTGGACGAACTCATCGGATACGAAGATTGATCCCTGATCGGTGGTTATTGTCTGAGGTAACCCGAACCGATATATAATATATTCCTTGACAAACTGAATTGCATCTTTGGAATCAACCTTCTTAAGGGGAACGGCCTCAACCCACTTTGTGAAGTAATCTGTAGCCACCAAGATATATTTGTGTCCCTTGCTCGATGGCGGGTTAATCTGGCTGATCATATCTATTCCCCATCCACGAAATGGCCATGGCTTTATGATTGGATGCATAGCCGATGCTGGTGCTCTTTGAATTGCTCCAAACTTCTGACAATCCTGACATCCTTTATAATACTTGAAACAATCCTCTAGCATGGTTGGCCAAAAATATCCGACGCACTTCAACAGCCATCTCATTTTATGGGCCGATTGATGGGTTCCACAAATCCCTTCATGTACTTCACTCATAACAGTTTTGGCCTCCTCGGGGCCTAGGCACTTGAGTAAGACACCATCAATCGTCCAATAATACAAGTCATCGTCCAGCAAGACATAATGTAAAACTTTATACTTCATTCTTCGTGACGCCAATTGAGAAGGATTCCTCAAATACTCGATGATGTCAAACCTCCAATCGTCGGCATGCACGAGAGCAATCTGAATCTGGACATCTTTAGCCATCGGCCGGTATCCCGATGCCCCCTGAGCTAAATCATTGGCCTCGAAGTTCTGCTTCCTGGGTATATGCCTCATCGTCACAATCTTGAAACCTTGTAGCAACTCCTTGCACTCCTCGTTGTAGACTCTGAGAATATCGTTCTTGCATTCATACGCCTCAGAAAGTTGATTGATTACCAGTTGCGAATCACCAACGATTTCTACGGAATCGGCCTCAGCTTCTCGTAATAACTGCAAGCCTTTAAGCACCGCTTCATACTCTGCTTGATTGTTAGTATAATAAGGCTTGATAGTAAAAGCAAACTCAAAACTTGCCCCCCGAGGGGATATGATAACTAGGTCGATACCGCATCCATGTCTGCAGACAGACCCATCGAAATACAAGGTCCATGGCACAATATCTGAATATGCAATTGAGTCATCTCGGTGCTGAACAATAAAATCGGCTAGGGCTTGTCCCTTGATCGCTTTAGCCGATTCATACCGTAGGTCGAACTCTGTCAAGGCAAAAATCCACTTCCCAATTCTTCCTTTTAATACGGGGGCCGATAGCATGTATTTCATCACATCGGCCTTACTTACCACAATGCACTCATTGGAAAGTAAATAATGCCTTAACTTAGTACATGAGAAATATAAGCACAAACAGAGTTTTTCTACCGGCGTGTACCTTGTCTCGGCATCTAGCAACCTCCTGCTGAGATAGAAAATGACTCGCTCTTTGCTGTCAATGTCCTGAACTAAGACTGAGCCGATATACTTCTCATCGGCCGATAGGTACAGCCTGAACGGAATTCCCTTCTGTGGAGGAATTAAAACTAGTGGGGAGCTCAAATACTCCTTGATGTCGTCCAGCGCCTTCTGCTGCTTATCACCCCATATGAACTCTTCATCCTCTTTTATCTTCAATAACGGAGTGAACGGCTCTATTCTTCCTGACAGGTTCGATATAAAGCGCCGAACAAAATTGATCTTGCCGAGCAGAGAATGTAACTTGGTCTTGTTCGTCGGAAGTTTGATTTTCTTTATAGCATCGATATTCTTCTGTGTAATCTCGATTCCTCTTTCGTGGACCAAGAAACCCAGGAACTGACCGGCCGATACGCCAAAGGCACACTTGTTAGGATTCATTTTTAAACCATACTTCCTCGCTCTTTCGAGTACCTTGCGTAAATGGGCCAGGTGCATATCATATTCTCTTGACTTCACGACGACATCATCAATATAAACTTCAATCAAAGAGCCGATAAGATCATGAAAAATATAATTCATGGCCCTCTGATACGTAGCTCCGGCATTCTTCAAACCGAATGTCATGACAACCCATTCATATAGGCCGATTGCCCCTGGGCATCGGAAGGCTGTTTTGTGAACATCTTCTTCGGCCATGAAAATTTGGTTGTAGCCTGCGTTCCCATCCATGAAGCTGATAACCTTGTGCCCAGACGCGGCATTGACAAGCAAATCGGCCAGAGGCATAGGGTACTCGTCTTTCGGTGTTGCTTTGTTCAAGTCTCTGAAGTCAATACATACCCTAAGCTTGCCATTTTTCTTCATTACTGGAACTATGTTGGAGACCCATTCTGCGTATCGGCAAGGTCTGATGAAGTTGGCATCATAAAGTCGTGTGATCTCTGCCTTGATGGCTTCGTGCATATCGGCCTTAAATCTCCTAGGAGCTTGTTTAAACAGCCGATAGCCTGGTTTGATTGGTAGCCGATGTTCTACAATTGATCGGCTTAATCCTGGCATCTCATGATATTCCCATGCAAAACAATCCATGAATTCTTTCAACAGATTTATAAGATTACTCTTGTATTCCTTTGGCAGGTTAGCACTTACGTACGTCGGCCTAGGCCTATCACCTATTCCTATATCAACTTCTTCAAGCTCATCGGCCGACGTAAAACCCTGTCCCAACTTGCAATCGAGCTCGTCCGCCGCATCATCTGTGTAGGGACTAGCTTGTTCATCTTCAACGGCGGACGGCACATCTTTGCTAAAGTAACTGCTTGTCTTGATCTTCAATCGTCTCGATGTCGCAGTCAGTTACTTTGAGGAAATCGGTGTCCTAGACTCGCCCGGACAAGCAGTCGATTCCCTCCATCTCCCATACTGCGAGATCGGCATTGGCCACGTGTACTGACCGATCGGCCTGCACGATCTCGACCTGGTCCCCTTGCCATTGCATGAGGCATTGGTGCATTGTTGAAGGGACGCGACAGTTTGCGTGGATCCAATCCCGTCCCAACAACAAGCTGTAGGAACCCTTTCCGTCGAAGACGAAGAAGGTGGTGGGTATTGTCTTGCTGCCCACAGTGAGTTCCACGTTTAGGACCCTCTTCGCCTCGGACGCGTTGCCACCAAAGTCTTTCAACACCATGTTTGTCTTGATTAGATCTTCAGGTACCTTTCCAAGCTTCCTGAAGGTTGTGTATGGCATTAAATTGATCGCCGCGCCGCCGTCGACTAGCATCTTCGTCATCGGCCGCCCGTTGATGAATCCTTTGATGTATAACGGCCGCAAGTGCCTGTAGTTATCGTCAACTGGCTTGTAAAATATGGCTTGATCTGGTGACAACTGTAGCCTAGCCGAAGATTGTTCATCGTCGGCCACTGCTTCAACGGCCGCCTGCACGCTGTACTCTGCTGGCAGTATAAAAACCATGTTAACAGGCGCCGATGTCGCTCGTTTACCTTTTGAAGCCGCAGAGGCCCGGGCTGTATTGGAGGTGCCCTCATCGGCCGTGACCACCGTGGATTTTATCCTCCACTCTTTCTTGGTCTTGGCCGGCCGATGGGTTATTGCCACCTGTTGCTCTTGGATTTGTTCTTTCCTCCTTAGCCTCTGAACCCGCCGTTTTTGTGTCTTAGTGAATACATCGCTTGGGCACCATTGAGGGTTCTGGACCTGTTCCCCGGCTTCGGTCTGTTGGTCTTGGTGCATCGGCCCTAACCTCTCATGAATAGATTTCCTTTGCTTGGCCGGCCGATGCGCTTGCCTGCTTGAGTTGCCCTGATAATAATCTTCTGCTCCGTTGCACGCAGGGCACTCCTGAATGGATGGCAACCTCATCCCCTCATTCCAGCAAAACCGGAAAAACTCGCACTCCCAATGTGGGTCGTAAGAGTTGTCTTGATCGACGTGTTCTTGAGCTTGTTCTTCCTGCCTCCGCTGGTATTTTCTAATCAGGCCCTCAGAGGTTTGATAAGGTCTCTTGCCGGTCCGATGGGTATTGTCATCGGCCCTGTCCACCCGCACCATGTTGACTGGGAACGGGTGTCCTTCGATCTTCATCGGCCGCTTGGCATCATCGATTTTAATCCTGCCTTGCTCGATGGCCGATTGAATCTGTTGTCTGAAGATCTTGCATTCATTTGTATGGTGTGAATAAGAGTTGTGCCACTTGCAATATCTTCGTTTCTTGATCTCTTCGGCCGATGGCAATACATGACCTACTGGCAACTGAATTTGCTTTTCTTGCAACAGTAGGTCAAATATTTTATCGGCCTTGTTGATGTCGAAGTCGAATTTGTCTTCTTTGTCGCCCTTTTTTACCCATTGGCAATTTGTCGGCTTCCTCATTCGGGCCCACTCAGCCAGGTCGACATCAACATCTTCTTCGTCGTCGTCGTCGGAGGCATACTGATAAACTGCATTGATCTTTTTTGCAAATTTCTTAGCCTCCTGGAATCGTTGTTCGTGGACACCCGTTGTGCTAGGTGAGCTAGGCTTTCAAATTCCTGCGAGGAGAACCTCTCGCGTATCGGCCCTAACAATCCTTGGAACGCCAAATCGGCGAGCTGTGAATCGGTCAAGCTAAGACTGTAGCATCTGTTCCTTATGTCCCTGAATCGTTGAATATACTCCGGGACCGATTCGTCGACTCGTTGTCTAATGGCGGTCAGATCGGACAGTTTCATTTCTTGTACGCCGTTATAGAAATACCTACGAAACTGTTTCTCCAGATCTATCCATCCTCTGATGGAATTGCAGGGTAGAGATGAAAACCACGTAAACGCAGACCCTGGCAAGGACAGAGGGAAAAATCTCACCCTCAACGCCTCGATAGCCGATGCCTCCCCGCACTGTGCTAGGAATCGGCTTACATGCTCGTAAGTCGAGACGTTGTCCTGCCCTGAAAACTTGGAGAAGTCCGGGATCTTGTATCGGCCTGGCAATGGCACTCTGTCAAATTCCTCAGGGTACGGGTGCCAATACACTGTAGAGTTCTCCTTGGGCTTCAAGCCGAACTGATCACGCATCACTTCGGCTATCATATCGGCCTAGTATCCTGCGGGTCGATGTGAGATGTATTGCTGATACGATTGTTGCAAACCCTCTGCTTGATACTGCCTGGGGGAGTACGGCTGATAATGGTGATCAAGGTTCTGTGCGCCATACTGCCCTGTGGTGTGCTGCTGGTAGCCCTGTGGCGTATTGTAAACCGCCTGTGGTGGAGGATTGTTGAAAACCGGGGCTTGCGACTGTCCGGCCGATGGCTGGTCGATATGAACTTGCTGCATCGGCTCGATCACTGGTTGCTTCCCCTTGGTCCATTGTGCATACTGCTCCTCCGTGATATGCTGAGGGCTCCCCCCTGTCTGCTTGGTAAGGACCAATGGCAATGTTGTCGTTGGCTGCGCCGATGGGGGTGGCATCGGCGCTGTTGGCTGAGCCGTGCTCAGGTCGTTTCTCAGGGTTCGATAGGTAGGGAACTTATTTTTCGATAAGAAAATCGGCCCCTGAGGCTTGTACTGGTGAATCGTCCCATCTAGGATCGATTTGACCGTATTAGTCAATGTGTTCACCAGAATCCCCGACTGGTTGACTAGCACAGAATGAACTGCGGAGTCAATCCTATCTTGCAACGTCGGCGCTGCAGTATCCTCGGTCTTGACGGCGTGGTCATGTGCCGCCGCCGACGTGCCAGCTCCATCTCCGGGACTCGGCATAACTACCTTGGATTTTTGGATCAAGGTGCCTTGCCGAGTCCTAGAATATGTTTGCAGGTACATATTCTGGAACTGCTCGACCAGTTTTTCCATCTCAGCCTTCTGCTCTGCATTGAGCTGGTCGGCGGTCACAGGGACGATGTTCTCCTCGGAAATCTCGACCTGCTTCGACATCTTGAGGAGATCTTGTTGTTGTTGCTAGGTTTGCGTTGTTTGGTCCCACCGGGCATGCCAAAAGCATGTTAGCGAAACACAACTTTTGGCGAACAGTGGAGCATGGTCTCTCTGGAAGTGAAGTTGAAAATCGATGTCCCACCAGGCGTGCCAAAAGCGTGTTAGCGAAACACAGCTTTTGGCGAACGGTGGAGCGTGGTCTCTCTGGAAGTGAAGTTGAAAATCGATGTCCCACCGGGCGTGCGAAAAGCGTGTTGGCGCAGAATTTAGACCCGCCCCGCAACAAAAGACGGGCTCTACGTTTCCACGGCGGCCTGGGAGATCTGCTTAACTCCAGTGCAGGTCCAAATTGGCTTGCCTAGTCGTGCGCAGAGCGTGCCAGTTGATTTGATCTGCAATCAACAAGAAACAAGTAAACCATGTCAGAAAACAATGGTCGATCGGCCGATAAGCCGATGTCACATTGTTATAGCCCAGCCGATAGGGCAAAGCTGTATCGGCTTACTCATATAATAAGCAAATTGAAGAGATCTAATCTCATCGGCCCATGCCAAAAGCGTGTGACAGATTAATGGAATTAGCCGATGAGGGTTTCATGAGGATAACTACACTAGCTATTACTCTAGTGTAAACTTATACAAGTCAATCGGCTAACATAAATAAACCAACCACAAAGAAGTCTTTAAAAACACTCTGTGACCGATATGTTTATATTCGTCGATCCACATGTATAAGTGGCAAACACATGCAAGAACATAAATAATCACATGCATTAGTTTGTTTGTTGTTGGCACGCAAGAAATTGAAAGGTGGATGGTATGCTATGACACCTTGCGGATTCGATGCAATGGAGTAATATCAATAGGAAATACAAAGAGTTCGCAGCTGACCCAAGAAACTTGAGGATTTGTTTGTGTACAGATGGCATGAATCCATTTGAAGATATGAGTAGTCGTCATAGCACTTGGCCAGTTCTTATTGCAAACTATAATCTACCATCATGGTTGTGCTTCAAAAGGAAGTACATAATGTTGTGTTTGCTAATCCAAGGGCCAAGACAACCTGGCAATGATATTGATGTATTCTTAGAGCCTGTGATCGATGATCTGGAAACATTATGGAGACACGGAGTAGAAACCTGGGATGCATACGGACGAGAGTACTTCAATTTGCATGTTCTATTATTCTGTACCATCAACGACTACCCCGCACTTGGTAATCTATTGGGGCAGACTATAAAAGAAAAGAAGGCTTGCTCGGCACACACAGTCGGTGGCTAAAGCACTCACGAAAAATGGTTTACATGGGTCATAGGAGATGACTCCCTTTACATCAAAAGTACAGAAGAATGAAGAAAAATTTCAACGGTAAGAGAGAGACGAGGTGTGCAACAGCGGATTTGACCGGAGGTGAGGTGTATGACATGGTGAATGACGCAATTAATGAGTTTGGAAAGTGTTAGTGATATGCCCTAGAGGCAACATTGAGATGTTGTATATATCACAGACTATGTTTATGATTCAGTGCTTTGTTCCTTGAAATACACATTATTATTCTTGATCAATGAGTATGTGACTTATTCATGAGACTCTTAATGTTACAATGATGCTATTTCTAAATGATCCCTGATCGTATATCATATGAGGAACAAATATGATTTAAAGATCAGCATATGTATTGATTGATGATCATGTCTCATGGATCATGGTATAGAGATACCAATCAATAATATGGACATATGTTGGTGAACATATGTTGGATATACCCTCCATGAGACACTACAGAGATTCTATGTGTCATTAGTTGGACTCAAGTACTGTTTATGTAGAATCCTTAGACTTGAGATCATCACGGTTCCCAACATACGTAGTAGCTTATTTTGGGATTACTAAACACTACTCCATAACTGGGTAGTTATAAAAGTAGTCTTTGGGTTTGCTATGAAATATGTAGTGGGATGTGGATGGTCAAGATAGAATTTGCCCCTCCTTATGGGAGAGATATCTCTGGGCCCCTCGATGTAATGGATTATGAAAATGCATGGCCATGCTAGGTGATTGAGGAGTCAATCACAAGTTTATAATCCATCACGGGATCGAGAGAGCAATTGAGCTATTAAGAGGATGGCACAGGTCTCGCCTTGAGCTCAATCTATATCGTGAGGCAAAGGGATTCATACATGAGAACATTACAGGTTTAGCCGATATGATATTTACATATACTTTGAAGGTTAATATGCCTTGCTAGGGGCCGCTATTAATAGGTTGATCGGAAAGGCGTTTCCGGGTCACGACCAAGTATATGTGAACCTACAGGGTCGCACGCTTAACGGGTTGGAACACTCATTCGAATGTGATTCGGATGTGGGCTTAGTTCGGATAAGGATCCGAGTAGACTCCTATTGGGCTTTGGTCCACGAGGCCCAAGCAGAGAGGTCTATATATATGGAGGTTAGGGGCTGAGGGAGGTACTTATTTGTTCATCTCGAGCATAACCCTAGCCGCCACCTCCAGAGCCAAACCCTAGTCGCTCCCGAGTGCTAGCACACTTGCGATCGGTGCTCCAGCCCCGTACGTGTGGATACCGGTGGAGGCGCTGCTCGTTGCGGCGTAGATTGGCGTCAACAACCGGCAGATTGGATCTGCTCCTGGTGCGGCTAATCGCGTGGAGGAGACGATCTGTTCGTGGCGATCGACTACTTCCACTACTACCTCGACGCGCGTGGTTGGACCGGCTTCTCCAACTCTACTTCCGCTGCGCTGCCCGTCTAGTGGTAACGATCCATGATCCTATCTTCGCATGATGTCCTGGTGTGCGCGGTAGAAAAGTTTTGTTTTTTGCTATCGTAGCCTACGCGCTATCCTTTAGTGGTATCAGAGCGATCTTGCTTAGTTTGCGATCTGGATCAGCACATATGTGATATGCGGTAGTAGTAGATTGGATCTATTACAGTCTAGATCAGTCGTTTCATGTGATGGATCGATGGTAGCACGGGTTGATAAGATCAATCGGTGAATAGGGGTTAGATGAGGCGCAGATTGTATCGCTACTAGTGCCCTTGAGATTGTCTCGGATCGGCATAAGGTGGTTATGTTGAATACTAGTAGGTTATGGATCGGAATGCCTTAAGATTATATTGCTACTAGTGCCCTTGAGATTGTCTTGGATTGGCATAAGGTGGTTATGTCGAATACTAGTAGGTTATAGATCTGAATGCCTTAGGGTCGTATCACTACTAGCGTCCTTGAGATTGTCTCGGATAGGCATAAGGTGTTATGCCGAATGCTAGTAGGATACAGATCTGATAGCATTGGGCCATTGGAAAAACTAGCTTCCTTGAGAATGTCTCGGATCGGCATAAGGTGGTTGTGCTGAATAGTTTTTCCATAGCGATTTCATAGATTGGATCTGTGAATTTCGTAGGGTGTTCAGGGCGCTGCCCTGAAACCCGCAGGGGGTGGCCCCCTCTCGACCCCCGCCCACTGACCGGCCAGCAAGACCGCCGTGCGGAAACCCCCCTTGTATAGCATCATGTGTTCACATCGTTAGGTAGAATACTATTCTGTGTCTAACTTGTTTTTGCAGGGAATGATGTGAATAGTATGGTCCTATGACATACGAATGTATGAGATGTATGTGATGCATGTAACATTTGTTCATGGCCTGCGTGTCATGATATTTCAGCTATTGTTAGCTGTTTATATTGTATTTGACGACCTGCGTGTCGACCATAGTGCTTGAATACATCTTTGTAATCTTCCATTTATAGCTATTATAGGTAGTAGCTTAGATTTGATGTTACAAGTCTTCAAGCATGGTGGCCTAAAGGAGTAATGTGGACGATGGAGATCATCTACACCTACATGGAGATGGATATTCTCTTTGGGCCATACTGATTCACAGTTAAATGTGTTTATCTGTGATGTTTACTATCTTTTGGTATGGTAGGATTGAGTCCCTCATAAAATTAAGTGTTATGTCCTTCCATATGTTGCACCAAAAAATGATGATCACCGTATGATAGGTCTACCAAAGTAGAGTGCTATCGGTTATCGTCATTATTTGGGGTAGATGTCGGACATCTACATGCGAAAATATTTGGTTTACTTAACAAGGTTATCAAAACAGTTTTGGACCTTGGGGCATAGGTTGGGGCCGGGGCATATTGATGTCACCCAACAAACAAGAGTCACATACTGATGTGATTAGCAAAGTGTTGCTTACCCATGTCACTCATCTCCTAGCCGTGATGCCAAAGCTCAGTAGGAACTAGTGAAATGAGGATCTTGACCCACTATGTAACTTAGAGGGAGTTTTGTTGCAAAACACATAGTGGAGCCTTTTGTTAAATAGTTTAATAAAAGATGAACATAAACATAGTGCTAAACTTTGCATATTCTTATGTTGTAGATCATGTCAACTAACGCCTCATCCAGTACTT
The DNA here is from genome assembly GCA_008326285.1 of Oryza officinalis. Lineage (NCBI taxonomy): Eukaryota > Viridiplantae > Streptophyta > Magnoliopsida > Poales > Poaceae > Oryza > Oryza officinalis. The sequence continues at coordinate 22,405,646 of BDMV01000011.1, read as the reverse complement.
TTAATTTGCGGTCTATTCTTGAGAAAGAAAAGCTCAATGGAACAAACTTTATGGATTGGTATGACAACTTGAGAATTGTTCTCAAGCAAGAGTGCAAGGAGTATGTCCTTGAGTCTCCTTATCCAGATGACTTGCCTGATAATGCTACTGCGGCTGCACGGAGGGCTTATGAGAAACAGACTAATGATTACCTCGATGTGAGTTGTCTCATGCTTGCCACAATGTCCTCTAAGCTTCAGAAGCAATATGAGAACACTGACGCCTACAATATCATTGTGGGGTTGCGTGGCATGTTTGAGAACCAAGCAAGGGCTGAGAGGTTCAACACTTCAAAGTCCTTGTTTGCGTGCAGGCTTGCAGAGGGGAATCCCGTCAGTCATCATGTGATTAAGATGATTGGCTATATTGAGAGTCTGGACAAACTTGGTTTTCCCCTTAGCCAAGAGTTGGTTATTGATGTGATTCTCCAGTCGCTCCTCCCGAGCTTTGAGCCATTCATACTAAACTATCACATGAACAACATGGATAAGACCTTAGCTGAGTTGCATGGGATGCTAAAATCTGCCGAGGAAAGCATTAAGAAAAACAGCAATCATGTGATGATGATGCAGAAAGGCAAGGGCAAGCCCAATGTCAAGAAATGCGCGGTCAAGAGAAAGTTGTCTCCCGATGAGATCGCGAGCAGTTCAAAGGCCAAACAAGACAAGAAGGGCAATGCTCATCCTGAGGCTGATTGCTTCTATTGCAAGCAATCAGGGCAGTGGAAAAGGAACTAACCAAAGTACTTGGAGGATCTTGAGAAGAAGATGGGAAGTGCGACTTCCACTCTAGGTATAAATGTTATAGAGATCAATCTTGCTACTTCATCTACTGATTCTTGGGTATTTGATACCAGATCGGTTGCTCACATATGCAAATCGTTGCAGGGGGTAAAAAGAAGTAGAAGTTTGAGGAGGAGCGAAGTGGATCTTCGCGTTGGCAATGGAGCAAGAGTTGCTACGGTGGCTGTTGGCACCATGTCGTTGTCTTTACCTTCAGGATTAGTTTTGGAATTGAATAATTGTTATTGTGTTCCATCTCTTTCCAAGAACGTTATTTCTGCTTCATGTTTGCAAGCAGAAGGTTATGACTTTAGATCTGTGAACAATGGCTGTTCTCTTTATTTTAAAGATATGTTCTATTGTCATACTCCATTGGTGAATGGGTTATACGTTCTTACTCTTGAAGGGGCACCGATCTATAACATTAATACAAAGAGACAACGTCCTAATGATTTGAATCCCACGTTTATTTGGCATTGTCGCTTGGGCCACATAAATGAGAAACGCATGGAGAAGCTCCATAGAGATGGTCTTCTACACTCATTTGATTTTGAATCATTTGAGACATGCGAATCTTGTTTACTTGGCAAAATAACAAAGGCTCCTTTCACTGGTCAAGGTGAATGGGCGAGTGAATTGTTGGCACTCATACATACTGATGTATGTGGACCAATGAGTTCAACAGCCAGAGGTGGTTTTCAGTACTTTATAACTTTTACTGATGACTTTAGTAGATATGGGTACATCTACTTAATGAAGCATAAGTCGGAGTCCTTTGAAAAGTTCAAAGAATTCCAAAATGAAGTACAAAATCATTTAGGCAAGACAATCAAGTTTCTACGATTTGATCGTGGAGGTGAGTATTTGAGCCATGAGTTTGGCAATCATCTGAAAGATTGTGGAATTGTTCCACAATTGACTCCACCAGGGACACCTCAATGGAATGGGGTTTCTGAACGGAGGAATCGCACCTTATTAGATATGGTGCGATCCATGATGAGCCAAAGTGATCTTCCATTGTCTTTTTAGGGGTACGCTCTTGAAACAGCAGCGTTCACACTAAACAGGGTTCCATCAAGGTCTGTAGAAAAGACACCATATGAGATGTGGACAGGACACCGTCCTAACTTGTCTTTTCTAAAGATTTGGGGGTGTGAAGCTTATGTAAAACGTTTAAAAACTGATAAGCTCACTCCAAAATCTGACAAATGCTTCTTTATCGGGTATCCTAAGGAAACAAAAGGATATTACTTCTATAATCAAGAAGAAGGCAAAGTGTTTGTCGCCCGACATGGTGTTTTCTTAGAGAAGGAGTTTCTCTCAAGAAGGGACAGTGGGAGCACGGTGCAACTCGAAGAAATTCGAGAAACACCTGAAAATGTTTCAGCTCCCACAAATTCACAACAGGATGAACAAACTGTTGAAGAACCTGTTGTGGATACACCTGCACCACGTAGGTCAGAGAGGTCACGTCGTGCACCTGAGCGGTACATGTTCTTGACTACTCAACATCGGGACATATTGTTGTTGGACAACGATGAGCCCAAGACCTATGAAGAAGCGATGGTGGGACCAGACTCTGAGAAATGGCTTGAAGCCATGAGATCCGAAATTGAATCCATGCACACCAACCAAGTTTGGAACTTGGTTGATCCCCCTGATGGTGTAAAAACCATTGAGTGCAAATGAGTTTTCAAGAAGAAGATAGACATGGATGGAAATGTTCACATCTATAAAGCGCAATTGGTGGCTAAAGGTTTCAAACAAATTCAAGGTGTTGATTATGATGAAACTTTTTCGCCCGTCGCAATGCTAAAGTCTATTCGGATCATTCTAGCAATTGCTGCATATTTCGACTATGAAATATGGCAAATGGATATCAAAACAGCTTTCCTTAATGGAAATCTGAGTGAGGATGTGTACATGACACAGCCCACGGGTTTTGTCGATTCGCAATCAGCTGGAAAGATATGCAAGCTGCAAAGATCCATTTATGGATTAAAGCAGGTATCTCGGAGTTGGAACCTTCGTTTTGATGAAGTAATCAAAGGGTTTGGTTTCAACAAAAATGAAGAAGAGCCTTGTGTTTACAAAAAGGCTAGTGGGAGCGCACTTGTATTTCTGGTCTTATATGTAGATGACATATTACTGATCGAAAATGACATTCCTATGCTCGAGTCTGTTAAGTCTTATTTGAAAAATAGTTTGTCAATGAAAGACTTAGGAAAAGCGGCATATATTCTGGGCATCAAGATCTATAGAGATAGATCAAGAAGGCTAATTGGATTAAGCCAAGATATGTACATTGACAAGGTGTTGAAAAGGTTCAACATGCAGGACTTCAAGAAAGGTTTCCTACCTATGTCACATGGTATAAATCTTAGCAAGAGTCAGTGTCCTAGTACACCTGATGAGCGGGAGAAGATGAATGCGATTCCATATGCCTCGGCTATTGGGTCCATCATGTATGCCATGCTTTGTACACGCCCAGATGTCTCGTATGCTTTAAGTGCTACGAGTAGATACCAATCAGATCCAGGTGAAGGTCACTGGATTGTTGTAAAGAACATCTTGAAGTACTTAAGAAAAACTAAAGATGTGTTCCTTGTCTATGAAGGTGAGGAAGAGCTCGTTGTAAATGATTACACCGATGCTAGCTTCCAAACTGACAAAGACGATTTTAGATTGCAGTCTGGATTTGTGTTCTGCCTGAATGGCGGTGCGGTGAGCTGGAAGAGTTCCAAGCAGGAGACGATTGCTGATTCTACAACGGAAGCCGAGTACATAGCAGCTTCTGAAGCTGCTAAAGAGACTATTTGGATCAAGAAATTTGTTTCTGAACTTGGTGTGATGACTAGTGCCTCCAGTCCAATGGACCTTTGCTATGACAATAGTAGGGCCATTGCGCAAGCCAAGGAGCCTAGATCACACTAGAAGTCCAAGCACATTCTACGGCGATTTCATCTCATCCGTGACATAGTGGAGAGAGGCGATGTGAAGATATGCAAAGTACAAACGGATTTGAATATTGCAGATCCGTTGACAAAGCCGCTTCCCCAGCCAAAGCATGAGGCTCACACTAGGGCAATGGGTATTCGATACTTACATTGTTGACTCTAGTGCAAGTGGGAGACTATTAGTGATATGTCCTAGAGGCAACATTGGGATGTTGTATATATCACAGACTATGTTTATGATTCAGTGCTTTGTTCCTTGAAACAGACATTATTATTCTTGATCAATGAGTATTTGACTTATTCATGAGACTCTTAATGTTACAATGATGCTATTTCTTAATGATCCCTGATCGTATATCATATGAGAAACAAATATGATTTAAAGATCAACATATGTATTGATTGATGATCATGTCTCATGGATCATGGTATAGAGATACCAATCAATAATATGGACATATGTTGGTGAACATATGTTGGATAAACCCGTCATGAGACACTGCAGAGATTCTATGTGTCATTAGTTGGACTCAAGTACTGTTTATGTAGAATCCTTAGACTTGAGATCATCATGATTCCCAACATACGTAGTAGCTTATTTTGGGATTACTAAACACTACTCCGTAACCGGGTAGTTATAAAAGTAGTCTTCGGATTTGCTATGAAATATGTAGTGGGATGTGGATGGTCAAGATAGAATTTGCCCCTCCTTATGGGAGAGATATCTCTGGGCCCCTCGATGTAATGGATTATGGAAATGCATGGCCATGCTAGGTGATCGAGAGAGCGATTGAGCTATTAAGAGGATGGCACAGGTCTCGCCTTGAGTTCAATCTATATCGTGAGGCAAAGGGATTCGTACATGAGAACATTACAGGTTCAGCCGATATGATCTTTACATATACTTTGGAGGTTAATATGCCTTGCTAGGGGCCGCTATTAACAGGTTGACCGGAAAGGTGTTTCCAGGTCGCGACCAAGTATATGTGAACCTACAGGGTCGCATGCTTAATGGGTTGGAACACTCATTCGAATGTGATTTGGATGTGGGCTCAGTTTGGATAGGGATCCGAGTAGACTTCTATTGGGCTTTGGTCCACGAGGCCCAAGCAGAGAGGTCTATATATATGGAGGTTAGGGGCTAAGGGAGGTACTCATCTGTTCATCTCAAACATAACCCTAGTTGTCACGCCCCGATTTTCGATCGGGATTAAAAATTGCCTAATAATACATTTTCCAGAAATTTAATAAAAATTTAAAGTAATTCATCAAGTGAAATTAGAAAGGAAATTAAAATTTTCCTTTAAAAATCATGGCCGGAAATATTTTTGTAATATTCCCCGTGCCCTAAAGTACTCTTCAAAATTTTTCGTGAATTTTTGGAGCTCAAGAAATAATTTTAAAATCACAAAGTTCATTTAACAAATTAAATTAATTGAAAAACAAATTAAAAGGGTCCCTTTTGTTTTGGGCCGTTTTCGGCCCAAAACCCTCTCTCCCTCCCGCGGCCCACGCGGCCTCCTCCCCTCTCCCTCCCTCGTGGCCTACGGGCCATGTCCCCTCCTCTTCCTCTCGGGCCGGCGCAAGGCCTCACGAGGCCCACGCCTGCCCGTCGTCGTCGCTCGGCGGCTGCCGTGCCCGCTCCGCCGCATTTCCGGCGGGATCTCCGCCCGCGCCGGTCGAACCCTAGCCGGGCCCCTATATATTTTCCCCTCCCCGTGAGCTCCTCTCCCGTTTCCCCACACGCCGCTGCCCCTCCCGAGCCCTAGCACCGCCGCCGCCGTCACCTCCTTCGTCGCCGGTGAGCTCCGCCGCCTCCTCTTTCTCTCCGCTCTCTCGGCGCTGCCGTGCGTACCATCCGCGGGCCGCCGCTAGATCGCCGTCTTGCGCCGCCGCCCGCGTGCGCCGGCCGCCGTATCCGGCCGCGGCCGCACCTCCGCCCAGCCGTCGCGTCGCCGCCAAAATCCGCCGCCCCGGCTTCGCCGTGTGGTGCCGCACCTCGGCCGCGCCTCCGCCACCTCGCGACGCCGCCCTAGCCGCTCCTGCGCCTCGCGCCGCCGCTCCCGCGTCGTCAGCTGCCGCCGGTGGCCGCCTGCCGCCGCACCGGCCGGTAGGCCTAGGGTTCGGCCGAACCCTAGCCGCCCGCCCTGCCTAGAGGCCGACCCCTTTTTTTTCTCAGGCCGGCCCATCACCCCGCTCGGCCCGATTGGCGCCACCTTCGCGAGGAGTCCAATTCTCCTCCCTCCTTTCCCCTTTGGGCCATCGGCCCATTAGCCCTATTCTTCACCAAAGTTTACATTGGCTCCCTCAGCCCATTTTCCAGTGGAGCCCATTGTCTCTCATCGGCCCTTTTGACTTTTTCCCGAGGAAGTTTATTTCAGCTCCCTCGGCCCATTTTCCCTTGTCCTCGCAAAAAGCCCATTTTGCCTCCCTCTCAGCCCAATTTTTCCCCTTTCCCCGGCAAAGTCCACTTCACCTCCTTTTCTCCTCCGGTTCGCCGACACTTGTGTCGCCGACGCGTGGGCCCCCTTCGTTTAATCCGGTCCACACCCAGACCACGTGGCCGCTCGCGGCTTCGCCACGTTGGCGTCCACGTCAGCGCTACCTTCTCCCGTCCATCTGCCATGGCCGTCACGTTAGTGCCACGTGGTGCGTCCGCACCCGTGCGTGCGTGGACTTGGTCCACCGTGAATCAGCCTCCCCTTGACCCGTTGACACGTGGGACCCACCGTTCCGGCGCCGATTTCCCTTTGATGAGGTCAGCGTAGTCTTTTCCTTTGTAAAATTAATTAATAATTGCGCGCAATAAATCGATTTAATTTCCAGAAATTCATTTAAATGGCTCAAAACTTCTAAAATTCATATCTTATTCATACGAACTCCAAATTGATTCATTCAACTTGCAAAATTCATCTAAGATTGAGCTCTACATGTTTGTTTACTTGGTTTTTATTAGAGTTTTTCCTCGTTTTGCATGCCAGCGTGTAGATTCCGCTGTTTTGGAAGTTTGCGCTCGCGAGGAAAAGAGTCCGGAAGATTGTTTGAAGAAGCAAGGCAAGTCACACATTCGCCCTTGAGCATGTTGTACCTATTTTGTGAAATGTTTTACGTTTGCGAATAAAGTGCATGTTTTGCTAATTACATGGGAATAGGGTTTACCTATCCGTCCGCTTGTGGCATGTTCACTTGTTAAACCGTCCTTTGTTAACTGTTGATGATAATCTGACTAGTGTGAGTCACTTATGTTGACTTTTCTAGAACTATATATGCTTAGCCATGCTTAATTACCACTAGCTCATTTAATGGGATAATTACACTGTTCACCTTAGCTTCTAACGAGTGGTTCGCTTGAGACACCCGACTATGTTTTATTGGTCGTAATTATCCAACTAAAATATGACCTAATGGTGGGCTGTGGGTGCATGGTTTCGTTGGTCGCACCCATGGTAATTAAGAACCGGTTCATGGGAAACCTTGGAAGACTAATAGTGCTTACCACAAGCAAGAATGGGCAACTGTTGGACTCGTAGTATAGCTCTTTCCTAGCTGACGCTCCCCGGCAAGGGTGGGCGTGATGGAGTTGGGTCGGCCAGGGATATACCGGTTGATCGGCTGCCAGATTCACCAAGGCACAAGGGGGGCTACCCGCTACTGGTAAGGGAGCGGGGGCGAAACCTGCGGTGTGGTGCACTTGGTTAGGAGGAGTTATGCGAAAGGTCTTGTCACGATTTCCCCCTTTGCAGTATCATGGCGATACTTCGGGGCATGGTAACATGTGTGGAATCATGTCTTGTGGGTACAGTTGTGCACCTCTGATCAGAATAAAACTATTCGAATAGTCGTGCTCGCGGTTATGGGCGATCAACCAGATTGACCGTGATTAGTCCCACATGTTTAATTAATTTGACTTAATGAACTGGTGTAGTTCAGGTGGAATGGTTGGGCCTGTTCAATGTGGTTGTAGCGTTGTTCAGTGGAGATTTAATCCTGTCATAATTAAACAACTGTTTACTGTTTTAAAATATAAAGATTTGCAACCGCTTTTCTCCAAATAGCCACAAGCCTCCCTCTGTCTCCCCTTTGCATGTTTGCATCTTTGGTGTGGCTTGTTGAGTACGGTGGTTGTACTCAATCTTGCTATTTTCCCCCTTTTCAGAAGTTTAGTACTTCTGAGTTGAAGTTGAAGTTAGAGGACCAAGGCTCAGACCCCAGTTGAGTTTGCCTGTGGAGTGGAGCTGAAGCCCCGCTAGGATTGTTTCTTTCCGCTGCTGTTTTCTTTTCGGTGTGAGGACTAAGTGCCTCTGTTGTAAGTATTTATCGCTTTATTTACGTTTGGGTCTGTTTATTGATTTGTCATTTTGTGTACCCTGGTTGATGCCTGGACAGGGATTTAATACACAAAATGGTCTGGAAATTTAGGAAAATTTCCGAGCGTGACACTAGCCGCCACCTCCAGAGCCAAACCCTAGTCGCTCCCGAGTGCTAGCACACTTGCGATCGGTGCTCCAGCCCCGTACGTGTGGATACCGGTGGAGGCGCTGCTCGTTGCGGCGTAGATTGGCGTCAACAACCGGCAGATTGGATCTGCTCCTGGTGCGGCTAATCGCGTGGAGGAGACGATCTGTTCGTGGCGATCGACTACTTCACGTGGTTGGACCGGCTTCTCCAACTCTACTTCCGCTGCGCTGCCCGTCTAGTGGTAATGATCCATGATCCTATCTTCGCATGATGTCCTGGTGTGCGCGGTAGAAAAGTTTTGTTTTCTGCTATCGTAGCCTACGCGCTATCCTTTAGAAAGAAGAGGAAAAAAGCTGGCAAGACGAAGAAAAAGAGTATGTGATAGAAAAAGTCTATATTCTGGCGGTTACCATACTGGAAAGATCTTGAGGTCCGTCATTGCATTGATTTGATGCACGTGGAGAAGAATATTTGTGAGAGTTTAATTGGGTTACTCCTTAATCCTGGGAAGACAAAGGATGGCTTGAATTCACGTCGTGATTTGGAGGACATGAATATTCAGAGTGAACTCGCTCCATTGACCCATCCGGACATAGGCAAATTATAACTCCCTCCAGCTTGCCACACTTTATTGAAGGATGAGAAGATTCAAATGTTGTCCTGCTTAAAGGATATTAAAGTTTCCTCCGGATACTCGTCTAGGATCAGTAAGTTTGTTTCGATGGATGACCTGAAACTAGTAGGAATGAAGTCTCACGACTGCCATGTCCTAATCACACAACTCCTACCAGTAGCTATTAGAAATATTTTACCAATTCCAGTATGAAACAAGATTATGAGTCTGTGCACCTTTTTCGAAGCCATTGGACAGAAGGTTATTGATCCAGAAGGACTTGACGCCCTACAAGAAAATATTGTCAAAACTCTCTGTCATCTTAGGATGTATTTCCCCCCGTCCTTCTTTGATATTATGACTTGTCTCCCTATCTATCTTGTGAAGCAAACAAAAGTATATGGGCCAACTTTTTTAAGGGAGATGTACTCGTTCGAAAGATACATGAGAATTCTGAAGGGATATGTCCAGAATAGAGCGAAACCAGAAGAAAGCATTATTGAAGGTTACACGACTGAGGAGGCTATTGAATTCTGCACAGATTACATGTCTGAGAACAATCCAATCGGTGTTTCAAGGTCAAGCCATGCAAGAAGGTTGTTCGGTGTAGGGACGATAGGAAGGAAAAGACGTGTTCCAGACCAACTCGCATATGCACAAGCACATTTCACTGTCCTCCAACATATGGCCGAAGTTGCACCATATATCGAAGAACACTTGTCGAAGCTTCGAACGGAAAACATTTGCCGATCAGATGCCTGGATAAGCAAAGAGCATAACTCTCATTTCAGCGAATGGTTCAAGCAATGTATCAGATCATCCAGTACTACGACAAGCGAGACACTATCAACTTTGGCGGCAGGACCATCATGGGATTTTGACACGTGACAGGGGTATGGCATCAATGGATACACATTTTACACCGCCAGTCAAGATGACAAGAGCACCATACAAAACAACGGGGTTCATATTGAGGCATTTCAGGATCAATTTGGTTCTTGTTCATACTACGGCCGCAAAGAGCAGATCTGGGAGCTAGACTATGCTAAGTTCAAAGTGCCATTATTTCGATGCCACTGGGTGAATCTACGCGGGGGAGTGAAAGTCGACAAGCAAGGTTTCACAACCGTTGATCTATCTAAGGTGGGCTACATGAATGAGCCATTCATCCTTGCGAAACAAGTTTTTCAATTCTTCTACATTAAGGAGCCCACCAACAAAAAGCTACACATTGTTAGGGAGGGCAAGAGAAAAATAGTTGGTGTCGACGACGTCATTGATGAGGAAGATTATAACCAACACCTCCATGTGAGCCAACACATTGAACAAGATGACCTTACGAGACAAGACATGATGTATGTACGATTTGATCATGAGGAAGGCATATTTATGTAATACAATATAATTCAAAGTTATGTTCTGTGTTGCACTTATGATTTCAAATGTCATTTACTGAATATTTGTGACTTGGAAAATATTTAAGGATGTGTATGATTTTCTAGTATTTTTTGTGATTTTATTTAAGAATATTTATGATATAGGAATATAATTTGGGATTTTTTAATTCTTGTAGGAATTTTTGGGATTTTATTTAAGAATATTTATGATATAGGAATATAATTTGGGATTTTCTAATTCTTTTAGGAATTTTTTTGATTTTATTTAAGAATATTTAAGGATTTCTTGATTCTTTTATTATTTTATTGTCATCGGTGACGGGCCGGTCAAAGTCATTCGTGACGGGCCCAGAGGTCATCTTAATCGGGCTTTATTTTGGGCCTGTCATGGATGACGTTGACCTCCTTTTGACTAGATAGGGTACACATCACACACTACACTTCACTTCCACTTCCATCGCCTGCTCCCTTGCCGCCGCTGCCGTTGACCCCGGATCCCACACTCCATCGCCGCCAACACGCCGCCGACGACCACCGTCTCCACCGCCATCCCCGTCCTTCACAGCCTCCTATGTGCCACCACCTCCACCGAGCCGCCTCCACCACACTGCCACCTCCACCGAGCCACCTCCACCGAGCCTGAGACCACCGCCTCCACCACCGATGACCACCGCCTCCACCGTGCCCGGGACCCGTGCGCCGACCTCCACCGCCTCCACCGCCACCACCGAGCCACCACCGGTTTGCATATATTGCTTCTTTTTTTTTATTGGAATGCATGTAAAATATCTTGTGATTTATTAATATTTTAGGATAATATTTGTGATTTAGGATAGTATTTGTGATTTAGGATAGTATTTGTGATTTAGGAGATTATTTGTGATTTAGGACTATATCAACGTTGCAGGTTCCATTGAATTCTAGTGTGCATAGTGCCAAAATGGAGTAGGGTTTACTTTCTTAACTCCAAAATAAGCCAATAATATGACTTTACCTCTCTCAAGGAGGCCTTGAATGTAGCGTGGGACAAATATGTGAAGAAAGGGGGTTGGCATCGACAAGGTAAACCGGACCTCTATCACCATGTCAATTTCAAATGCAAGCAACAATCCGGCGAAACTTGCGGTTTTCACGCCTGTCATCACATGAAGATTCTCACTAGAAAAGTGACCTCCTTGGAACCCGAGGTTCGTGGGTATATAAATTTGGCCATCATTATATTACATACAAAATGGTTTGCCTGTGATGTATATTAACTTGACGCCTCTCTTTCATAATGTTATTTCAAACATTGCAGAGCACAACTTCATCGATATTAGAGAAGAATTGGCTGCCTTCCTCCTAGAAGAAATTATATCTTTGAAGGGAACCTACCATAGTAGATGAATTATCGTACTACAGTTATCCGTATATGTGTGAAAAAGATGATTAAGTACATTTTTCTGTTGGAAAACAATTTCTATTTGCATATGTTTTATTTTTGTACGCTTGTCAACATTTTATATTAGTAAGTAATATATTCATCACTTCTTATGCATTTGTATACTTATTTGACAGGTTGCGATCAATATGATTGTCATTTGGAGATGCTTTAACAATTCGGTAAGGAAAGCAAGGTATAAATTGGTGAATGTTAATGTGAAATGTGAATAAGTGGGTTTAATATGAATTGTGAAATGTATGTAAAATATTGGTTCAATATAAATTGTGAATGTATGTGGATTCAATGTGAAATGTATGTCAAGTTCTGTGGGATGCTGGGATTATTGTTGGGTTCTTGGGATTTTTTTTTGTAGCGGGCGTGGCTAGCAATTGTTTGAGGCTAACCCACAAAAATAGATTTATTTTTTTTGGTGGAAAATCTCATCTGTGTCGGGCCGCAACACTAAACCGTCACGGCATACACATCGGTGTCGGGCCGCAACACTAAACAGTCACCGAAGATCATCCGTGAGAAGCCCTAAATGGTTCCAAGAAAGGTGATGGCAACACCTTTTTCGGCTCGAAATTGGAGCCCGTCACGGATGAGTCATCCGTGACGAGCTCCAAATGAATCCAACGAAGGGGGTAGCGACACCTTTGTCGTTTTGAAATCGGAGCCCGTCATGGATAAGTCATTCGTGACGGGCTGGAGAACATATCAGTGAAGGGTGGTTTTAGGGGCCCGATAGAGATAACTATCATCCGTGATGACCCTTCGCCTAACACAGATGATGGTTTCGGGCCATTAGGGATGGCCGGTTACTTAGTAGTGATAATTGTTAGTGAGTGATGATGTAGCATACTTGTATGTAATTTAAAATAATCTAGATAATAATTGTTAGTGGATGATGATGTGATACATTTGCATATTGAACTTTAGAAGTTTATGGACATCAACTATATAAATAGTATATATTTGGGCCTGAACCACCCTCTAGAACCGCCCATTGTAGCTGAGCCTGCTTCCCGGCATGGTGTGCTGGCTAGTGTTCCCCATTGTACGGCGATCTCCCTACGCTGCATTGATCACTCACCATATTCTGGTGATTAATCAGACACAGCAAAAAGATTTAATTAGTGTTGTTGCTTGCAACGAGATTTGCAGGAGATGATGGATAGATCGATCTTACGGTTTGTCAACAATGAGGTTGATGATGGACGGAGGAGTTGTTGTGGTTCGGCGAGCTGTGCGTGGTGCTCCGGCCACTCACTACCACAGAAATGATCTTTAATATCGGATAAAAACTCCTTTTAATACCAGTTGTAGTAATCGAGACTAAAGATATATCTCGATCTCTCCTTTAATACCAGTTGTAGCAACCGAGACTAAAGATATATCTCGATCTCTTTAGTATCGGTTCTTGGTACTAAACATAGATCTTGAACTACTGGTACTAAAGATACATACTAAATCAAAAGAATATGTGAATCGATACTAAAAATAGATCTCGATCTCTTTAGTACCGGTTCTTGGTACTAAAGATTAGGGAATCGAGACTAAAGATAGATCTCAATCTCTTTAATACCGGTTCTTGGTACTAAAGATACATACTAAGTCAAAAAATATGTGAGATATGGGATTTGAACTCAAGATCTCTCACCTCAGCGCTCACATTTGTTACCATCCCACTTACTATACATATCTAACTTAAATAGAGATGTTTTTTTTAATTAACCCTATAGGCATCTTTAGTACCAGTTGGTAACATCAACCGATACCGGAAATAAAGAAATTTTTAGTACCGGTTGATGTTATCAACCGATACTAAAAAGTACATCTTTAGTACCGGTTGGTAACTTCAACCGGGATTCTTCAGCATTAATCTCGGTTGATGTTACCAACCGGTATTAAAGATATATTTTTAGTACTGGTTGGTAACACCAAGCAGGACTAAAAATGTTTCTAAGGACTTGAAACATTTTTTTAGTATCGGTTCTTAATCTAGCCGAGATATTTATGTTTTTCGGTACCACGACGAAAGATCAGTTCACTCGTGGTGTTGCAGAACTGGCAGTTGTCCTTGCCGAGCACGTGCAGCAGCCGCTTGGGCACCACGTTGGCGAGATCCTTGTGCCGGATCTCGTAGCAGCAGATGGATATCTTGGCGAGGCACCATGAGCAGCATGGTCCGTCGGAGTTGGATTGGTTTCTTTTGTCGCCGGAGCTTGGAGGTCCTTGCCCAGCCACCACTGCCAGCCTGCCAACTACCAGGCAAGCTCGAGTTCGTCGCCATTTGGAGATTGGAGAGGGAGGAAAGAAAGAGAAAAGAAAGAAAAAGGAGAAAGAGGCTTCCATATAAGTCTCACATGCTAACTAAATCGATCGATTGGACTGGTCAATAAGCCACCTCGGCAGAAACCTCTTAACAAACAGCCAAGAAATTCGTTTTCACCAGTTTTGATGATTAGAGAGGTCAAGATACCTGATTTGATTTTATGGTTGAGCGATGCGAATTAGATACAAGGAAATAAATAGCGTATATCGAGTTAGTAGCAGATTAGTTACTGGATAGTGGATTGCGAATAGCAGACGCTATTACGGATGCTAAGTTCCAATAATAAAATTTAAATAAATAACTATAAATTTAGATTGTTCATCAATATTAACATCAAGTTTAACTTAAAATTTAGAATTTAAACTGCATACTTAATTACTCCTATATTTCATAATATAAAAATTATGAAATAACATATAAATATATAAGATAAAAAAGGCACACGATGCTAAATTATCATATCTATATATGAAGAACATCATTAAAGTATTATAGTGGTCCAATAAATTTAATAGCGAGCTGCTATAGTAGTCGTGAAGTGCTATAGTGGGCTGCTATTGCGGTCGTGAAGCGCTATAGCGGCCGCTAAATTTCAAGACGCTATATCCGATCCATTGCCTTATAGCGGTAGCGGTAGAGGGCCGCTACCGCTATAGCGGCCGCTACGACCGCTATTTATTAGATTGATTAGATACGACCACTATTGGAGGGAGTTTAATTGGACTTTTTCCTTCCTTGCATGTATGACGAGGTGTGTTGACATTGAAGGCCTAGAAGGCCCAAAGTGTTGAATGTAATTTAAGCTGGAAAACTTGCATATGGAACATATACCGAAGATCATGCCGAATGGTATTGACGTATCTGTTCTTCAAAATACTTTCAGAATCCCAGAAAAAATAATTTCATAGTAGAGTAATTTAGATCTGTAACTAACCCGTCAACCACAAAATGCGTTTCAAGATGTAAAGGTCTAGTTTCTCGGACATACTTATAAGGATAACATCAGCTGTGTATGCATATATTCATATGGGTGCTTGTGCACATCTGAACATATGCAATTGTACTATATTTTTAAAAAATAATATTATTTTTTTAGTCAAGAATTAATATAAAAATGATTCTTGATCCCGGAGGATGCATGGAGCGTGCAAAATAATCTTGCTACAAGATCAAAATACATTTCTTGAGAGGAATTGGTGGCTCGAGTTGGCCGTTGGTGTCAGGTAGAGCAATGTTAATCATTGGAGATTAACAGTTTAATTAAGCAAACAGGAGGTTCACCACCGACATGAGAAACGAATCAAAACGTGGCATGGCCAATATTAAATTAACGTAGCAGAGAACAGATTGGCATGCTACTCTGCAACTCGATCCGGGTTTGAATTGATATGATGGACATTCCAACAACTTCAGTTCTTTAGTTTGTATGTCGCTTTTTGAAAGAGAATTTTCTTTTGTGTCCCTACGTTCTCTTCTCAATCACTGGACGCCTCAGAGTTTACAGAGGATATATACTCATGAGTTTTCGTATTAATCAATCCCCACATGCCAATTCTATGAGTAGCCGTTAGATTTCTTAGAAACAACCATACTAAGCATCATTTATAACCATAAGTAACTTTTTTTTAAACATAGTACAAACACAGACGTACATAAATTTGAAGGTACTTATAAAGGTAGAATAACCATAAGTAATTAGTTAGTCTTCTCACCAAAATCAAAGACCTCACTATGAAGAAATTCCGTCAGCCTCAAGAAAAAAAAGGGAAGAAATTCTGTTATGGGAAAAAGTGTAGGGGTGGAATTACCAAAGCACAAGAAAGAACAATTTCACCCAAATTTGAAAAGAAAAACTGAATTTTCAAACAAATGTAACCAAATCAAAAGAAATTTTAAATGGGGAAAAATTACCCTAGTAACCAGTTTTGTTTCCTCAAATGTGAAACCAAAATTTTAATATTAGAGTGAAGTTCAAACAAATTTGAAGAATTCATAGGTGGTATCTGAAATTAACAGAATCATAGGAAAATGGTATTTTTCACCGGAAATTTTAATAACAATTTAGATTCTTTTCACTGAATTAATTTCAACCAAATTTGATTAAATCAAAACCACCTCATTTTTAAGAAAATTATACAAAATTTCAAATTTAGTTGTTTTTTATGTTTTTGTTGAAGTGGGTAATTTTCACTTCCTTTCAAAAGAAGTTCACATAACTAAAAAATTTTTGTTGCTTTGATTTTGGTGAGGAGGCTTATCAATTATAGTTACTAGCGAGGGCAATATTACATTTCAAAAAATATATATGTTTGGTACATAGATTAATGTAAAGGCAGCATTTAAAGATGGAACAAAATTTAACTAGGGACAAAGGAAGGATTGGATGGAAAGGCGATAGGGCGTAAGGAAGTTTTTCTTTGTTAAAAGTCAGGCATCCATGTCATTCTTTCCGTTGAGATATGGACATAGTAGCCACTTCCCCTGCTATATTTGTAACTGACAATTACACATGCTTGATGAAGATATATCTAGTGCTTGGACACGCTCCCACTCCCATGGTTTAATTAGGTCCTGTTTGATAAGATTAAGGTTACGAGAGGCAGTTGGTTGGTAGTTAGCTTATAATAATCTAGAAAAACTTGATTTTTTAGCCTCTGATTTCTAGTTCATTTTCTAGATTCTATCATTACAATTCCGATAATATGAATGATAATTTGGAATTTTTAGGAGAGTTGAAAATTCTCGGAAAAGATACAACTACTAGAAGCTCCCAAACAGGACCTTATCAAACTCATTTTCACGGGCTATTGTAGGTGCTACTACAATTACATCGAACTAAGGAACATACCGTGAATGATGTTAGTTCGCACTTTCCATGCAAGATGTGAATCATCAAGAAAGCGACGGCCAAAAGCAAATATAACTCAATAAAGCTAACTTTCTTGCAACAAAACATTGCTTACGAAAAGAAAATTCATACTTCAAACCTGTGACTACGAACCAAACAAGCTAGGCCATTTAGGCGCTAATCAAGCTTATGTGTGAAGCATATTAACGCAGTAGACTAGCTAGGTTTATGTTCTATACGTGTTCCACACTGATACAATTCCAAATCTCGTCTTTTCAGAGTTTGGTAGTAGATGCCATCCCAGCATAATATATACTATATAATCCATCCATGTGTGTGCCTACAGCTAGCCTCAATTAAAGAATTAATTCTACATTACAAACTTTAAGAACATATGGATGGTAGTACATACTGTACTGTACTGTGCTCGAACGCTGCATTTCAAAAGGGCTGAGAAAATGTTACATGTGAATGGTAAGTACAAGGTCTTTAATTAATTTGTGCTCAAGTTTGGGTGAAACATCAACACCGGGAATAGTTTCTATACGCAAGTTTCGTACAATGTTGATTAAATACAAACATGAAAGAAAAAACATATTCTCATTTGGCCATCCTCATTGGAAAAAGTTAACCCCAGCTCAAAATATACCACCTGATTCCTTCGAGTCCAAACCGAAATGCAGAATGAAAATTAAAATCCAAGGTAAATAACCAAATTCCAGAAACCGGAAGCAATCTTTGAAAAGAGAAACAAAAAATCCGAATAATTAACCACATTTTTCATATGAACTCATCACGAGTAAATTAACCATCTTAAGCTATATATAAGCTCAAGTAATACTATAAGTTTACATTATATAAACTAAATCTGATAAAACAGTAATCAAATTGCCCAGCCCAAAGAACATCATATATTTAATACCATCCATAAATGCTAATTTAGCTGATCGATGAACATTTCACATGCCTCCGGCCGGCCGGCCATGGTACCTAGCTGATCGACGGTGAGCTAGAGCTAGAGCTCAGCCGAGGTACATGTGGACGTTGACGGCGAGGAGGAAGATGGCGATGAGTGCGAAGTAGATGATGGAGTGGACGAGGATGGAGAGGCCGCTGGTCTGGAAGTTGCCGAACTCGACGATCCTCCCCTTCCCCGGGATCTGGAACAGCAGCCCCGGCGACAGCAGGATGAACAGCACCAGCCCTATGAACACCGGGCCCCAATCCGCCATCGCCTTCTACCTCCTACTCCTCTCCTCTCTAGCTTTCTCTCTCTCTCTCTCTCTACTGACAGAAGAGAAGAATGAGTGATCCTTCTCCACACGGTTGCAGAGAAGATATGCAGCTGTGATTCTTGTACTAAGTCTCTCTCTCTCTCTCTCTCTCACACACACACACACTCAGCTTGGAAGACTTGGAGTCTCTCTCCTTTTGTTGTGGTAGGACCAATGGAGGGAGAGTGTGGCAGTGGTGGGGTGTATATATGGCCTTTTGGGGTGAGGGAATAAGTAGGGGAGAGGGCAAATGGTGGTGGTTGTGGCCTTGTGGGGATAGCAAAGCTAACTAGGGAGGATGATCCTCTATGGAAGTGTGGATGGTTTTGCCTCTCGCCATTGCCAAATGATATGATGGTGGTGCTTTATTTTACTAGACGTCTGAGGCTATATGTCCCGTGCGCATGTGCTTGTTCTGTGTACAAATCAGATAGAAAATGCACTTGCACATATGTCGCTATCTTTTGTTAAGGCTATATATATATATATAGATCGATGTATGATGGCATTTGCATTTTTAGATTATAGCTATGGAACCGTGGAAATTCTATTTATGCTTTGTTGAGTGTGAGATTATTCACGTTTTTGCATAAATTTACGTAGTATACGTGTCGTTTTATTCTTGATTGTGACATTTTAGTTACATGAATCTTACGTACGTGGAAAGATGGTAGATTAATCATGCTATTTTGTCTTCTCCAATGGGTACTCTTTTGAGTGATTGATATTGGTAGTTTGTTTGTCCTTTCGGTTTGCAATCAGAGATGTAACAATGCATCAACTTTCACTTTATTTGTTCCCCAAGAGTACATAGTTTCTTTTAGGTCTTTTATTTGGAGACTTCATCATTTACCTGACGAAGTCTTTTGCATGTGACCACTAAGGTGTGTTTTTTTGGGTGTGTTGGGAAAAAATTCCCTCCGCACGAAAAACAGAGCAACTCATTAGTACATGATTAATTAAGTATTTACTAAATTTTTTTTGAAAAATGGATAAATATGATTTTTTAAAGTAACTTTTGTATATAAACTTTTTTTGTAAAAAACGTACCGTTTAGCAGTTTGAAAAACGTGCGTGCGAAACACGAGGTAAATGAGTTGGGAACTCATTCTTGTGAACTCAGCCAGAGAAGTTGACTACATCTACACTGGCTCTCAGTTTGCTTAATCTGGAAGCGCATAACCATATATCACTACTCCATTCGTTTCAAAATATAAATATTTTAAAGATATTTAATCCAATGCATAAAAATTCATACATTTTCAGCTAATCAGATGCTTATAAGGGGAGTCTAAGCAATTTAAAATTCAATTGACCATTGAGGTGTCTGAATTAATGGACAAATTTTTCCTCAATTTTAGTATTTACTAAATAACCTAGAAATGCTTATAATTTTGGAAAAAAAGAGTAAAATGTTAAGTTCCCCGTAGAAAAACCCCTAGAATTCTAGTTAAGAGGTATATATCAATAAGGCCACTAGCCTATTTTATCTACAGGAATTAAAGTTGAATATCCAACAACTCACATGTATTCTGACTTCAGCCAAAAAAAGTAAATTAAATGAACACCCTAAAAATATGAAAAATAACAAAAGTGAAAATCAGCCTTCTAGCTAATCCAGACAAAATCTTGAAGTACAAGTTGACTCATTTTAATTGTACGAGTTGATTTACAACATCAACACTATACTACTTCAATTAATTATATCAACCAATTGATTTGAACACCACATAGTACTAATTAACTACTACCCCTTAAGCACCCAATCATATTGAGCCATAGAAGATCACAACAAGGTGATGTGGAAGGGAGGGGTGATACTCAGTACTACTCAACTGTAGCTATAGCTAGCAGATGGAATCAAAAGCAGTTGATGACAGATTCCAAACCCAGTCATATGGTCACCACCCCATCTTCTTCCTCTGCCATTCCATGCAAGCAACAACCATGGCATTTTCTTCTTCTTTTTTCTTCTCATACAAGACCCTGTGGCTACTTGCCCTCGTCCTCACGTGTTGTCCTCTACCTCTCATTGGTGAAAGCATGGAATAAAGGTTTCAGAAAGAGAGAAGAAAGGAGATTAGGAGAGGGAGAATTGCTCAAGGCAATGGTGTGGTTTGATTCAACTCTGAAGAAGTTTTGCATGGAAATTGGTGGTTGCAGTGTCCGTTTCAGTTCTGGGCCTACGGATTTGGTTAGATGGTGCAAGAGGACAACGCTGAACTTAATTGCCTACATGGTTTGTTAGGCTCCTTGTGATGATCACACTGAGTGTTAGTTTTTGGCATGTATTAGACAATTAATTAATGGAATTGCCCTTCCATGGCAGGCAGCTTGCTAGCCATGGCAAAATGGGGCATTAATTATATGGGCATTTTGTGCATGATCTGCAATTTAATCCCATTATGTTTAATCAATTATGCTCTTTCATAAGTAGTTTGGCTTGCTATACTTTTTGTTAGCGAACACACATGAGTCATGTTTGGTGGCGACAATTTTTGGACCAGGGACGAGGCGTCTAGTTTACTGATTCTTATATTAGGCATATCTAAACATAGATAATTTGCATCATATAGATCATGTCTATCACTTTATGTATAGTTTATTAGGTTCGCCCCTTTTCTGTCGTTGTGGGTGAAAGAATATTTATATGTTCACAAGCTTGGTTTGGATCTCATCAAGTATCTCTTCTTTTCTTTTTAAACGAAGATTAGCACATGTAATTCAGTATAACTTGGAGTATACGGTTTTTGGACTATTGCTGCCTAAAAGAGAGATTATGGAGTGAGTTCCTTTTTGTGTGAAAAGGCTGAAACTTGTAGAGGAGAACAAAGGAAGTAGTAGCTTTTTTTGTGACCTTATCAAATGTTTTACTCCATGAATAGATTTATCAGGACTTCTACTTTCAACTAGATTAATTAATTAATTTCCATTTTTTGTGAACTTATCAAATGTTTTACTCCATGAATCTATTTACCAGGGTTTCTACTTTCAACTGGATTAATTAACTTCCATTTTGAAAGATTATGAAAAAAACTATTGAAGTAATTTTAACCGCATCGAAAATAAGGACTAATAATTGATGCAGACACTCCAGGCCAATAGGACGCATTGTATGCGAAGCATGCCTCAATATGCTTAATCAAAACAGATTTCTGTTGGAATACCTGAATTTCACAAACAGGAATTTGGATGCAAAAACAAATTTTGTAATTAATAATGGACCAACATTTCCTTTTCTTACGTAAATCTAAGTAGCAAAAGGGGGTTGACTGGATGAAGCGGACAGGAAAATGCGCAGCTCAAACTGCACAAACATACTGGTAATATACATTCTTTTGGAGAAGAAATTCTCAGGAGCTTTACTTAGTGTACTAAACCAAGCACCAATTAATAAATAAACCGGCCACTTTTAGTTTGATTTCAATAGCAAAATGAAGTTTAATGAAAGGGATAACTCGCTAGTCAACGACAGACTATTGATCTACATGGGAATGAACTAGCTAGATAGTGATGGCATACATCCACGATCCTGATCGAGCAGGGGCCCATATAATTTTCCTCAAATTATGGTGAAATACTGACTTTCTGCGCAATCTCTTACAAGCAACTACCTAAATCAAAACTTTTAGGTGGTTGATTGTTTTTCTCCGGCGTCTGCTAGTTGTCAGGTTTGTGCGGGTGCATGCTTGTGGCTCAGTTCCAGCTTAAGCCTTGATGATTTCAAACGTCACAATTTGTCTTTTTAATTACTTTTAGGAGCTTCTAATCAATTTTCCTTGATGATTCCTGATCTCTTTCATGATTGCTACGAAGACAATGTAAAAAAAAAACTATCTGAAATTATTCCGAAGAATCAAATCTTAAAAGCTAGCCTCCATACCTGAGCCGAATCATGCATCGAGCTCTTCATCTACAACAATAAAAAAACACTTGGATGGAATTGAGACCTGTGTTCCGGTCTCCCTAAAATATGGTACGTGCTTTGTCATCTCATGACACCAAACATGCATGTCATACACAAAGCATGAGAGAAAATTTTGTGCAATAATTCCTTTACAGCTAACATACATGGGGACCAAGTAGGTGCAACAGTATACAGAAGCTTCGTCCTGCATTTGTGTTAGGTGCATGGGCTGCATCAACAGTAAAATTGGCCCTTGTCCCTGTGTGCTTGGGATGACAAGCTAGAGGTATGGCTTTGAACGCCTATATATGCATATATGTATGATGTTGAACAGTTGATAATTCCAGCCAATTATTTGATGTTTGGATGCAAGTCTGGGGTTTGGTCTCGTACACTGTACTGTGTTGTGGATGTAGGATGGAGGAGAGCTCACTCATTCCAAGAAGGGAGAAATCATTAGTGTGCTTTTCATTTTCCATCGCCACATCCTTTTTACTTGAGAGAGAATTCATTTTATACTGCTGAGCTTAATCTATTTCAATGATTTGTCATCTACTTTGTCTTCCTTTATAATATGCCATTGATATTGTCAATTTTTTCTACAATATACAATTAAGGTGAATACTTTTTAAAAAAATACCTAAAATGCCCTTCAAGACTTACAAGATGTTACAATTTATGGACGTACTAGAAGTTTAAAAAAAATATAAAAATTGTTACATAACCTCCTCACATAATATAGAAGTGTGTATATTTCAAGATTTTCATTTTGCATGTATTAATGTTTAAAAAATATAATTTATTGTTTATATGTTAATAGAATACTCTTGTGTTAATGTTCTTTTTATGTACATCATTTATTCACATGCCATATAATTTTTTTTGATACAACTATCTTTTGGTTTCTCTTTCATATGCTATATAAAAATAGTTTTTTAGAAAAAACATGAAAGAAAATCTTAAAATATACACACCAACTTCTATATTTTGTAAGAAGGCTAAGTACCAAAAACTTTCATATTTTTTAAAAACTTCTAGTGGATCAAATAATTGTCAACTCTTGTATGATTTGAAGGGGTATTTTAGACATTTTTTTGAAAATTATCCACTCCAATGACATATTGTAGAAAAAAAAAGTCAGTGGCATATTACAGAGAGAGACAAAATCGATGGTAAATCGTTGAAGTAAGGTAAAGTCAGTAGCATAGAATAGATCCTCTCTTTTAGCTTAGTCACCATAGTAAATTTTTTAGTTGCTCGATCCACACTTTGAAAAATAATTCTTTTTGAAAAAGGGTTTTCTCTACTGTATTATTTAGACAAATTATTTTAAGCTTTTTTTAAAGTTTATTTCTTAAAATATCTAATTATGCCTATAAGCAAATCGATAATCCACTCAAATAACCTCCTCAATAATCTAGGTTAAACAGGCCCATGTTGAGTTGGATCTTTTTTTCTCTTTTAACTCATATATTATGGTATCCTAGATCATCTCTAGGAAAATTTTCATGGAGAACACACTACCACAGAAATGCCTATAGGTGCCGGTCCAAAGGCCCTATAGGTGACGGTTTTAGTCCTGGCACCAATTGGTCGGCACCTATGCCTCCCGGGCATAGGTGCCGGATCTAGAACCGGCACCTATTGTTTTGAACAAATAAAAAAAAAAGAAAAAAAATCCCGAATTCTCACCGCCGACCGGCCGCCACCTCGCCCGGTTCGCCCGGTCTGCGCCGGCCATCTCCACTGCCGCCGCCGCCACCAGGTCCGCCTCTGCGCCGGCCATCTCCACCGCCGTCGCCGCCACCAGGTCCGCCCACTTTCCTCCGGCGCAGATCAGCCTCCTCCACTGCCTCCGTCGCTGGACTCCCCAGATCTGGAGAGAGACGGCCGGGAGAGAGAGGGGGCTGGCCGGTGAGCCTTCTCCTCCGCCTCCGCCACCGCCGCCGCCACCAGGTCCGCCGGGAGAGAGAGGAGGCTGGCTCCGCCGCCTCCACACCACCGTCGTTGCCGCCGCCACCTCGCCCGGCTCCACACGCAGACGGGCCGGCCGCCGTGCGCGTCCTCCGTCGGTCGCCGCCGCTCCTCTGTGCCAGATCTAGAGGCAAAGGGAGAGGAGGGGCGAGAGAGAGAGAGCCGAGACGCGGATAAGAACAATCGAATGGACGCTGTGGAGCCGATCGACGCGGATAAGGAGAGGAGCCGACCGGCCTGGTTTTTCTAATAGGTGTCGGTGTTTTTATAGAACCGGCACTTATATTTATATTATAGGTGTCGGTTCTATTAAAAAACCGGTACCTATAGTATAGGTGCCGTTTTTTAATAGAACCGACACCTATAATATAAATATAGGTGCCGGTTCTATTAAAAAAACCCGACACCTATAGTATAGGTGCCGGTTTTTCTTTAGAACCGACACCTATATTGCTTAAAGGTACCGGTTTTATATTTTTTTATCGTTGGGAGATGAAAAAAGGCTCATAGGTGCCGGTTTTAAATGAACCGGCACCTATAAGGTTGATTCATATGAGGGTTTTTGTAGTAGTGACAGTTCAATGTTATTGGAATTAATAGTGAAAAAAATTGCCCATCATTTCAAATGGACAATGGGTCCTAGCAAGGTACCTGGTTTTCTTTGGACTGCACCACCACTACAGAAGACCGATGATTGTGTCTTCGAAAAACAAAACCTATTCAGAACACTTATGATTGCACACCCATGTACAAACATGTCTTTATGCATAATTTATTAGTTGTCCCATTTTCTTTTTCTAGAGGAGCTGGCGTGTGCTAGGAGACGTATTCGCAGCTGTGTAAGTATGGTGTTGCATATGTAGCGATGTCCGTGCGTGTGCGCATGTAATTGAAAAACACTTGAGGCCTAAACTGATGTAATTAGGCCTGGCCCAAACATGATAGTGGGCTTTTTGGGCGTTGTTCGGTTGGGCCCAAATATTGATCACTCTCCCCTACCACAGGTTATAATTGGGCAGTGCAACGAATTCCTAGCTTAATTAATTCTGCGATTAATAATCCAGCTCATTAATTAAACGAGCAAATAATTGGCCAGCGAACTAAGGGACGCACATACCATTGCAATGGCCGGCCGCCGGTCGTCGCCGCCGCGGCGGACGATGTCGATGGGTGCCGGCTCCCTCCCCCGCCGCCCCTCCTCCGCCGCCGCCGGCGGCGGCTCCATGCTTCCCGGCCTCTCCCGGTCCATGTACGAATTTGGTTGAGTCGGCAAATGCATCCAACGTTCTTCTCATGGCGCCATGGATTCATGCAGGACGATGGGCGGCGAACGGACGGTGAGGCGGCTGCGGCTGTCGAAGGCGCTGACGGTGCCGGAGAGCACCACCGTGCTGGAGGCTTGCCGGCGGATGGCGGCGCGCCGGGCCGACGCCGCGCTGCTCACCGACTCCAACGCCCTCCTCTGCGGCATCCTCACCGACAAGGTCACACACACCATAAATTTTCTTGGCAATATTTATTCCAGGACACTCTGGATTCACATGTGAGATATATGAGAAATTACTCTCACAGGAAAATAATTTTTTGAGAAACCATGAACCGTGCAAAAAAAATAAATAAATTGCGATGTGTGAACCGCCTATAAAATTTTAGATAGCCAGCCTATGAGCAGGTTAGAAAATTTAGAGCAAATGTTACAAATCTAGAATGTTCTAGAGCAAATTTTGTCTGAAACTTTTGCATTATTGTGAAAAATGCCACGTTTTTTACTTAATTTCTGTCATTTTTTTCTTACGTGATTACTCTCTCTCTCTTAAACGTAAACGTCAGCATGTTTCTATTTCTTCTATCTCCTCTTCTAACTGAGTAATCAATTACATTTAATCTTAATTCTCATATAGTTATATAGTGTGTATTAAGCAAAATTATAATGTAACTATTGAAATTTACTTACAGTCTAATAGTTTTGAAAATTTACATGGTATAGTCGCAATATAAGTATAGGTAATTTATACTGAAAAAACAATAATTCGACTGGTGAAACATGTTGCGACATATATATATTCTCAGTTTTCCCTTCAATTGATCTATCACAATCTTCCAACGAATTTTTTTTTTTGTATGTAAATATGATGAACAATCAATCAATCGATTTGCAGGACATTGCCACGAGGGTGATCGCACGGGAGCTGAAGATCGAGGAGACGCCGGCATGGAAGGTGATGACCCGGCATCCGGTGTTCGTCCTGTCCGACACACTCGCCGTCGAGGCACTGCACAAGATGGTGCAGGGCAAGTTCAGGCACCTCCCCGTGGTGGAGAACGGCGAGGTGATCGCCATGCTCGACATCGCCAAGTGCCTCTACGATGCCATCGCCAGAATGGAGAGGGCGTCAGAGAAGGGCAAGGCCGCTGCCATCGCCACCGCCGTCGACGCCGCCGCTGGCAACGACCCCACCGCGAGCTCCATGGTGGAGGCCTTCAAGGAGCAGATGCTCAGGCCGTCGCTGTCCACCATCACGACCGCGGAATCAACGTAACGTCCGTTATAAATTTCAATATCATTAGATGACCATCTCAATATTCTTTTTTTTTCGATTACACGGCAGACGCACACGAGCATACATTACTACGTATGCAACACCACACTCACACCCTCGTGAATGCGCCCCCTAGCTAACATACGCTCAAAAAGACAGAAACCACTAGCGACACATCCATGATCTCACTAAAATCTTGTTAAAAGCACATCTGTAGATGTGTAATATTTATGAGCATCGGGATTTCAATCCTGATAAGTGGAGTCATGTACCCACGACTCCACCACCATATCACTGGTGCTTTCCCCACCATCTCGATATTCTTTTGCACATTAATTGTTGTTATGCAATTCTACTTAATTTGTTTTGTCCAAAATGTGGTTGTCTCCATGTGACGACCATGGCAATGGATGATCGGTTGGTTGATATATAGGGTCGTCATCGTGTCGCCGGGCGATTCGGTGCTGACGGCGACGCAGAAGATGGTGGAGGTGCACGCGAGCTCGGCCGTCGTCGCCGTCGGGAACAAGGCTCAGGGCATCCTCACGTATGTGACTGATCAGAATCTTGCTTTGCTTACTTTGTTTTGGTCAGCCACACAAAGTTCTCTCTAAAATTGATGTGTGGCGCAAATTAAATTAACGAATTTTGCTGATGTGCAGCTCAAGGGACATCTTGATGAGGATGATTGCCAAGAATCTCCCTGCGGATTCGACGCCGGTTGAGAAGGTAGGACAGGATTGATGAATTTGTAATTGATTAATCATGTGTTCTTAATACCTTTCAAGGCCATACAGCACCACCAAAAAAATACATTTTGCACGAATTTGATGGACATACGTTTTATTTACTAGGTGATGACATTGGATCCCGAATGCGCAACAGTGGACATGCCAATACTCGATGCTCTCCGGACCATGCAAGAGAGGAAATTCTTGCATCTCCCTGTCATGGACAGAGGTAGGTAAAATGTAGACTAGTAAATGAAATTGTTTGGTATATATGATGTGATGGTTGATCTGCGGGCTTCGCCGTTGTCGGTTTCACAACAGATGGATCCATAGTCTCCATCCTAGACGTGATCGACATCACACATGCGGCATTCTCCATTGTAAGCTCTTGATTGGCCATGTACAATTAAAGAAAAAGTTTCAGGTTTGTAATTTGTTGAGATGTCTCTCCACTAATTGCAAATGAGTGGGTGGGCAGGTTGATGGCAGCAGCAATGGTTCCATGAACGATGACGCGGCAATCTCCATGGTCCAGAGGTTTTGGGACTCTGCAATAGCCTTGGGACCCCTAGATGACGAGATAGAATCCCAATCCCAGATAAGGTTGTTGTTGTCATCCTGAATTCTCGCTCCGCAAATATGTAAACCGACCTTTTTAGCGTCTCACCTTACTCATTCTTCATCTTCCCACCGAATGGCCAGCGAGGCATCGAGGTCCCAGATGATGTCGGACATCCACAACGAGCAGTCATTCTCGTTCAAGCTCCAGGACAGGCGAGGACGGATGCACCGTTTCAGCTGTGGTAACTACATTTGTACTAAAACAGTGCCGATTTTTGCACAGTGTTTTCATTTCCGGCATATAATGTTGCCACTGTAGCTCATCCGACAAACCAAACACATTTTCGATTTTCTTGCAGAGGTGCAGAGCCTGACTCCGCTGATCACCTGCATCCTCCAGCGGCTCGGCCCCGACCTCGACCGCGACAACCTCCCTCAAATCCTTGTAAGCAATGCCATCCAACCTCACCATTACCCCAGAAAAAAAACAAGCTTGAAAATGCAAACAAAGCTGCAAGCAAGTCGTTAACTGAACAACTGCTGCTGCCTGTTGCAGTACGAAGACGAAGACCGTGACAAGGTGGTGCTGGCGTCCGACGACGACCTCACGGCGGCGGTGGACCACGCGAGGCTCGCCGGCTGGAAGGCATGCACGACCGCCGCCTCGCCGGCGGCGAACTACTGCTGATCGATCTCTGAATGTTCCTGAATCCTGATCGATCACCGTCCTTTGATTC
This sequence comes from Oryza officinalis, assembly GCA_008326285.1. Classification (NCBI taxonomy): domain Eukaryota; kingdom Viridiplantae; phylum Streptophyta; class Magnoliopsida; order Poales; family Poaceae; genus Oryza; species Oryza officinalis. Next base: position 22,377,070 of record BDMV01000011.1, on the reverse strand, counting down.
TTGTACTTGTGCTTGTGGATCTTTAATTGCAGGGCCTGAAGCTGTTCCTGGACTACTCCGGCAGCTCCGGCCGTAGGAAGAGCGTGGTTTCCAGCGGCGGGGGCGGTGGCGGCAGCACGGTGATGGACCTGTCGAGCCGGGACGCGTGGGCAGCGGCGTACAGCGGGGTGGCCGCCGGAGCAGCCCTGGTCACTGGCCTCGGCGTGATGGCCTATCTCCGGAGAGCTGGCTAGTTCCAAGAGTTGAAAGTTTACAAAGCGATCTTTCAGAAAGCTTAGACGGGCCGGGCTGAAAAAGCCGTATGGTCATGAAGGCTGGGCTGAGCTGGGCCAAAAGCCCAAGATGCATGATGAATAGCCATAGATGGGCTTGGGCTAGGCCCATCAGAAAGGGGTGGAAATGAAACCATTGTGTATAGATGAAATTAGGGGAAACAACACTTCTTGCAGATTGAGGAGATGGAACAGTGGATTTGGCATAACCATGTAATTGACCTTTTAAGTTGTATGTGAACAGTAAACCTTTTGCCCCTTCTCCGTTTTTAACCTTATGGTTTGCTAGGTAGTTCTCCAAACAAAAACTGGAGTTAGACACAAGATTTTAGTTGAGTGTTTGATAAGTTATGGAATGACATTACCACCAAATTTATTCTTCAATTTTTACGAAAACATCTTATTTTTACTAAAACTGTAATAAGATACATCTTATTTTTACGAGAAAAATTTTCTATAGATACATCATAATAAAATTTAAAGTAAATCGCACCTAAAGTTCAATAACTTGGCAGGCGAGTGCGATATAGTACTAGAATTGAACGTCCGAATATAACAACTTGACAAATGGGCGTGTTCTAGTATAAGAATTTGATAATTTAGTATTTTGGTGTAGCAACTTGGCTAAGCATGTGCTGTTTTGGTTAACAAGTATTGTCAATATGTCTTCACATAGAAATCATACGAATATTACTTTATAATATTAAATTTAATTTTTAAGAATTATACTGTGCATCCAATTTTTCCATCGGTATGGATTTTCTTCTTCACCTTCTCAATCTCAATCGAAATATAATATTTTCTACAAAGTAAAGTTTAATTAAACTTCAGTTGTTAGAATAAAAATTTAAATATGCTTATACAAATCCACGCTAGTATATTGTCAAAATAAAAAATTAATATGCATAAGAAAAAAATCTTCAAATAATTAAGTTGTCGTATCACTTGTTAACTTATTATACCAAAATTGTACCCATCTTGCAAGTTGTTACACTTGTACGCTCACTTATAAATTTCTTACACCAAATTACAAGTTATTACATTAGGATGCTTCTTTCTCAAGTTCTTACCAATACTATACAAAAACATATTGGTGTCAGTTGGGAAACCCCCTTAGATGCCAGATTTTCCAACCAGCACCCAAGCAGACGGCACCGGTTGCAGAACCGACACCTTTATGAGAAATAGATACCGGTTTTTAGTGTAGAACTGGCACCTATATGATATTATAGGTGTCGATTCTAACCTAAATAGCCACATGGCAGCCATTATAGGTGTCAGTTCTTTAGCATAATCGAAACATATTAGTAGCTTATAGATGCCGGTTGTTGATAGGAATGGACATGTGGAAAGTACTATATGTGCCGGGTTTTAATAAAAACCGGCACCTATATGTTGGGAAAAGAAAAGTAGGACATACCAATTTCACATACAAATCACACAATAACAGAAATTTCAATCAACTCACATCCATTCATCAACATACAACCACATTCACATTTCATTGACATCCAAATTCATAGCCAAATTCATTCACATTCATAACCATGTTGAAATTTACATCAATTCCAATATCTCATCCCTATCCACATACCACATCCACATCTATATATATCAATACATAGAAGTCTGAAAAGAGAGTAAAATTCCTAAGGCTAAAATTTCCTAAGTCTAAAAATTCCTAAGTCTAAAATTCCTAAGTCTAAATTCTAAACATTTTCATATATATCCTAAGTCAAAAATTTATAAGTATAAATTCTAAACATTTACATATATGTCCTATGTCAAAAATTCCTAACTCTAAAAATTTCTAAGTTTAAAATTCGTAAGTCAAAAAAATTTCTAAGTCTAAATTCTAAACATTTGCATATATATCCTAAGTCTGAAATTTCCCAAGTCTAAAATTCCCAAATCCAAAAAATTCCTAAGTCCAAAAATGTATATGTGACTACATTTTACCTACAATCCCTAGTGAGGGTATGAAATTTGAAATTTCGATTAGCTTTTTCGTCCTCAGGTCATCGTGCCTGTAATAGAGAACATGAAATAGGATACACAATAATAATAAATATTAAAACACATTACACATAAAGTAACCTTATGCTATACTTTCATAATTCATGCATAAATGTTAAAGGATAGCGCGTAGGCTACGATAGCAGAAAACAAACCTTTTCTACCGTGCACACCAGGACATCATGCGAAGATAGGATCATGGATCGTTACCACTAGACGCGCAGTGCAGCGGAAGTAGAGTTGGAGAAGCCGGTCCAACCACGCGTGTCGAGGTAGTAGTGGAAGTAGTTGATCGCCACGAACAGATCGTCTCCTCCACGCGATTAGCCGCACGAGGAGCAGATCCAATCTGCCGGTTGTTGACGCCAATCTACGCCGCAACGAGCAGCGCCTCCACCGGCATCCACACGTACGAGGCTGGAGCACCGATCGCAAGTGTGCTAGCACTCGGGAGCGGCTAGGGTTTGGCTCTGGAGGTGGCGGCTAGGGTTATGCTCGAGATGAACAGATGAGTACCTCCCTCAGCCCCTAACCTCCATATATATAGACCTTTCTGCTTGGGCCTCGTGGGCCAAAGCCCAATAGGAGTCTACCCGGATTCCTATCCGAACTGAGCCCACATCCAAATCACATTCGAATGAGTGTTCCAACCCGTTAAGCATGTGACCCTGTAGATTCACATATACTTGGTCGCGACCCGGAAATGCCTTTCCGGTCAACCTGTTAATAGCAACCCCTAGCAAGGCATATTAACCTCCAAAGTATATGTAAAGATCATATCGGCTGAACCTGTAATGTTCTCATGTATGAATCCCTTTGCCTTATGAAATAAGATTGAGCTCAAGGTGAGACCTGTGCCATCCTCTTAATAGCTCAATCGCTCTCTCGATTCCGTGATGGATTATAAACTTGTGATTGACTCCTCAATCACCTAGCATGGCCATGCATTTCCATAATCCATTACATCGAGGGGCCCAGAGATATCTCTCCCATAAGGAGGGGCAAATTCTATCTTGACCATCCACATCCCACTACATATTTCATAGCAAACCCGAAGACTACTTTTATAACTACCCAGTTACGGAGTAGCGTTTAGTAATCCCAGAATAAGCTACTACGTATGTTGGGAACCGTGATGATCTCAAGTCTAAGGATTCTACATAAACAGTACTTGAGACCAACTGATGACACATAGAATCTCTGCAGTGTCTCATGGCGGGTCTATCCAACATATGTTCACCAACATATGTCCATATTATTGATTGGTATCTCTATACCATGATCCATGAGACATGATCATCAATCAATACATATGCTGATCTTTAAATTATATTTGTTCCTCATATGATATACGATCAGGGATCATTTAGAAATAGCATCATTGTAACATTAAGAGTCTCATGAATAAGTCATATACTCATTGATCAAGAATAATAATGTCTATTTCAAGGAACAAAACACTGAATCATAAACATAGTCTGTGATATATACAATATCCCAATGTTGCCTCTAGGGCATATTACTAACACAAGCCTCCGCCATCCCCTCCTCGTTGCCGAGCATCGCCGCCCCCTCCTCGCCATCGAGCCCCACCTCCTCTGAGCCACGTGCTACCGGGCTGGGGGTTGTCATAGCCGCCTCCTCTCACCGCTAGTGGGGAAAGATAGAGTGAGGGAGAGTGAATTGGGGAGAGAGTGAGTGAGAGTGGGTGGCTGGCCGAGGTATAAATATCAAGGGAATAGGTGCCGGTTCTATAATAGATCCGACACCTTTGACCCATATAGGTGCCGGTTCTATAAACCTACACCCCACCTATAGATATCGATTTTGGACTTAGAACCGACACCTATCTTTTCCCCCTCCAATTTTATTTTATAAATAACAAGTTAGCTTTTAAAATATTTTGCAAAATACATTTTCTTTCTTAAATTAATATTTGGTTATAAAATAAGCCAAATATTTTATATATCTTCTCATTTACACTTTCTTTTTAAATATTTTGTAAAATATATTTCCTTTATACTTCCTTTAACTTAGAATTAAAGGAAAAATAAAGCGCGCATAACATGTTCTAATTTAGTTAATTTAAATTAAACAGTAATTGCACAAATCAGTACAATAATTTACAGATTGTTTTAAACCGTAATGAGTAGCCCTTCTTGATGATCGCTCTGTAAATACAAGGCTTCTTTGTCTTCATCATCTGCTTCCTCATTTTTCGATTCGACATCAGTTGTGGGTGGCGGTTGCTCATCGGGTTGATCATAGTCATCTTCATCAACGATATCTCCATTCCAACAATACTTCTCATGCCTTCGGAAACAACATGACGTGGCTTGGCGGATTTTGTCAGTGATGGGTTGTTGACATAGAATACCTACTTAACAGATTTTGCAAGCACGAATGGCTCATCTTCGTAGCCAACATCCTTGAGGTCAACGATGATCCTCCCGTACTTGTCAACCTTCAACCCCCTTGAAATTCTTACCCACTTGCGTCGGAATAGAGGGACTTTGAGGGCTCCATAATCTAGCCCCCAGATTGACTGTATGAAACCGTAATAAGTCTGCTTGTTGCCGCCATCATCATAGGCATCTATGCGTACACCACTATGTTGTCCTGGTCTTTGGTGTAAAAAGTATATCCGTTTATGTCATAGCCTTGGTATGTGTGGATTGTGTTGGATGACCTCCGAGACAAAGAAAACAGTTGGTCACTATCGATGTTTGCAGTTGTTAGGTATTCCATCAACCATTTCCAAGTGCAGATTTGTTACTAAGTGCTGGGTAGTCTTGTATTGTCGTCAACAAAATAGCCCAACATATAAAGTACTCTGGGTTGTATGCATGCCACATCCGTGCACCATCCGTCCATAGTATTCCAAGATCCTTTACCAGCGGCTTGAAGTACACATCGATATCGTTGCCAGGTTGTTTAGGCCTTGGAATTAGAAGTGACATCATGATGTATTTATGCTTCAAACAGAGGCAAGAAGGGAGGTTGTAGATAATAACAGCGACTGAGCATGTGCTATGATGACTACTCATGTCACCAAAAGGATTCATGCCATCGGTGTTGAGCGCAATCCTCATATTCCTCATGTCGTACGCAAAATGCTTTTAATATTTCCTGTCTATCTTTCTCCATTGAGACCCATCAGCTGGGTGTCTTATCATTCCATCTCTTTTATGCTCTTCGTGGTGCCAACGTATCAACTTAGCATGTTTCTTGTTTACAAACATATGTTCCAACAAGGTATGATTGGAAAATACCATACCACCTTCACCGGCACTCTTTTCTTCTCATTACTTTCACCGTCACCATCATCATCTCCACACTTATACCGAGAAGCCTCACACACCGGACATTGGTCCAAATCTGCATAATCAACCTGGTAAAGAATGCAATCATTTCGACAAGCGTGAATTTTTTGTATCTCAAGGCCAAGGGAACATATAACTTTTTTCACTTGGTACATTGTTTCCAGCAAGACATTACCCACAGGAAGAATTTCTTTCAATAGCTCTAGCAACTCAGTGAAGCTCTTATCTGACCATCCATTGCTTGCCTTCAGGTAAAGTAGAGATAGGACCATTTGTAGCTTGCTGTGCTCTGCCTTACGTACATCCGTTGTAAAGTGGAGTTTTTGAGTCCTCCACCATGGTTTTGAACTTGGAATATTCCCTATCATCAATGTCAACCCTCTCCCCGTCACGCAGCATCTAATCTAGATCAGCTTCACCATGATCAATGCACATTTGGTCCTCCTGCTCACATTTGACATCCTCATTCGGCATGTCACAGTTGCCTGCACTTCCCTTGCCTTGCTCTTCTTCGCCAAGAAACTCATGACATCTAAACTTTGGCATAAAACCCCTTGTAAGAAAATGTGCATGGACCTACTGCGTCGAAAATAGCCTGTCTTTCTTGCAATCAAAGCATGGATACTATAGATAATCCGACGCATTAATTGAGTTTGTGCTCGTTGCTGTGGCAACGAGAGACGTTACTCCCCTGATATATTCCATAAAGTCATGATCCGCTTCATACACCCATCCTAGATTCATTACAACCGATGGGTACCTACGAATATTACTTAATGTCAATTACTCTGAATTATACAAAGTCAATAAATGATATTATAAAAAGTCAATAAACGAACAGGAAAATATAAATGAAATTTACCGCCCCTAGAGGAAAAATATAATATTTTATCATTTATTAAAAACCATGCAAAATAAATACAATGATGATTTTATAATTTACAAGCAAATTGGAATAACAGAAATGATGTACAACTTCAGAAATTTAATTATTATTACATTGTGTTATACCTCTCTATACTATTCTATGAATATTATTTGAAGCACCTACTAATAAATTTTACGTACAAAGTCAACTACTGGCATGTCAATACTTCAATTCAAAATTAGTATGTGGTCTCATTTGAGGATGAGCTAATTAAATGAACACAAAAAATATAAAAAGATATTACTCCTACAAAACAAATACAAATAATTTTTTTCGCACTAATTATATATGTATGTAGAAAACGGCTCGATTCAACAGGCAAGAGTGAAACAAAGTGAGAAATAAAGAAAACTAACCTTGTACGCTTCAATCTTCAACAAAACCAAAAAAAGAAGAGCAGAACCTCCCCCCTCCTCTAGCTGGTTGAGTAAGAACAAGAGGCACCACTCTGTTCTTTGCTTGATCAGCTCAAGGGGAGGGGGAAATGCTATATATAGTGACAAATAGGTGTCGGTTCTTCACTAGAACCGGCACCAATCTCTGACGAAAATATAGGTGCCGGTTTTTAAGCGTGGGCCTTGTAACGGCTACTAGCTGGTGGAAGCCTCAAAGGTGCCAGTTCTTAACTAGAACTGACACCTTTCTCTGATAGCCTAAAAGGTGCCCGTACTATTGTGGGCCCTGCGCCTAACAACTCCAATGGGACGTATGTGATAGATGCAGAATTTTATATGGATCCGACACATTTCTCTAGCTGGAAATATAGGTGCCAATTTCATTTAAAAACCGGCACCTATTTCTCCTGAGAGGTGTCGGTTCTTCTCTTTGGCATCTTTGTAGGTGCTCGGGCGGGCGAAAAAAGCACTATAGGTGTCGGTTTTAGCTTTTTCGGCACCTATAGTGCCGACCTCTATGTACCTTTTCTGTAGTAGTGTACACAAATTACATCTACTTGCCAAGTTGATGTGCCATGAATACAATTTACTCCAGAAGTTACTTTAAAAAGTTCAAATAATTTTATTTTTAATTTTTTAATAATTAATACTCGATTAATCATATGCTAATCATGTTTCTCGTTTTACATGTGACTAATTAGCCATTCAACTATCTATTTGAAAGTGCCCTCGAAAGGCTGATGTGATAGAATGTGTGGAGTCCGACCCTTGAAATCTTAAATCACTAATAAATAAAAAATATCAGAATTTAAAATGTGAAACTTATATTGCTAGATTTATCATGAAAAACCCTTAATGTAGTTATTTTAAAAATACTTTTAATAATAAGTACTATATAGCTTGATAAATTAGTGATAAAATTTGTGCATTGGAGATTGTGTTGATGTCTAAAACAACGTCCATTTAAGAATGAGTAGTACAAGTAGAAGCTGTCATTGGCCAAGTAGTTAGAAAAATATAATAACAGGTGGTTGATTTGCAGGATTATATTTAAGTGAATATATTGTCCTACTTATGTTAAATTATCGCATATAGCTAACATATAATGTGGCTTTAAAATCGGCAAGTAACAGGAAAAATTGTAGAATAGTCTCTGAAAAGGAAGCTCCTTCACATCCATCATCACATAGACATAAAGATGCATCTAATAGAAGAGATGTTTCAGAAGATATATATCATTGGAAAGATGAGATTCAAATTTGATCCAGGCAAATGAAAAAGGATTAAGGAAAGTATCATTCTTATCAAAAGGAGTTGATAAGAAGAAAGTATTTAGACAATTGGCCTTGTCAACCTCATACTCTTGGTTTTTCCATTACAAATATTGGTGGTGAAGATATAAAATTTAATCTTGTGTGGTTTGATGGTTTGGTAGTTGGTTACACTGAAGGGAAAAATCCAGCTGTAAAAAACGGCCAGGTAATAGTCAATTGGTGTCTTCAAAGATTCAAAACAACATTTTACTTTGTTTTGTGGAGACTGCCTTCTATTCTCGAGGAAGTTGAGAATGATGTTTTCTATTTGTTAATTGATGACTCAGGGGATGTGTTTTACAAGGAACTAATCGCTGTTGTCTTGTGATATACTGTTAAATTTTTAGAAAATGGATTAAAACCTGGTCTCTACATCCAAACTAGATATACACAACCAACATAGTACAAGAGTACACGCCTTACAAAAGGACTTCTCAAACCAACAAGGTTAAAATAGCACTTAGACTCAACCTCCTAACAAGAAAAACATTACAACCACTTAATTGACCAAGCAACATAAAGGGTAAACTAGCCAAAGTGAGATAACAAACACTTAAGCTTCCAATCTTTTCTTCATGTTCCACCCAACCTTTGAGGAAACTTCAAAAACTGTAGCTTCCAACAACATGCAGCCTTTGTTCAACTTATTTCTATCACCCTCTTTAAGCAACAAAGACCACTGTTATATCTAATACACTCCTTTGATGATTATCTGAAAAAGGAGTTAGTTATATACCTAGTACACTTCTTTGATGATTATATGAAAAAGGAGTTAGTTTTGGAGCCATTAGAGGCTGCATTATTTCTAAAAGACATACCTCCAACATAAAGCTGCCAACTATGATTAGCAACACTAGTACGTGGTTAAGGTTATAAACACGACATTCCATATAAATATTGCAATTTGGCAATCAAAGAAGAGGTGTTATATTGTTTCATTAGAATTATGAAAACAATACGTAGTACTACCCTTTCATCTCCATTTCACCCAATAGTCTTTGGTCAAAATGACCCTCCTTTTAGATACCATAGGAAAAGGAACTCTAAGTTTCCAAATAAAAGATTTCCTTTGTAGTACATCCCCTTACATATGAGAGCTTTATACATCACGTTATACAAAAGGCTCCATTTTTGTGTTCTTTCCAAATAAAAGCATGATCTTGTTCTGACAGTGTAATACATGCCACTTCTGACATTAGGTTGTACCAAGCTATTAGATTATCTAATACTAAATTCCTCCTAAAGGAGACATCTAAAGGCACCCTTCTTAAAGCATCCACCACTTTAGCATTTTTAATACTAGTTATATAATATAATGAGGGATAAAGCTTGTCAAAAGAATAATTTTCCATCCAACAATCCTCCCAAAACCTCAAATGTTGGCCTTGTCAAATGTGGAAATGTTAAAAATGTATTAGTTGGCCTTTTTGATGTGAAAGACACAATTTATGTTCCTCTTCCCTTCAAAAGAAACTATCTATGCACCTCAAGTCTGTTATTGATGTTTCATTTGCAGAGCATAAGTTAGGTCTGAGGCAAGTGAGAATGGTGCTAATAATATGAGAGGTGAGTTCAATGGCTTTCTCTCATTAATTATGAGAGGAAATATGTTGGCATATTATGTTTCATTTGCTTTGCTCAACTTCTTGAATTATTAGTTTTGGCCATTATAAAGAAGCATATATAAAGGAATTGATGACTTATTTGATATGATTTATATATGTTCTATTAAATGTGGTTGGTGGATCTTCGAAGTGAAGGGATATGGTTTGAGTCATCAACATATGGCACATAAGCAATAGAATATAACAATTTATAATAGAGTTTGCAAAATTTCCTAGGTGCCGTGTGACACCATGAAACATCCTTGGATCCATCCCTTTTCTGCTACCAATAGAGTCAGGATAGGGAAATAGAAAAAGGATTAGCCACAAAGACATGACATTAGAGAGGTTATACTTTTATGGCTTAAAATTTGGTACATCTCAATACATTAGTACAAGGAAGTACAAAATTTTACCCAACAACATTTTTAAGGGTCATGCCAGAAGCTCTAGCTATTCACTAAAGGAGGGTGCGGCACCCATCCTAGCGGTCATGCAGCTCAATGGCTTGCCTTGCCAACTGATCAAGCGCTCGTCCGCTTTTACCCTACAACTTAAGGATCTTAGCTGGATATAGCAAATCTAGAGGGATATTATTAAAAAATCTTATCTTTGTGCTAGTTTAGAAATCTTTTTGATTCGCTATTCGGATATCATATCTTATCTTTGTGCTTAATAAACACTTCCTCCTTTGTCATCCAAATGTGGCTATAAAAGAAGCAGTTCTGTTGCTTTCTCTTTCCCACACACCATCACTAATCTCGTCAAATACACCAAGCAAAAGAGCTAGCTAGGTACGTTGATCAATCCTACTAGTTTTGTGCAGGCAATGATGCCAGACGACGAGAAGGCCATCCTTGAGCAGAAGATCGCCGCCGCCACGGCGAGGCTAAAGGAGCTGCGACGCACCAACCGTGAGATGGAGATAAAGCTCGTTATCTACGATGTCATTGCCGGCCGCCGCAAGAACCTGGATGACCTGTCCCCGGACTTCATCAACGACCTCCAGAAGGACGTCGCGAAGCGCCGCGAGGAGGTACAGAAGCGCATGCAGGAACTTCATTCCATGGATTCCTCCAAGCCCACTTGAAGGGATCGGTGCATGCGTAATGGCATGGTTCTTTGTGTGGATGCGCCCTGCTTGCATGTCTGGCCATGTATCATTTGCTTTGGTTTAATTTGCTTCGAAATTGTTTCTCATCTGCAGTCCTAGGTGGAGTCAAGTCACACCATCACCACCATATCTGTTTTCTTTTAAAGTTGTAAAGGCATGTGTTTTGAAAGCTCGGTTTTTATGGATCATTTGTCGATAACCCGTAAATGGTATGGGCTATTATTATTCATATTACACTAGTTGAATGCCCGTGTGTTGCAAACAGGATTTTAAAAAGAGAAGCCCACCATATATATAGTTTAAAGCCTCAAAAATAAAATAAAATAATTTCCATTTTAAAAACTTTAGGTCATGTTAGTCATAATTTTATACCTCACTTTAAAATAAATTTTTCTTAATGACTTGAGGCAGGGGAAGGAACAAAAGTCCACCCACCTCCCTGTTTGGGGACCCACATGGCAGTGGTGGTGGGTGGTGGCAGATTCACCACTCACCACCACCATTGGAGTCTTTTAAAGAAGTATATAAATGCTAAATTTTGATTATATCTCTTAATATGTTACTACATCCGTCCTAAAATATAACTATTTCTAGCACAGTACCTTGTCCTAAAATAAAGCTAGTTCTTCACCTACCTTCTCTCAACCAATCACAACCATTGTCTTTCACCTACTTTTTCTTTTCAACCAATCACAAACTTTCTTCAATCATTCTCACCTACTTTCTTAATACCCGTGCCAACCTCAAAAACGTTTACATTTTGGGATAGAGGAAGTAGTATCACTATTATGAGACATGCCCCAAACCCCCAGCAATCACTAGGGGTGGGCAATTGGCCTTGATCGAGATTCTGACATGGGTAATTTGATCTTTGGGAAATGACAACCGAACTTAGTACAAACAATTTATATCAACCGACAGATATCTTTCATTTTTGGTCTTCGGCCCTAGCGAAGCGACCAAGCTAGATGCGAGCATAGCACTAGGAGCGCATGGGATGGGGATGGCCGGAAGGGAGTAGGTCTTGGGCAGGTGGCCGCAATGGGCCAGCCACACAGAGAGCTAGGAGACAACTATTTGGTGGATAAGCAGTGGCAGATGAAATCCGAAGATGTGCACTCCTACAGATGGAATCTAAGCCAGGATGAGAGAGGAGATGGAATTTGACGAGGGAGGAGAGGGGTCTTCTATATGGCAGAAGGGGTGGGGCCGGATGAAGGATTAGGAGGCTAGCAATGGTGTTGGTGAATGAGAGATCTAAGGTGACAGTATGACTGGATAAGGAGAATGAAAGAAAGAGGAGGAGATAAGGATAATGTTCACATATCGGGTAGTCCGGGTATCTGATGCAGTAGACCAAAAAGACCTAACAACGAATACATCTTCTCCAACCTAAGACTGAGCTAGGAACTGATGACGACATCTCGCTTTATTTGGCAAGGTCTCAGTTTCTTTATCCTGCCTATACCCAATGCTCTCACGCGTACCCCCAACTCTCCTAACCAAATGTGGCAATTTTTGGTCTCTGTTTCTTTTGCCCACCCATTCTCAGTGTTCCCATGTGCCCCCCCAACTCTCTTACACAAATGTGGTAAATTTCCATATGCCCACTCAGTCAGCCTGTTTATAAGATATCTACCAACATAACCAACCATCTCCTTACCTCCATGTCGTCTACTCCTGTTTCTTCAGATCTAGAGGTCAAATAGGGGAAACAGCAGCGACGACGGGATATGTTCTCCGGAACAAATCAGGATGACATGCCACCGGCCCATACCCCCCACCTAGTGCTAGGGGGTGGTCATTCGGTCTAGACCAAGATTTCGGTCCGGGTAATTTAGTCTTTTTAAACTGACAACCGAACCTTGCACCAAAAAATTAGCAAACAACAAACCAGGTACACGATATTTCATTCTCGGTCTTTGGTCACAACGAAGTGAGCACGTTGGATGGCGAGCGTGGCGCCTAGAGCGCATGGGATGGGGATGGTTGGACAGGAGTAGGTCCCGGGCAGACAGCAGCCTTGGGCCGGCCATGTAGAGAGGAGAGTGCTCTATGGAAGTGAATCGAAGGGGAGGGGAGTGGGGGGAGGCAAGCGCAAGGCAGTGGCAATAATGGAATATCTTGTTTCACATGAATTTTTGATACGATCTACAATCTTGATAATACAACTGGCAATAATCAGCGGCCACATCATGTTGGTTAGCCCAAGAGCATCCACATAATATCCAAGTAGTATTGATATAAACAGTTAATAAAGTTGGGGGCTGCTATACCACATCATCCCGTCCGAACAGGATGATACCAGGTATCAGATCTGGTACACCTGTCGATACCAGGCCCAATACCCTCGGTATGAGGCCTGATATCTCACCGGTACCAGCTCGATGACACACTCCGCCGTCTGTGCCTCACCACCACAATCTCCCTCGGCACCAGCTGGTAAGGATGACGGTGCCAGTGAAGTCGTAGCTAGTCTTACAACTATTCCATAGCTTACTTAACACCACATATATATAAAAGCTATCCTGATTGATTTAGCATTGCTACTAAGTAACTGGGAGCTTAGTGAGTTTGCTGCAAAATTGAAAACTCTTCTCATTCTTGGTAAGTGGTTACTGCTTGCGGTTGCCGCGGTTGAGCATCTCCTTGTAGTTGAGTGGCAAGTTAAGCCTCTGAAGCTGCAGTTGCTGCCTAAACTTGTCGGTGAGGTAGTCCATCCTCGCATCCACGTCATTGTCAGTGTCCTCCGCTGCCAGCTCCTTCTTCGCACCCGGATATGCTTGCTTATTTAATTTTGAGGATTTTTACGATACAATATACTAGTAGTATATATTGCTAGTATAAATAAGATTGCGTTGAGAATTTCTCACAAAATAGAAAATGATCTTTAGTTATTTCGTGTTAGATCTTAACTCCGAAGCCAAAGCCACCGTGTTCGTCAACCCTTCGGTTGACCCTCACTCTCCCCACTACTTCGCGAGAGAGCTAGAGAGGCCGCCGTTGATCCATTGCCTCGCCACTGCCTGATCCGCCTCCCCTTTGCCATGCCATCGCCGGATCTGCCTCCCCTAGCACTGTCGCCGTTGGATCTGCCTCTCCTAGCACTGCCGCCGCTGGATTCGTCCCCCATGAGGCTAGCCGGCGATGGATCTGCGAGGGAGGCAAAGAGCCCGTCGTTGATCCGTTGCCTCTACGCTCAGTCATCGTCGGAGAGGAGGAGGAATGACGACGGGTGAATGGGAGAAGGAAGGCCAACCTCCCCATTGCTGCATCACCGCCGGATCCGCCTACCTAGCACCATTGCTGCCAAATCTACCCCTCTCGAGGCCAGCCCATGGCGAATCCGCAAGAGAGGCGGAGAGGCCGCCATCGACCCGCCACCTCCACGCTTGGTCGCCGTCAGAGGGGAGGGGGAAGGTGACAGGAGAGTGGCACCGTTGTCATCGACCACTGCCTCCGCTGTTGGCTGCTAGAGAGAGGTTGAGAGAGAGAGACAGAGGGGAGAGGTGGAGATTGGAGAGAGGTTGAGAGAGAGGCCAAGAAAGATAAGAGGGAGAGGTGGAGTGGAGACTTAAAAGAGGAGAGGAAGAGGTGAAGGTACTTTTTAAAGGAGAGGCTATCGGTGCGGTCAGTGCGTTTTCGTAGGTGGACCTCTTAAGGTCCTGGCTACAAGAATCTTATTATCACAGGAGGCCCTCGCAGACGGGCCATGAATCATCCTGGGGAAACGATTTTTGCATGCGGAAATAGTTACAGTCTGCTTGGAATCTAGAGAGGGCCATGTCCAAAAAATCAATTATGTAATTATGTAGTAGTGTGCGTTCGTGGAGTTGCAAAGGCATACGATATGGCAGAGCAAAACCATGGCATTGTTGCTTTGAAGCTGCCACCACGCTTGCTCCTCACGAAGAAGGCGGCGGCGTCCCTCCTCGCCGTGCCGGCGTTGACGACACTGAGACAGCTGTTGCTGTCCTTCTCCATCTGCACGCACGCCTTGCAGTAGTATGCGTCCGCCACCACCCCACCTCCTTCTCTGGCACCGGCGCCGCCACACACCAAACACCCTCTCGCGCCCGGAGCCCGCGACACCCCTGCAGCCACGCGGCGCGCGTGGGCTGGCGTGGTGGGCCGCACCATGGCGTCGCAGGCAACGCAGCGGCCGTCGTGCGCCACACAGACGGCGGCGCCCGGCTGCCATGAGCACCTCGCGAGGTCGGCCTGGCGCTTCACCATTGTCGATATGTGGAGGTAACCGATGCAAGCAGCTTGAGGTATTTATGGCGAAAAACGTTCTTGAAGGGCAAGAAAATTTGGCGTGAACGTCGTGTGCGAATTCGGGCAGGGTTGAAGACCGTTGGATAGATTGGTTTGCTGCAGCTGACCGGTCAAGATTGTCAAAGAGGCAGGGTGTGTTCTGTGTTACCGCCTAGCCAAGGGAAGAACAACTAATTTTCTTTTTACTAAGCTAACTTTTTGGAAGACGCTTTGTGTAGGACAACTGACTTTGGACAAAATATCAGACGCTTCTCTGCTACTCCGTGTCAGGCTACTCCCATTCCTCTACTGTCATTTCTCCTGGAGTGATGCAATGCAACCCAATTCTAATTCCAATGTCAGAAATAAAAAGGAAAGAAAAAGTGTATAAACGAGAATTTTAAAATAATGTTTATTCTAAAATATTTATTCGATATATGATCCAATTACATGGCTGGATTCATTGCAATTAAATATTTACAATAATATCTCACATGATTATATTTTCCTCTAAGTGAAACAATCATATAGAAGTGATGAAACAATGTCTGATTTTTTGAATTTGTGAATTTGTTGCTAGGACTCAATGTGTCATATGATGGGTTGTCGGTGTTACAATCAATACTTTTTGATGCTTATCTGTTTGAAATATCTGATCGAATCATGAAACATTTTTCTTGAAGTGACGAAACAATTCTATGACATCTTGATGAAACAATGTTTCATGAATTAAGTGACAAAATAATATTTCATATATATTTTTAATCAGAATATAGTCATGCAAGATCTTGTTTTGTAAAGATTTAATTTTAACACATATAACGATGCAATCAGATTGTAGATTGCATAAGTAATCTATAAAAAAAAATCGTTCAAACACTTTAAGTTAGTTTGCATGAACCCATAACAAAGAGAGTGTACAACATGAGAGAGAAAATCAAAGAAGAAGCAGCGTGTAGAAAAACTATCATGCAATCAGGTGTGGCACAGGCATGCAGGCGGTCGGCGTTCGATTTTTGTCATCCGACGCGTAGTCTCCTCCTAACTTTTGTTCACATTTTGGCCATATTTGGCACATCTTCTAATCTAAGATTTTGTGGAGCTAGATATATATCCTAGCTCCACAAAATCATGGATATGGATCTACGATTTTGCTGATAACATTTGGATGAGTCATTTTGATGTCATCTTAGATGAAATATAAAATTCTAAACCACTAAATTTATTGTACCAACTTCAAATTCAGCGTGAATCTAGAATCTAGAGCTATAAAAAAGCCTTTGGTGCTAGCTAATATCACTCACAAACGAGTGTACTACTAAAGTCGGTGATGTACCCGTTGTACTCTTTATTAGAGGACACGCCCATAGATATCATGTATATGTGTAGTGGTTTGTATTCTTGTGGGTTTTAAACGCAATGAAAAAAATTAGCAAGAACATTCTTTCAAACAAGAAAAGTTGGTCAGAAAAGAAAGGTAGGCTGTAGAGTAAGATTGACAGCCCAAGACAGAGTTCAGTCCAATAATTTTGGCCCGTCGGATGTTTGTCAATGGGCAGCCTTTGTGAGGACTACTATGCTGCCTACACTTTAGAGCAACATATTGCTTGAACACGGACGACTTTCCCTAGACCCGCCGAAATGTTGAGGCCTAGCAATCTTACTAGGACAACCACTTTTGCCTCCCCCTCCCAAAAAAAAGACTCATAGCTTTTTCTTTATAATGGAGAATTAATGTGACGTCAAAGAAAACTTAATTTCAAGTTGTTGACATAGATAACTCATATACCTTTTTTTTTTGTAGGTTTCAAAAGTTAAGAACCTATGTAACTTTTGTTCCCTTGCTGGGGCATACTTAAATGCATACACCTTTGATGAATATAATCCTATTTTCTTTAGAAATGGTGAAAACAAAACAATGTTAGATGAAACCCCGCACGTTGCTGCGGAAGTTTTATGTGATATTAGTAGAAATAACATGTAACATAGCTACATTTTGTATAATTTTCATCTTTGATTGACTAATAAAAAAACTACAAACAATTAAGATGATGTGGTTTATAACAATTTAAATCATATATGAATTGATGGTTCAAAAGCAAAACTAAGGTGATATGGCTCAATGAGAGAAAAAAAAAAGGTAATATAGATTAATCATCAAAAAACAAAACTAAGGTGATATGACTTTATAAAAGAAGAAAAGGAGAAATATAATTTGAACCATAGATCTATCATCCAAGGGTCAGAAACAATTGAGGTGATGTGGCTTAATGAAAGAAGAGAGAAAAAATATTAACTATATTTAGTGGGGATGAACTTTATAGATATATAAGATTTGATCCTGTTTTCATGCCCTTTGAGGTTACATTTTGCAGCAAGAGCCCTTTGTTTCGATTTTGCTCAGCCGGAACCTCTGGATAGGTTATCAACAAACTAGTCCAAAGTGTGTGAATTCAAATAAGAAATTCAAAGTTTTTGAAGTTACATAAAAGGGCTGTTGCATACTTGTCACTGTTTTCAACTCCAGTGGTAACTTTACCCTTTTCTTTTTAAAATTTTAATTTTACTCTCATTTTGTCGAACTCAACCATGTTGGCCCACATTCCGTTAAGTTAAAATCCATGTTATAACATGTTCAAAATTTATGCTAAGCTTGTGCTTGACCTTATTTTTAAAAATTGAATATGTGAAAAATCATGTCAAAACAGGGGCAAAATTAATGTTAAAGGAGCAAAATCACCCAAAAAATAGAGGCAAGTCTACATAGCATACATGTCAAAATAAGGGCAAAATCACAAAATTAAAAGAAATGGGAGATAAAAAAAAACACAACCTTTAATTTGGAAAAACGATGGCAAAATCATGAAGCCGAAAATGTAAGGGTAGTAAAATCACAACAGTAATGAGGACAAAAACGTATAATTTGTCCCGTAATCTGTTTTCAAAACAATGGTCTAAACCAATGTGCACCATTTGGTACTTCGTCAATCGATCTTGTATACTCGTACTACAAATTAGGTACAAGCACAGTACTTCTTGCAGTAGTTTCTTGCCAGCTTCCTTCCCCGACATGGCATTGGGATTTTCTCGTGAAACGGGACGAGGGTTAATTAACTAGATTTGCCCTTGACGTAGCACTACATAGATACGACTCGTAGCTAGTACGATAGCAGTAAAATCGAATCATTTTAATTAAGTAACTAGTTGACCAGATCATCATCTAGTTCGAGTTTTGTTTTCACGTGTTAACAACTTGGGTACAAGCTGCGAGTCGTCTGCCAGGACGATCTGTTATTAATGAGGTTTAGAACGAGATCGATCTGGTTCTTCGTGCCGCTTTGGGACGTGATCACCGAAATCTCATATCGTTAATCATGACATTTCCCGTGTATTATTATTCCATTTCGAATAGATCTCGTTCAACTGTTCACGATCAATTTTTTTGAGAAAAAAAAACTTAGTTTGTTGTACGAAATTCGATCATACTCATATATTTTTCTCGAAATGTACTCCCTCAATATTATGATTTTCATTGAGTTTTGTAAAAAGAACCGATGCCTAAAATGACAAAAAAGAAAATTGGAGGGAGTACGTTGACATAGATTAATTAGTTATTTTTTCTTAAGCATACATGGATTCTTTTCGATTGTGGGATTTGACTGATTCAACAGCAAGCTAGCAAAATCTTAGTGGCAGCTAATGTCTTTCTCCATATATGAGACGGCTCTAGCTATTATATTAGGAACCAATCGTAAATTGTAATACGGTTTTTAATACATGATGACGGTGTTGATTTTTTTAAAACTATTTATCTTATTAAAAATATATATAATTAACATTTTTTTCTCTGCTATTCTCTCAATAACATTTATTTATTTAATATTTATTTTATCATTAAACATACTTTAAACCTGATTTATATTTTTTTATTTAAAAAATAATAAGATGATATCTTAAAAATCAACGGCGTCATCAATTAAATTCAGAGGATATCGTAATTATTTACCTGATTGGTACATACGTGAAGTTGCCAGCTGATCTCTTCCAGGTCGGAGGGGCGATCTACACTCTGTGGACAAGCAGCATCGGAAGATCGAAAACGACGCTAGATCGTCTATTTTGATACGAAAAAAATGTACCACGAGAGAGGTGAACTAAATTGAGCCTTACGGGCTAGTATATATTGTACAAAAGATTACAGGACTTGCGTTTAAGGAATCTTAGAGATATAAGATGAAAACTATATCTATATACTACCATATAACAACTTGAATCATCCCTGTAATCCTATCCATGTACTCTAACAATGATTATATGATTCCCACCCTTCCGTTTGTAGTGTTGGGGTCTTTTAAAAATTAACCTCCATCAACCTCTTCATTGTTTTTTCATAGAAGAACCTTCTTCTCCAATAATGAAAGCTGTCCCTTTGTGTCAACGCTCATGGCTTGTTAAACGTTAATAAACTTTAGTCGACTGTACTTCAGCTGTCCCGGCCATGCATAAGAGCTCATGACCTTGTAGGATCAACTTAAAAAAAAAAACTAAGCCTACTAAAGAAAGCTGAATGATAGAAACACCCAAAATCGAAAACTTTTAGCAAAATTAAAAATTACCCTTGAAGCCTGAAAGCCTGAACACTGGTCTGACCGATGTGGATGCGCCAGTCTGACCGGGCACCAAGCCTCCATCTTCTGCTGCCGTTGGTCTGCAAGCAAACACAAACCGAAGAGCTCTTGAAAGCAGATTGAATTTTATTGCTTCTATTCGTATTTATAAAGTACAACAACAGTACTCCTCTCACAAAATTCAATTAAACTCAAAACCATAACTTTTCTCTCACCTCAACTCTTACAAAAACGATACTGACATGACACGTTTTAACAAGATTTGGGAGATCTGTATTTTGTAAGTTTAGTGACCTAGATGGCACAATGTCACAAATTTAGGGACCGCTCATGCACTTTACTCAAAGATGTAAATAACAAAAATTATGGACTCTAGGATTTGAATTCCGATGAGTAGTTACACATCTAGAGGTGTTCTCAAGAACGCCAACAATACAACATATGATATCCACAGGTATAAAGTTCTGGTACATAAGGTATCATGTTGATGTCAGCACAATACCCATTGGCGAAACTACTGGGGATCGGGGTGGGCCAACACCCCCCATCAGATTTGGGCCAAGACCCTCCCCTCCCTAGCGTATACAATGATGAAGCCCATTAGAAAATAAAACTAGCCAACCGTCCAACTTCTCAGCACATTAATGAGAGAGATCAGATAGAGGCAAAGCAGTCGAAGCCAACGCTCGCCTTCGTTAAGCGTCGTATCAGTTTGGTCAATCGCCCTGTCGCTTCAGCTTCGTACCGTGCAGTAGCAAGCGGCAACCATCGACGACAGAAAAATGCTGCACACGGTGTTGGCGGCGAGCCTCTTCTCGAACTTCGCCCATAGATCAGCGATCGGATGCTTCTTGCCGTCGAGAACGCCAGACCAGACGTCGCCAGCCCACCATTGGCCACATTCCAAAGGTGAGTTCCTTCTTCTTGATTGTTATGGCCTTGTAGCTTTCCCTGTCCCCCTATTCTCCTCCCCCCCACCCCCCACACCCACACAGACAACCTCCCCAAGCTCATATCCTGGCTTTGCCCTGATAATACCTTATGTACTATATCTATTACCTGAGGCCTTACACGATACGTATAAGTATCAGAGTTTGGTACTTAGCTATATCATGTTGATGTTAGGCATATAAACGATTCTATTCCAATAGTATACCGTGTTGTAATATTTCTGTATATCCACCATACCATTGATACTTGCCTGGCTCCTACAAAACTTCTGCATGTGACATGCGCATGATGATACACTATCACGACGGATACACAAGAGTAGACAGTAACTGAAATAGTTAGGGTGAGTTCTTCACCCTATTTTCCCAACTCACATATCTCTTTTTTCGCGCGCACGTTTTTCAAACTGCTAAACGGTGTGTTTTTTGCAAAAAGTTTCTATACGAAAGTTGCTTTAAAAAATTATATTAATTCATATTTTTTAAAAAAAATTAGTAAATACTTAATTAATCATGTGCTAATGAGTCACGCTGTTTTCCGTGCGGAGAGAATTTCTTTCCAACACCAACAAAAGAACACACCCTTATTACATGACATTTGTCTATTATTTCTAAGTCACAAGTCAAATGGTACTACCCATAGTACTTTAGTACGTCTACAGGGTGCAAGCTAGCCATCACCATATATACTCCTGCCCTCATCAAGCTCGCCATTATCAGCTAGCTTAGCTCAAACACTTGTAGCTTAGCTAATCAAGAATCCAAGCTGCGCTCGATCAATGGCGGCCACCATGCGTGGCAATGTAGCACTAGAGATCATCCTCATGTGCTTCAGCTGTAGCAATATCTTCTTCCTCCCTTCGTCATCGGCGTCCCCCTCCGACGACTTCCTCCAGTGCCTCTCCGACAAGATCCCGGCGGAGCAAGTGTACACGCAGAGCTCGAGCGGATTCATGGCGGAGCTAACCTCCTCCGTGCAGAACCCCAGGTTCGTGACGAACGCCACGGTGCGCCCCGCCTGCATCGTCGCGGCGTCCGACGCGTCCCACGTCCAGGCCGCCGTGCGGTGCGGACGCCGGAGCGGCGTGCGCCTCCGCGTGCGCAGCGGCGGGCACGACTACGAGGGCCTCTCGTACCGGGCCGTACGCGCCGAGACGTTCGCCGTGCTCGACCTCGCCAGGCTCCGCGCTGTGCGCGTCCACGCCGGCGACGCCACGGCGTGGGTGGACTCCGGCGCCACGCTCGGGGAGCTCTACTACGCCATCGGGACGGTCAACCCCGGGTTCGCGTTCCCCGGCGGGGCTTGCTCGACGGTCGGCGTCGGGGGTTACCTCAGCGGCGGCGGGATTGGCCTCATGATGCGCAAGTTCGGGATCGGCGCCGACAACGTGCTCGACGCCTTGATCGTGAATGCTGATGGCGAGCTCCTCGACAGGGGCCGCATGGGGGAGGACCTCTTCTGGGCGATCCGCGGCGGCGGCGGCGAGAGCTTCGGGGTGGTGGTGTCGTGGCGGCTGAAGCTCTCGATGGTTCCGCCCACGGTGGCGGTGTTCAACATCGCCAAGACCGTCGGCGATGGCGGCGACGACGCCGCCGCCGTGCTCGCCAAGTGGGAGACTCTCATCCTCGAGCCGTTCCTCCCGGAGCTGACCATCCGCGTCGTCCTCCAGGGCCGGACGGCTCTGTTCCAGTGCCTCTACCTTGGCGGCGGCGGCTGCACCCGCCTCGCCGCCACCATGCGCGCCTACTTCCCGGAGCTTGGCATGACAACCTCCGACTGCCACGATCTCACCTGGCTCCGCGCCATGGCGTTCATCAGCCTGGGCACCGCCGACGCGCCACCGGAGGGCATGCTCCGCCGCACTAACAATCTCGGCACCTACGTCAAGAGCAAGTCCGACTACGTCCGCCGCCCGATGGGCGCCGCCGCGTGGTCCGCACTCTTCACCAACCACCTCGCCAACACCACCGCCGCCGGCGTCCTCATCCTCGAGCCCCACGGCGGCGTGGTCGGCGCCGTGGTCCCGGACTTCGCCACGCCGTACCCGCACCGCGCCGGCGTGCTGTACAACATCCAGTACGGCGTGTTCTGGTGGGGCGACGCCGAGGGGGACAGCTCGGCGGCGGCGAGGCGGTGGCTGGACGCGCTGTACGCGGAGATGGAGCCGGCGGTGAGCGGCAACCCGAGGGAGGCGTTCGTCAACTACCGTGACCTGGACATCGGCGAGAACGTGGTGGTCGGCGGCGACGGCGGCGTGACGGCGTACGAGAGCGCGAGGAGGTGGGGGGAGAGGTATTTCATGGCGAACTTCCGGCGGCTGGCGGCGGTGAAAGGGAGGGTGGATCCCGGCGACTACTTCCGCAACGAGCAGAGCATCCCGCCGCTTCTCCAGCCCTATTAGCCTTTTTATATTTGCACAGTGTGTGCATTGCACTGCATGCAAGAGTTCCATCGTCAGCACTCGATCGACAAAAGTGTGTGGGCTGCACAAATGTATGCCTAGCCAAGAATAAAAACTTGAGTGATCTCTGTTTTTTATTACATGGAGTAGGAGTACCTGCTGCCTACCTTTTTCTTGTTTGAAAGAGTGTTCTTGTTTTTTTTTTCTTTTAACACCAAAGAGACTAGAGAGAGCGAGGAGCGCGCGCGGGGTACCTCTGATTTACACTGTAATTATGATTTTACTCCTTTTTTTAGGCTATGTGATTTTGTCCTTATTTTTTTTAAGCGATGCTTTAGTTTACTCCTGATTTGGACGTCAGTTAGATGAGCCCAGAATTAGTGAGTTAAAGAAAAAGAAAACAATATTTTACAATATATAAGAGACCATTCTACCCTAGGTCGGTACAACCAACCCTTCTCTGTAGCTATCCACTCGTGTTCCCCGTTCCAAACCCTACCCTAGTTCAGGAGCTATCGGCAGCGGCGACGGTGGCGGAGTGACACGGCGAGCGGGCACACGCGGCGAGGCGCACAGGGGACGACGGCCGCGGTGCGGCGAGGCGTGAGGTGGCGCGGCTCGGCGACGCTCACCCACGGGAAGGTCGGCATGTCCCGGTCAGACCGCGAGCCGTGAATCATCAGTGTTGTGTCTATTTTGGGGTCTGTACTTTGTATATTCGTTGGTTGCATTGGTTTGATTTTTGTTGATGTGGGATGAACTTGCTAGTCCCAATTTCTTGTTGGTATGAATAGCAGCATGGTAACTGTGGAAATTATGGGTACCGGATACCCACTCGACTAGCTTATCTGACTTACCATAATGGATAGGTTATGTCTCATGATTATGTAAACCGGCTATGACTTGCGTATTACGTTACCATTGAGATAAGGTAATGACTCATAGTCCAAACTTGGTAAGATAGAGGAGTCCGACTTAGAATATGAGTGGATCTCCGACTTGTAAACCCCCTCCGAGACTATATAAGGAGGGTAGGGGTGTCCCTTGAGGGATAGGTGGATAGATAGAGACACAATTACACGAGTACACAAATCCACGAAATCAAGAGATCAAGAGATCAATAAAATCACTCGGCGGATCGAATCCCCGAAACAGGAGTAGGGTATTACCTCTCGTTAGAGAGGGCCTGCACCTGTCTAAACCTCTTTGCATACTAACCAATCGTATTTGACGCTTGACTGCTACCCCAAATTCTATTGCCGAAACCAAGTTTCGACAGTTGGCGCGCCAGGTAGGGGCTCTGCGTCAAGTTTTCTTCTTCATCTCGCCGACTAGCGCGATGGGATCTTCATCAGGCATCGACGACTTCGCCTTCGCCCCTAGGCAGGCGTTCCGCTCCAGCAGCCTTGACTTCATCACCGACAAATTTGGCAAGATCTCTCTCCTCGACTCGGATTCGAACCAGTCGGGAGGGGGAAACCTCGCGGCGCCGTTTGGGTTACCAAACGACGCTAAGACCTACCACAATCTTCTATCTTCCGAGTTGGAATCGATCCACTTGGGAGAATCTTCTTCATCATCATGCCGCGGTCCGAGCTCCAGAGAAATCACCGCCATGATTCAACCACTTGGATCGCGCTCATCTACCGAGATCGCAGACTACCTCAGCTCTTCCAACTTCGACGACCTCTACGACATCTCCACGAACGACTTCGACGACTCTGACTTCGACTACGATTATGCTCTGGAGTTCTTCAACGTCCTCATGGCCAAAGTTGCCGAGACCAACTCAGCCATGGCCTGTAGGATTGCACAAAAGGAACGAGCCAAGACCGACATCGTCTTCACCGTCAGCTGTCTTTGTTATCACCGACTGGTTTCTTCGCCTCCACGGTTGGTGTGCTCCGCCGCCGTTGTTGATGGCGACATCGTCTTCACCGTCGGTCATCTTCGTCATCGCCGACTGGTTTTTTCGTCTCCACGGTTGGAGGATTCTACTGCCGACTGGTGTTTTCACTTCCATGGCCGTGCATCTTTGTCACGTTGTTGGGAACCTTGACCTCCACCATCGGTCGCCTCCACGTTGCTTTTTCGGTTGGTGTCTTGGTCGGCGTTGATGGACGACATTATCCTTAGATCGGCCACCTCTACTGTCACCGGTGGAAAAACCAAAAAGCTAAGTCATCATCAATTTTCTCCTTTATATGATATTTTCTTTCCCCTCTGCCTCACTACATCAACTGGTCCTCCGTTGAGCAGTGAGTCGGGGGCTACAGATGTTATATCATATTTTTGAGTTAATTTTTCTAATGTTTATCTCGATTACTTGCGAAATAATCCGAGTAAAAAAGTGCCCATCGAGTTATGAAACTCTATTTCCCTATGCTTTCCGTTTGGTTTGTCGATGAATAGTTGCCCTTGGGCCAAATCCTAGCACCCGGGGGCTTGTTGGATGGAGTATATAACGCAAGGTGCTAAGTATTACTCGGAAGAAATCAAAAGCATAGAGATGAGATAATTTGTTTTCTGCTCTAAACAATTACGAAAGTAACCGAGTAGTAAACTCTGATATGTGAAACTTTGTTCCATTAATGACGAACTCATATTAATGACTAGTCGGGCAGAGTGTTTAAACATGAGGAGTCATCTACTCGGGGAAATCAAAACCAACAAGAGGAGAAATACATACTTAAAAATATTTTAAAATACTTGAATTTTCCGCAAGTACTATATTTGCATCAGATGCTACTCATCCTACGTGTTTATACTGCAGGATTGATCAATTATACATCATCGTCGGCATGCCTTCGTCGCCGCCGACTGGTGTTTTCGCCTACACGGTTGAATGGTGACATCACCATTGTTTGGTGTCTACGACTTCAACGTTGGCATGCCTTCGCCGCTGCCGACTGGTGTTTCCGCCAACACGGTTGATTGGTGACATCAGCGTTGTTTGGCGTCTACGACTTCATTGTCGGCCCGCCGTCGCCGCCGCCGACTGGTGTTTTCTGCCTACACGGTTGGTTAGACACACCACCGTTGTTGAGCGTCTACGACTTCATCGTCGGCCTGCCTTCGCCGCCGCCGACTGGTGTTTCCGCCTACACGGTTGATTGGTGACATCACCGTTGTTTGGCGCCTACGACTTCATCGTCGGCCCGCCTTCGCCGCTGCCGACTGGTGTTTCCGCCTACACGGTTGATTGGTGACATCACCGTTGTTGGGCGTCTACGATCTCATCGTCGGCCTACCTTCGCCGCCGCCGACTGGTGTTTCTGCCTACACGGTTGATTGGTGACATCACCGTTGCTAGGTGTCTATGACTTCATCGTCGGCTTGCCTTTGCCGCCGCCGACTGGTGTTTCTGCCTACACGGTTGATTGGTGACATCACCGTCATTGGGCGTCTACGACTTCATCGTCGGCCTGCCTTCGCCGCCGCCGACTGGTGTTTTCCGCCAACATGGTTGATTGGTGACATCACCGTTGTTGGGCGTCTACGACTTTATCGTCGGCCTGCCTTCGCCGCCGCCGACTGGTGTTTCCGTCTTCACGGTTGATTGGTGACATCACCGTTGTTGGGCGTCTACGACTTCATCGTCGGCCTGCCTTCGCCGCCGTCGACTGGTGTTTTTCGCCTACATGGTTGATTGGCGACATCACCGTTGCTGGGCGTCTACGACTTCATCGTCGGCCTGCCTTTGTCGCCGTCGACTGGTGTTTCCGCCTACACGGTTGATTGGTGACATCACCGTTGTTGGGCGTCTACGACTTCATCGTCGGCCTGCCTTTGCCGCCGGCGACTGGTGTTTCCGCCTACACGGTTGATTGGACACATCACTGTTGTTGGGCGTCTACGACTTCCTCGTCGGCCTGCCTTCGTCGCCGCCGACTGGTGTTTCCGCCTACACGGTTGATTGGTGACATCACCGTTGTTGGGCGTCTACGTCTTTCTCGTCGGGCTGCCTTCGCCTCTGCCGACTGGTGTTTCCGCCTACACGGTTGATTGGTGGCATCACCGTTGTTGGGCGTCTACGACTTCATTGTCGGCCCGCCTTCGCCGCCGCCGACTGGTGTTTTTCGCCTACACGATTGGTTGGACACATCACCGTTGTTGGGCGTCTACGACTTCATCGTTGGCCTGCCTTCGCCGCCGCCGACTGGTGTTTCCGCCTACACGGTTGATTGGTAACATCACCGTTGTTTGGCGCCTACGACTTCATCGTCGGCCCGACTTCGGCGCTGTCGACTGGTGTTTTCCGCCTACATGGTTGATTGGTGACATCACCGTTGTCGGGCGTCTACGACTTCATCGTCGGCCTGCCTTTGCCGCCGCCGACTGGTGTTTCCGCCTACACTGTTGATTGGTGACATCACCGTTGTTTGGCGCCTACGACTTCATCCTCGGCCCGCCTTCGCCGCTGCCGAGTGGTGTTTCCGCCTACACGGTTGATTGGTGACATCACCGTTGTTGGGCGTCTACGACCTCATCGTCGGCCTGCCTTCGCCGCCGCCGACTGGTGTTTCTGCCTACACGGTTGATTGGTGACATCACCGTTGCTGGGCATCTATGACTTCATCGTCGGCTTGCCTTTGCCGCCGCCGACTGGTGTTTCCGCCTACACGGTTGATTGGTGACATCACCGTCGTTGGGCGTCTACGACTTCATCGTCGGCCTGCCTTCGCCGCCGCGGACTGGTGTTTTCCGCCTACAGGGTTGATTGGTGACATCACCGTTGTTGGGCGTCTACGACTTCATCGTCGGCCTGCCTTCACCGCCACCGACTGGTGTTTCCGCCTTCACGGTTGATTGGTGACATCACCATTGTTGGGCGTCTACGACTTCATCGTCGGCCTGCCTTCGCCGCCGTCGACTGGTGTTTTTCGCCTACATGGTTGACTGGTGACATCACCGTTGCTGGGCGTCTGTGACTTCATCGTCGGCCTGCCTTCGCTGCCGCCGACTGGTGTTTCCGCCTTCACGGTTGATTGGTGACATCACCGTTGCTGGGCGTCTACGACTTCATCGTCGGCCTGCCTTCGCCGCCGTTGACTGGCGTTTCCGCCTACACGGTTGATTGGTGACATCACCGTTGTTGGGCGTGTATGACTTCATCGTCGGCTTACCTTCGTCGCTGCCGACTGGTGTTTCCGCCTACACGGTTGATTGGTGACATCAACGTTGTTGGGCGTCTACGACTTCATTGTCGGCTTGCCTTCGCCGCCGCCGACTGGTATCTTCGCCTACACGCTTCGCCGCTTCACCAACCACGACGTCTCCAAGAGCCTCAAGCAATGACTACTCAATGACAAGCTATAGTTGTTGACTCTATGATCAGTTGTTTCCCAACTAAGCATAGAGTCGGGGGCTACACAAATATAAGACTCAAAATCTTCGCTCCAGAGCAAGCTTTCTACTTCAGCGACTCCAACATTTTCACCGATAACTTTGGCTCTCAGTTGATGCTATAGTCTACTCCAAGTTTTTCAAATAGCAAGTTCAAGATTTAATTTATATGTCATGGAGTTTGGAGTTCTTCGCCACACACATGCTAGCGTCAAGGAAACTACTTGGGCTTCGATATCTTCGAAACTACTTGGGCTTCGATATCTTCTCAACAGTTTGATGGATTATTATCATTGATGTTACCATCGGCACCATTACTTGTTCCTCCGTGGATCTCCTGCTGCGGATCATCATCAGCACCGGTTGCGTCGGTCACAATTGATGGCCTATCACGCCGCAGCTGATTAGCATTTTCATCTTCATCGTCCGGCTATTTCCGTCGTTGCCGACTGGTGGTTTCGCCGTCATTGCCGGCCTGCATCGTTGCTGCTGATGTGTGTCTTCATCTTCAACACCGACTTGCTTTGGTCGCCATCAACAGACAACAATCTCTGCTGCCGCCAGTCGTCATTACTGCTGGTCACGTTTATCATCGCCGACTATTTTCTTTGTCTCCATGGTTAGTGGATTTCGCCATCGCTGTTGATGGGCAACTATCCCAATTAGTGAATTTCACATTGGTGGTCTCACTTCCATGCCGACTGCATCAGTTGCCACCAATGGATAACTTCGACTACGACAGAAGGATAAGTGGCATGCTCGGAGGCTTACTATCTCTAGCACCAGGATCATACCTTCAATCTTCAATATTGGGCTTATTCTGGATTTATGCAACATGAATTCATGGCCACGAGCTTATCTCCTATATTCATGGTCTGGATCAATCATTATTTTCTACAAAGGTCACAAGATGAGTTCTTGTGCCAGACGGGATTCAATTATCAAATCTATTTTGGTGTATCCCATGAGGGATAACTATTTGGATCAAAAGCTATTAGTTTGAGATGCGCTTGGTCTATGACACCCGGGAGATTTATCCCTCGGGAACTTATTGAGAGGTGATGAATCCTGATGGGGCAAGAGCTTCCGGATGGATGGAGATTGATGAGCATGAGCTCTCGGTTTCTTTGCACGACCTTGTGAACAGGAGTTTGTGAGGGGAATTTTGGAAAGATGAAGCGGCGCGGTGACGACGACGCTTCAGAGATTTGAGTGTATTAGTAGGCTTTCTCGTGTTTGGGCCGAGACCCATGAGAAGCTTACAACCCATATTACAGGTGTGGCTCGACACGTGTCTCTAGGGACTTAAGCAGATTTGCTCTGGCAATATGCGCGTGTCTTATTGCCCAATGCCTTTTAAAATCCTTTCATACAGCAGTTACACAACTTGTTGAAGGTTGGTACGATGCAACTTGGAAGGTGACAAACAGTAAAGTTTTTATAACTGTCCTGATAACCGTTTTTATAGGAGCTGTTTGGTTCTTACAAAGCATTTGATTTTTTATTTATCAATGCTGATTTGCCACGTTGGTGTGCTCTTTTTATCAAGACCAATATTATGGCACGAGCTATTTAATATTTTGGTCGACTGATAAATTTATTAACTCATATTTTCTATTCATGAGAATTGATTGAGCTGTATGTTCTGGGACGACTCGGGCACAACGACTCGGATAAGCATGAGCTTGCCGAGTGCTCGGATTTTTTACCTATAAGGGTTGACTGAGTTGTTTGTTCTGAGATGACTCGGGCAAAACGACTCGGATAAGCATGAGCTTACCGAGTACTCGGATTCATTATACACTATGCTTTGATTATAAGGTTATGTGTTATATGACTTTTTATGATTGCTTTTGGCTTAGGCTAGGCATTTATTTGACTCAGGAGAGTATGATTATTATAGTTCTTGACTATATGCTTAGTTTGTTTAACTAAACACATAGTCGGGGGCTACACCTAATTAGGTGCATCAGTCGATGCACCTAAATATTTATTCTTAAGAAATTTCTGAGATGTTTTCAGCCCTTCATGGCCTTTCTATTGGATGATAAAGCACTCGGGAGACTCAGGCAGAGATGATGAAAGCACTTGGCGATAGAAGCACTCGGCTAAGGAGTCATTCGGCTATGTGTTATTCTGATTCGAGGCGAAGTTATCTTGTCGACTGTGAAGGTCTCGAGGGCTACTGTGGAAATTATGGGTACCGGATACCCACTCGGCTAGCTTATCTGACTTATCATAGGGGATAGGTTATGTCTCATGATTATGTAAACCGGCTATGACTTGGGTATTACGTTACCATTGAGATAAGGTAATGGCTTATAGTCCAAAGTTGATAAGATAGAGGAGTCCGACTTAGAATATGAGTGGATCTCCGACTTGTAAACCCCCCTCCGAGACTATATAAGGAGGGTAGGGGTGTCCCTTGAGGGATAGGTGGATAGATAGAGACACAAGTACACGATTACACAAATCCACGAAATCAAGAGATCAAGAGATCAATAAAACCACTCGGCGGATCGAATCGCCAAAACAGGAGTAGGGTATTACCTCTCGTTAGAGAGGGCCTGAACCTGTCTAAACCTCTTTGCATACTAACCCATCGTGTTTGGTGCTTGACTGCTACCCCCAAATTCTATTGCCGAAACCAAGTTTGTATTGCTGTGCAAATGTATCTGGAAGGGAGAGATGAAATGCGGAGGAGCTGATTCATTTCAGTGCATCACCTGATCTGTACACTACTGGAGAACCGATTTTTACTCGATCAGCCAAAATAACAAATATCTTGGATGTATAACGAACCGGTGCTAACAATGATGATTTTTAGCACCGATTAAAATGCCCAACGGTATACATTGCCCCTTTATATATTGTTAGACCGTGTCAGACCCCTTGGGATCTTTAGTACCGGTTGGTGTTACCAACCGGTACCAAAGATCATGTCCTTTATATAGGTTTTTTTTCTCCTCCAGTCCAAGCCATTGCTGCAAATTTACAAGAAGGGAGATGCTACCAAAATTTTTTGTGAAAATATTTTGGTGATATTATACAAATCGAAGGGATTTAAAAGGTTAGAAACTTCATGCTCTATTTATGTATGGTTAACATATTACATTTTTAGCTACATTTCCATACGTCATTCTCTCTCAAATAGGTTTATTGAAAAAGATGGAGAGAAAAATTTTGTAGAGAATTAAAATAAGGGTACTTTATAAAATTAGAAACATTTTGACAAAAATGTTTAAAAAAAGGCAACAAAGGAAAAATATAGAAAATGAAGACAAAAGAATAGAAAACTAAGTCCATTTTAAAATCATTAAAATAGTTAGTAATAAGTAGAATGCATTATAAATATGTTTAGAACTTTAAAAAAAATTTAAAAATAATTAAAATAAGGATAATACATGGAAAAATATATTTACAATTTTCTGAAACCGAGAGAATTTATATATAATTAACCATGACTCCGATTAAGTCCATTAAAAACTCATTATAATCGTTAGAAATAAGAAGAATACATTAAAAATGTGTATCGTTAGTTTTAGTTTAATTGTGATGTTTTAAATTATTATATGATTATTTAATTAGTTTCACTTTCGTGGACTTTCTATACATTTGTTTATTTGGTGTAAATGAAGCGGCAATGGATGTACACCACGGACCGACGGTCGAAGGAGTTTATTGATGGTGTGCATTATTTTTTGAGTGTGGCGAATGCCCACAAGTCTAAGGGTTTTATATGTTATCCATGCAAAAAGTGCAAAAAACCATAAAAAGTATTCTACATCAATAACTCTTCATGTCCACTTGTTGCAATCGGGATTCATGCCTATGTTGGACCTTGCATGAAGAGTTAGGGGTTACAGTGGAAGAAGATGAAGAAGAAAACGACAACACTTCGGATTGGGCTCAATACGGTGGATTTGCAGATAGTTTAACAGGCGATGTGGACGGAGCTGTTGAAGAAAACGATGGTGCGGATGATCTTGGTCAAATGTTGTGCGACGCAAAGAAAGATTACGAAAGTGAAAAAGGAGGTCCAGAAATTGAAGCTTATGTTAGCAAACCACAAAACGTCATTGTACCCAGGTTGTGAATAGGGGCACAAAAAGTTGGGTACCACGCTGGAATTCCTGCAACGGAAGGCAAAAAAGATGTGACTGACAAGGCATTTGGTGAGTTATTGAAACTCGTAAAGAATATTCTTTCGGAGGGACTTGGCAGCCAACCTATAGCAAGTGAAGATGGTCACACGACGATGTCGAAGAACAAGTCTATTTTTTGGGAGTTACCCTATTGGGAAGTATTAGAGGTCTGTCACGCAATCGACGTGATGCACCTAACTAAGAACTTTTGCGTCAACCTGCTGGGCTTTCTAGGTGTATATGGGATGTCAAAAGATACACTTGAAGCACGTAATGCTCTCAAGCATATCAAACAATGCGAACCGAATGAGAAAGGAAGCCATTATTTGAGTCCAGCCAGCTATACTCTGAGCAAGACAGAGAAGGAAAGAATGTTTGAGTGCTTGGAGAGTATCATGGTACCGTCTGGATACTCCTCGAATATAAAGGGAATAATAAGTATGAAAGAGAAGAAATTCACAAACCTAAAGTCTCATGACTGCCACGTGTTGATGATACAACTGTTTGCAGTTATAATTTGGGGTATCCTTCCTGATAATGTCCGGATAACAATAACAAAGCTATGTGCTTTCTTGAACTTAATTTTACACAAGATCATCGATCCAGATAGATTAATAGCCCTGCAAAATGACGTGGTGCAATGTCTTGTCAGCTTTGATATGATCTTTTCACCATCCTTCTTAATATAATGACACATCTTCTATGTCATCGTATCAAAGAGGTCGGTATTCTCGATCCTGTGTACCTAAACAACATGTTCCCTTTCGAGAGGTACATGGACATTCTAAAGAAGTACGTTCATAACCGTTCTCCTCCCGAAGCAAGCATCGCCAAGGGTGTAACGCCCTGAAAATTCGACCATCAAAAACGAAACCCTAAAACGCAAAATCTTGAAAACATTTAAATTAAATTGCATCATGCTGAGTTTTATTGCTCTTTTATGTGGATCTTTTTTTGCGGAGTTTAAATTAACCAAAATTAATTCGGTGTAAAACCCTAAAAAGGGGAAAATTGGCTAAATAAATAATTAGAGATATAAATTAAATAAAGTTCGGGGCAAAATTGTGGTAGAGAAAATATTCTACATAAATGTTATATATTTATTTGGGTGATATAAATTTAAATGGGAAATTATATATATACATAATTATCTACACACACACACACACACACACACACACACATATATATATATATATATATATATATATAATGTATATAGATATAAGTAGTGGTGACATAAAATATTGGGCAAATCTTTTGGGTTGAATAATACAAATGTTGAAAAAAACCATTTGTGTGAAAATTATAAATTTTGGGTGAATTTTAAATTGGAAATCAACTCAATTTGAAAAAAAATAGAAAATGTCACTATTCATTGTCCCCCAGCTGTTCGACCCGAACCCTAGCCGTCCCCTCCCTCTGCCGCGCCTGGCCACGCCTCGTGCCCCGCACCACCCCACTGCCGCCCGTCGCCATCGCCACCCCTCTGCCACCCTCCCCTGCCGAGCCCCGCGTCGCTGCCGCTCGCGCCGCGCCGAGCCCTGCGCCGCTGCCACCGCGCCGAGCCCTGCGCCTGCGCGCGTCGTCGCCTCTGCCACGCCGTGCGCCGTCACATCGCGCCGTCGCGTCCCCTCCGTATCGTGCCCCACGCCGCGCCTTGAGCTCCGCGCGCCGCGCGCCGCCCCCTCCGCGCCCCTCCCGTTCCGGCCTCCGTGCCCTTTCTTCCCCCCACCTATAAATCCCCCAGCCTCCCCTCCCTCTCCACCCCAACTCTCCCCACCCTGCTCCCTTTCCCCCCCTCTCTACCCAAGCCGCCGCCATTGCCGCCCGGGCTGCTGCGTTGAGCCGCCGTTCGCCGCGCCTCAACCGCCGCCATTCATCACCGCCGCCGCCGGTAAGTCCCCCTTCCCTCCCTTCCGTCAGCCGCCGCCTGCGCTGTGAGAGAGAGAGGGCCTGAGGGAGAGGAGAGAAGAAAGAAAGAGAGGGAGAGCAATGAGGCCGAGAGAGAGGAGGGAGCATAAAGGAGAGAGACGGAGGAGTAGAAAAGATAGAAAAAGGGAGAAAAAGAAAAGAGAGGGAGAGCAGTGATGCTGAAGAGAGGAGGGAGGAGTAGAAAAGAAAGGAAAGGGCAAAAGAAAATGGAGAAGAAAAGAAAATAAAGGAAAAAAAGGAAAATTTAAGAAATCAGGAAAACTTAATTTTTATATATATATATATATATATATATATATATATATATATATATATATATATATATATATATGTTCGTCGGTAAATCAATCGTTGGTTATTTTTGAAAACTTCTAGAAAATAAATCGAGATCATTTAATAAATTGAGATTATTCACTTAATTGGTTATTTATTTAGCTATTTATTTAGATATTTATTTATTAAGTTATATATATATACGTATATATTAATTGGAGGACTAATCGTTGGCTATTTTTGAAAAATCCTATATAATAAATTACGGTTATCTATTTAATTAGTGATTTATTTAGGTATTTAGTCTGTTAGCTATCTATTCAGTTTTCACGCATTAATCTATTTATCCACTTAATTATTCATTGTGGTTATTTAGTTATTCATTAGGGTTAATTATTATCGGAACCTAAGTATTAAATATTCAGAGTATCTCATTCGGATTAAAGTATTAGGGCTAATTATTATTATCGGAGTCTAATTAGAGAGCAGATTTATTCGAAATCGCGTAAATTAAAATGAGTTAATACCTTAATCGGCTAACTCAAATATTTTAGGACAAATGGATTAAAATCGGAATAGAACTATTTCGTAAATAATGGAATCGTTACCAAAATTCGACGCTCGACTCGTTCTTTTTCTTTAATCAGATTTTATTGGATTTTAATTGAATTCTAATCGAATTCAAATCAATTTCTTCCGCACGTAATTCTAGACCCCGAGGGAGTTGCAAGTCCGATCGAGGATCAAGACCCGCAGGGCTTCGAGCAAGGCAAGTCATCACTAAACCTTGAACATGTTGATCTCAATTGCGAACTTACTTTGTTTACAAATAAAATTGCATGTAATGGTGAATATCCTACTTGTTATTGTGCCATGCCTTTGACTGTTGTTTACCTTATTCCCTTGTACCCATAAATGCGTGTGAGTCCCTAGTCATTTATGACGAATGCTTAGTAATGCTAATTTAGATTCATACATTCTCATATTTATTAAATGCTATATGCTTGGCCAATTACCTTAGGGAAGGTAATTGACATGTGGCATGTAGAGACATGAGCGCCACATTGCCATGACATTGATGACATGGTTTGTGAAAGGAGAAATAAAACGAAACAAATGTTTTGGACTGGGACGGCTGGATGACTTGGGTGGAATCCGGTTAAGGCTAGTGCTGTCCCTGGTCAATTAAGGACCGAACCATGAGATAAACATGAAACGAGCTAGTACAACCGTACTTCTCGATGGGTATAGACCTAGCGGATTAAATAGTCGAACAGAGGCGGTACCCTTGCATAGTGGTTCACATAGGTGTGTGAATAGGCGGGAAGCCTACAGGTGGGTAACCATCGGTGGGTAACCGAACTGAAACTGGACTCAATTACAACTTAAAGAATGAGTGAGTTTTTCCCTCTCGGGAGCGCTGGAACTCCTCCCACTGCTAGAAACCGTGTACGGCTAGAGTGCAAGAGGGCTCAAGTTTATGGAGTGGGTACTGCCAAAGTGAGGTTATTGAAAGGCTTTGCCGTGACGCATCTCATTCATTGGGACTTCGGCTCATGTGTTGGGCAAGTCACGGAGTACGGGTGAAGTGTACATCCACTGCAGTGTGAGTAAAGCAATCTATTCGAATCACCATGCTCGCGGATATGGAGCACCGGGACAAGTTTTTCGCTTGGCTAGACTCTAAATTTTAAAATGATGGGATAGGTATGCATAATGATTTTTATGTGCTGGTGGTTCAACTTCTCGGAAAGCGAGAAGGGGTAGACCGCGGAAAACCATGATGAACCAGTGGCAGGAAGCTATCCTTGGGATCACAATGGATGGTGGACAGAACCGTCGCTGATTAAATGGACTATGGAAATAAAACTTGACCGGTCTTAGGTCTTAGACTTGTGAACAGAATTGCAAAACTAGCTTTATGCAAAAGAACCACCAGCCGTTCCTTGATTATTCCCTATCATATGCGTCGTTGCTGTGGTGGCTTGCTGAGTACGGTTGGTACTCACCCTTGCTATATGCAAAACATTCAGATGTAGGCGATGAAGTCTCCGAAGACCCGTACGAGTACTACCAGGAGGGTATGGAAGACGATGGCGCTCAGTAGGTCTTAGACTCGATCGTTGCCTGTGGCAATGGCGTGCTGCTGCCTTAACTCCGTTGCCTTATCTATATTCTGCTTTTGCTTGTATTCCAGACCGTTTGGTCCCTTGTTCTAGGCTATTGCCTTTGGACACTATATTGTAATATTTTCGCGTAAGACGATTGGTGTATGTGCACTTGATGATTCAGCAATGTAATCGTGGGTACCAGAATACTCGATCCAGGAAAATGGTACTATGAACATGAGTGATTCCTGTTACAAAAGGGGGTCCCCGAATCAAGCCATGAGAGGAGACTACGGGAAAAGATGACTCTTGAAAGGAAAGCAATAATTACTATAATTAATGATTTATTTCGTAAAGCACATTTCACGGTTTTACAACAATCTTCGTTGGTGACTCCTTACATCAAGGAGCACTTGGCGATTGTTTGTTCCAAAAATATCGGTAAGTCTGATGCCTGGATTACACGTCATCACATTGACACTTTCCCCGCTTGGTTGCAACAACATCTGATGGGTAATAAGACGATTGACCAACAACTAGCCTTCTTGGCAAGGGGACCATCTTACTCAATCTCGACATTCCAAGGATGAGATCAATGGGTACACATTTTACACAAGAGCTCAAGACAAAAAAAGCACGAAGCAGAACAGTGTTGTTCGTATCGATGTCATGAGATTCGATGGGACAACTAGCACGTATTACGGTGGCATCGACTAGATATGGAAACTCAACTATGGATCTCTGAAGGTCCCTCTGTTTCGGTGCTAATGGATTAGGCTGACTAGTGCAGGCGTAGTGATTGATGATTGTGGGATGACAACAGTTGACCTTAATAAGGTTGGATACTCAGATGAACCATTCGTCCTAACCAATGATGTAACACAAGTTTTCTACGTGAAGGACATGTGTAGCAAACCAAAGAAGCGGAAAGGGCCCGACGAGCCAAAGCGCCACGTGGTTCTCGCAGGAAAAAGGAAAATCACCTGTTTGCGTTGACGGTTGACCCGAGCATCCTCCTATCAAATGAGGACACCCCTTACTTACGCTACGATCATAGCGAAGAGAAAGTACGTATGGTCAACCATCACGATATGAGATTGATTGTACGGACAATGTAAATTATTTATACTACCTAGGTGTTTGTCCGATGTAATAATTAATTTATAC
This sequence comes from Oryza officinalis, assembly GCA_008326285.1. Classification (NCBI taxonomy): domain Eukaryota; kingdom Viridiplantae; phylum Streptophyta; class Magnoliopsida; order Poales; family Poaceae; genus Oryza; species Oryza officinalis. The sequence continues at coordinate 22,338,894 of BDMV01000011.1, read as the reverse complement.
TACCTTGGTGCTTGTCCGATGTAATTAAATAATATCTACTACCTTGGTGTATGTACGATGTAAATTAATTTGATATGCTATTTCTGGCAATGAAAGAAGTATTTTGGTTGAAAGTTTGAAAAAACCCAAGTGCACTTAATCGGGCATGGGTTAATTATATATGATTTTTAAATTTTTATTACAATTTTATATATGATTTTTAAAATTTTATTATAATTTTAAACCTTTTTTACTTTATTTTACTTATTTTTATATTTTTTTAATTTTTAATGGACATAATTGGGCCACGGTTAATTATATATGATTTTAAAATTTTATTATAATTTTTAACCTCTTTTTAATGGAATTAATTGGGCGACAATTAATTACTAAATTTTTAAACCTATTTTTAATGTACTTAATTGTGCCACGGTTAAGTTCTTTTCATTACTATTTTGTCCCGGTTATTATCCATAGCCGGGACAAAAAAATTGAAATAGTGCAAAATATCTTTAGTCTCGGTTGTTTGCACCAACTGGGACAAAAGATATTGGTATATATATGTTCGATTTCGTCTTCTCGGCTGTTTTTCATCTGTCTCGCTCTCTCGCCGTTGTCGTCGTCGCGGTTTCGTCTTCTCGGCTGCACTGATTGGGATTTACCTTTTTCATCTCTCTCGCTCTCTCGCCATCGTCGCTGTCGCCGTCATCGTCGTCATCATGGTCGTCGTCGCCGCCCGGAGTCCAACACCGCCGCCGCCACCGCGGAACCGTCGCCCTCCTCCGACACCACCACCGCCGCCGAGGATGGCTGGAGCCCTAATCCGCGCCGAACCTGCCTAGGTTGGTCTCCTTCACCGTCGCCGCGGATGCCGCCGCCGAGGACGGCCCAACGCCGCTGCGGCCGCCGACGGCCCCCTGCCACCGACCAGATGAACGAGCCGGCGCACGATGGACTGAGTCCACCATGCGTCGGCATGCCTTGGGAAGGGCTGACAGGCCAGACCCATCTATCAGTCTCTCCTCGACTTTTGAAAAATAAAAAAAATTAAATTAAGAAATACTTTACAAACTTAAAAAAATATAACTTAAAAGTAATACATTACACAATAAAAATAATACATTAAAAATTAAAGTATAGATAATACGTGAAAGATGTATTTAATCTTATAAAATTAATATTTACATAATTCCATTTAAAAATCATTTAAATAGTTAGAAAATAAGGAGAACACACTAAAAGTATGTTTAGAATTTTAAAAAACTTCTACAAATAATTAAAATATAGTTATTTTTGAAAAATGTATTTACAACTTGTGTTATGTTTTAGTTGTTCAATGCAACTGTTGTAATTACCTAACGACTGTTTTGTTGCCAGGGTTGGACGCGTGCGACTCTTAAGTTGAATTACGTAATTCGAAGGTCGCCAAGCAACACACTAAGACAAGTTATGTGAACAATTCGATATGACATGTTAATTCTCCGTAGTTCTTAAGTAAGTAAATTTTAAAAGGTCTTCGTAGTTGTCGACAATATGGATATATATAACAATATACATGTAGGTTGAATATTTCTTAAGTAAGTGAATTTTAGAAGTTCTTCGTAGTTGTCGACAATGTGGATATATATAACAATATACATGTAGGGTGAATATTTCTACAGTAAGTGAATTTTAGAAGTTCTTCATAGTTGTCAATAATGTGGATATATATAACAATATACATGTAGGTTGAATATTTCTTAAGTAAGTGAATTTTAGATGTTCTTCATAGTTCTCGACAATGTGGATATATATATAACAATATACCATGCATACATTTTTTGTTTTATTTAATGTTACGAACAAATGACAGATCGTGAAGAGGGATAGGTCCTCTTGGACGAGACCAATGTGGGCAACAGCCAGTGCTAAGCGGACGAGGAGGGGAACAAGGACCCCAACTAGTACTTGAATGAGGAGGGGAACGAGGAAAACAACGTAGAAGGAAACGAGGATGAGCAGTAGGCTAGCCAACTGAGCATTGGTATGAAGAGGGCACATGGACAACGAGGTGTCGAGAGGAAGGTGGAGAGGAAACACATCATAACTGAAGTGAACCTAGACGGAGAACCAGTTGCCCCCGCCGATGTAGCAAGAAAGTTTGTGTCACATAGCGGTTGGGTCATGAGGGATCACGTGCCCATCAGTGTACAGAATTGGCACCAAGCAAGGTTACGCAGGGATGTGGAAGAAACGTATCTCTCAAATACAGAGAAGGACAAGTTGTAGACCACCGTGCTCGAGACCTTCATGATCCCTAAGGCAGATCAGGCCAAAGTGAAGGCTTGGACTCTGAAAAAATGGCCCAACAATTCCAAGGCTACAAGAAAGATTTGTACAGCAAATATATCCTGACGGATCTAACACCAAACTTTGACACATTCCCCAAACTGAAGGATCATTGGGATGCATTTATGGCCTACAAGACAAGAGAGCAATGGCAAGCCAAGATAGCGAAGAACAAAGCCAATGCCTCTAAGAAGAAGTACTTTCATCGGCTAGGGTCGAGCGGCTACAAGAAGGCAGTGCCCAAGTGGCAGAAAATGGAGGATGCTTTAGCCGAATGGCTCCCTGATCTTTGGCGATGACATACGCCAATAAGCTTACTGTCTCGTCAATGCCTTAGAGAACTCTGCTGAGGGAAGATTCCGTCCAGAAAGAGAGAAGGACGAGCTTATGTTCGCACTGTAGAATCCGAAGCACCTAGGACGAACGCGCGGAAAAGGTGTGTTGCATGGAAGTACAGGTTTAAAGATGACATCCACACGTACCGGAGTCACATGAGAAGCAAGAGAGATCAGGACACGAAGTTGACTGATCTTGAAATGAAGGTTGCGAGCTATGACCAAAGATTGCAGGAGAAGGTGACAAGACAGATGGATATACGATTAAGTGAGAGGAGCTAGCAGACCCAGCCATCTGTTCCTCCTGTCATGGTTAGTCCCTTAGGCAATCCAAGTAGCTGCGCTTTTATAGGGCAAGTTGGAGATCAGACCAATGAAGCTGCAGCAGGGCCAGCTAACGATGAATCACCGTGCCCCGTGGATGAAATCACGCAGCGAACACCATGTGAGCTGCATATTCCCTTCAAGAACCTATCAATCAAGGTATGCTTGTAGTTTGCACATCCAAATTTGAAGATTTCAAAAATTGGTCCATATGTTACTAACTAACCTCATTTCTCGTGAAGGTGGCAGAGGACATGGCCATACAAGTCCAGTGAGACACGATGTATCACTGTAGGCCGATTCCACCTCGATACTCAAAGGTCGAGGTGGAGCGGGTCTGCCTAGGATTTGATGATCTCGAGCTGGACATCCTCGAAAGAGATGGGGAGACGAAACTAGGAGAGATAGCCCACACCAACATACTATGACGCAGTGCTACATCGTGCTTCCCGGGCGAGCAGCGGTGTCGGTTCCTACATCTCCACCTTCGCAGCCTGACAATCCTTGGTCTCCATCGTCTCCACTGTCTCCTCCGCAACCTCAGTCTCCAGCGGTGCATCCGTCTTCACCGCCGCAACTAGCTGCAAGTAGCAGGCAACAACGGTCTTGCCCACCTCGTTCCACGCCGTCAAAGTCCACACAAATGAAGAAGCCAAGACTTGACGAGCCAATGAAAGCCGATCTCAAGAAAAGACCGCACGATAAGACTGATGAGGAGACTGACGAGGAAGTGAAAAGGTAAGTGAAGGTGCACTTCAAGCTACGGAGTCCACAGAAGAAGACTCCAATAGACCCGACAACTAAAGTCTTTTTTCAGAAGATGAGCGAACCCACGAGAAAGACCTTAATATTAAACTACGACCGCACAATTCGCAAGTCTTATGGGAAGAGCAAAAGAAAGACAAAGGCTATCCCCCAGCTTGGAATGAAAGAGAAACAAGTGGTTTCCCTGATGCCATCGAAACTTGACATTACTTACAAGAATTTATGACAGATACAAATCTTAGCAAGGAGCAACTGCTGGGGATGGCCCCTATGAAGAATGCCACAGAAGAAGATCTGAAACACCCATACGCAATCGGTGCACTACTTGTCAAGCCAGAGCTGGTCAAGAACCTACCTACACAGATGTACCGATTCCATCAATGGTACATGGATCAATCAGTTCATAGTAGGATTATGTTTGCTGCAAGGATTAAAGATGAAGATTTCTTCCATGGGATGTATGATATGTGGATCAACTTCAATGATGTGTACGACGTATACCAACAAGACGCCCTTGACGTCTCTCTTCTCACTTGTTGGGTTCTGTAAGTGTCGTTTAATTTTATTTCGTTCATTATCCCGCCAAATGTAACATCGAAGATTTAACGTATTTTTTCACTGTAGAATGGAGATTCAAAATTGCCGTAGGCATGGATACTACAAGTGTGGTTTCATGGACCCCTACATAATCATCGAGAAGACTATAGATAATTTGCCAGACGAAACCGAGCAAAAATATTTATAAATTCCTGGTGCAACAACATTTTAAGCAGTTCATACTCTTGCCTTATAACACAAAGTGAGTTTTTACTGTCTTTTGTACCAATTTCCTTCTCGTATTCATAAAATGATATGTACATCATATTTCACTCAAATTGTAGATTCCATTGGGTTTTTTTTGTCATAGACATTTCTAGCAGCAAGATTAATGTCATGGACTCTATGCGAAAACTAAGGGATACTTTCAACAAAATCTTTGAATTGCTTAACAGGTAATGTCACTAGTACTGTCATTATGATTGCTGCTATCGGTACTATGTGGATCACAACATCATTAATTATAGTTTGCAACTGCAGGGCATGGGCAAATTTCCGTAGTAACGTCTCGGGGAATTCAAGGAAGAATTGACTGTGAGGATGGACTTTCCAGTACTAACATGGCCCAAAAACATATATCTCATTTATTCTACAATAGAAATATTTCATAAGTTCGTTTCTCCTTTACTGTTTACGACAGGAACAGGGGACCAACTTGTGCGGCTACTATCTTTGTGATTTTATTCACTGCGTAGCACAAGCCATTAACAATGGTAACAATATCGAAGTACGTAAACACCGTTCTAGAATTATTTACACTCTTCTTATTGATTTAATATATTCATATCTTTGAAAATGATAGGTTTTTGTATGAAGGACCAACTCTCCCCGATGGATTACATAAAGGCTGTTCAAGAACAACTGATGGGATTTATTATGGACAAGATTGTTAATCCGTCAAGAGAATTCCACGACAACAGAGAACCTATTCCTCGTCATGAATAGTTCACCTCTTAGCTTTTGTAATATATGTTAGAACATTAGAAATTAACAATAACTACATATATCAAAAATTATTTAATTCCCATTGTGTATGTATACCAGCAGTTATATACGTGATGCTATATACAAATATATAATAATCATATGTGTATGTATTTACTTATATTTATATATATATATAAAGACATATATATATATATCTATATATATATATGTACTTATATATATATGTATGTATTTGAATTTAGATATACATGTATATATACATGCATATATATATGTATGTATTTATACATATATATGCATATATATATAAAAACAGCAAGAAATAAAAAGCATTAAAAAGAGAAAATATCTTTAGTACCGGTTGGTAATACTAACCGGTACTAAATATGGTAGCACCAGTCACGTGGCGCTATTATCTTTAGTATCGGTTGGTGTTACCAAGCGATACTAAAGATGATTTTTAGTCTTGGTTGCAATAACCGGGAATAAAAATACCCCTCTTTAGTCGTGGATTGTGCATCCCGGTTGCACAACCGAGACTAAAAAGGGTTGTCAATCGGGAGTAAAGAGGCTATCCCCAGCAATGACATGTTCTGCGTGTTTGCTTTTGGTGGCTGCAAGGGCATAACTTAACTGAACATGGACAAAGCATAGCTTCTGTTTGAAAAAGTAAGGGCATTATCACAAAATATTAAAAAAAGGTAAAATCATAACTACAGTGTAAAATACGGGTAAGAACACAATTATTCCGAGAGACTAATCAAACAGCCGGTAATAGCTCATCAAATTACGATTTCCTCCATTTTTTGAGTTGTTTTCGGTTCCTCATAGAGATTTACGCGTGATGGCTATTTTGCAGAAAACTACTCGCGTTTGCACGGAATAGCACATACGTCCTCAGACCAACCGACACCCTCGTTGTGATTTATCCCAAAAACCCCTTGTCTTTCACAGAAATACAACGCGAAGAAGCAAAAATTCTGCTTCTAGGGGTAGCGCTGTAAACATTAAAAACAAGGGGTTTTTTCAAAAAAAGACCCCCATCGTCACCACGCCCTCCCCCTACCCAACCCGCTCCGCCGCCAACGCCACCCTCCACCCGACACTAGCGTCTCCTCATGAAATTGCCGTCGTCGTCTACCCACCGCCGCTGTCTCCCCCCTATCCACCACCGTTGCCATCCTACCCTTACCTAGCCTAAGTCGCAGCCTCCGCCCAACGCTGCCACGTTCCCTACCTGCCACCACCGCCGTCACCGACGAGCCCCTGATGGCGCTCTCCGCCTATGCCTCCTTCTTCCGCCACCGTCGGCTCAAATCGAGCCTGACTCCTCTACCGCCCCCATCATCCATCGCTACTGGTACGGACCGCCTTCTCCTGTTGTTGTCGCTGAGCCGCTCCACCCTGATGGTACAAGGTGCCCAGGGGGCTCAAAAGCGGACGAAGGCAAGGCCGGTGGCGGCCCCATCGATCGAGAAGACGACAGACACATCGCCCTACCCACCACCCCCAACCCCGCGCCTTGTCATCGTCCTGCTCAGGTGCCTACTTCCCCTCCTATCAGTGCCTCCTGCCGTTGTCTCTCCCACCCCATCAATGGTGTTCCTCTTCCTCCTGGTCGACATCGCCAGTTGGCACCCCTTCTCCCTCACAAGCCTATGCTGCAGTCTGCACCATCCCGTCTTCTTCCAGCCAAGGTGTCACCCATCCTCCGCGCCGACCCTGAGCCGTCCTCGGGGAACGCCGGATCTGGCACCTTGTTGCAGGATTTGCCCCGATCTAGGGCCAGATGATTGCAACTCACTGTGGTTCGAGTTCTGTTGTCGGCTCTTCCTCCTTCCGAACCAGGGAACGCGTTATTCGGATGGCAGCAGCCCATGATTGGGTTTTGCAACATGTTGCTCACTGCCATAGAGGAACATGCCGCTTGCTCGACCCCAATGTGGCAGGAGGAGCTGAGGCGGAGGCAGCTGTGTGAAGGTACATCGCTGGGCTGCGGCGCTCTCATGGACCACGCCGACAACTGTACTGTTCGATTTGTTCATCGCCCTGGTACATATTACTTGAGCTAGTGCTTGCTAATTGAGAAGTATTACCTGATCTTGTGCTTGCTAATTGAGAAGCATTGATTGGTGTGATGACTGTTTTGCCCAACAGTTATTTCATGGAAAATTACATTTCTATAGCATTTGTGAGTTAATATACAATGAGGCATAATATCCATTATGTTTATTTGACCAGTACTTCTTTTCAGTAGTCATATTTTACCTTGTATTATACTGGCTAGCTTCTATTTTAGCTATTGTTTGTTAGTTGGCATAAACATTTGTAGGAAGGTAGCTGATGAATTTGGCAGTGAACTAGATTACAGTCCACTACGTTCATTATGCCAATTCCTCATTGATCAGATGATCTTATATTGTTACATTCTACTAAACAACAATGTCTTACCTTTTTTCTAATGATATGGACTCAGGCATGTACATGCTTATTAATCTGCCGGGTTTCAAACCATACTTTATCATTCCTTATCTTCAAGCGAGATTCCTATTACCTGAATATGAACAACAATAAAGTCACACACCACATATTTGTCTATAAATTGGTAAATCTTGCAATTATCATCTTGCATCACACTCTTTCAGTTGTCTTCTTTTGCCTGTCTTGGATTCGAAATTAAATTATCAGGGCAATCTTCTACCATAATCCAGTTTGTGCTGTTAGGGTCATCGTCATGGCATGGAATCGTTTTAACCATTTTTTAATTAATTACTACATAGTTTTTAATAAATTTTCTTCAACTGAGATAAATGATTAGTGTTTTACTATATTGTACTGTATTTGGATTTTGTAGACAATTTGCTTTTTCTATACTCGATTTCTGTCATTCAAGTATCCAGCCAACATAGATTTTGTTTATATCGGTGTCTAGCATTGTAGTGCCAACTCAATGGCTCAAAATTACAGCAACAACAATATGGAAGTTATTCAGTTGACATGTAGACTATGCTGATAGTTGTTTTCGATGTTGCATTTGTGTTGATTGTTGCATTTGATTGTCTTGGATGTGAGAATCTTGAGGGAACTGCAATTTTCACTCTTATTATAGTGCTGCACTGCCAATGCCATTGAACATGAATTCTTCATGCGGTTGACAATTGCTATGTCATTAACATTAGTACAGAAAGTCTCATACGTGCCGGTTTCGGGGCCGGTGCCGATTTCTGGGCCGGCACCAATTGGTTGATACTAATGACGTAAGTTATTGGTGCCGATTCAAGAACCGGGACCTATATGACACTATAGGTGTTGATTCTAATTTAGAACCGGCACCTATTGGGGTGCATCCATTTTTAATTTTTGTAGGTTCTAAAAAGACTCAAAAAATATATTTGCTATTTTATTTGACATCTATACAGTCACACTTCACTACCCACAAGTCCCATGATTTTTTCAACCCATATACATAAAGATATCTTAAGCAAGATTCAAACTTGAAGTCTCTCTCTCCATCCAAAGCATCCTTATTATCTCACCTACAAATATTTGTTGTCTTGGAAATAAATATTATTCTTTTGAGACTATTGTTATTTGAACTTATAATCCATATTTAACATCATAGATAAGCTCAAATAAAATTTTTGTCAACTACAAAATTGTAGATCTCATCTAGATCTACAACTTTTATATATGTTTTGTCTTCATCTGAGATCGTTTAGAAATTTTAAATATTCACTTATGCAAGTAGATCTGAGACATTATAACATATTTTTGGACATCCAAACGACCTTAAATCAAAAATTCATCAACTACAAGGTTGTAGATCTCGTCGAGCTCTACAAATTTGATATAAAGTTTATATTCATCCAACTTCATCTGAAAAATTTATATGAAAAATCGGTAGGGAAAGAACCGGCACCTATTTATCACATAGTTACTGGTTCATAATAGGAACCGGCACCTATGTTATAGGTGCTGGTTTTAATCAAAAATCGACACTGATAGAGCCCGAATCGTTGGTGGGGGTGGGGGGGTCTTTGTGCCGGTTTTTAAGTAAAACCGGTACCAATAACCTTTTCTCAAAGAACCGGCATCTATTTGATCGGTCTCTATGTAGGTTTTTTAGTAGTGTAGTTAGCTATCTACCTTATTTATTCCTGCAAAGTATTTCCATACCAAACTAATCAGTGTTGCGTCTTTTTTCTTGCAAGAAAGAAGTTCTGCATGCAAAGACTTTGGAAGCAGTAGGTTACAGATTTGGATGAAATTGTGCAAGCAATTGTGTTCTTCTTTGGGTTAAATTAATTCTTGGAACTTCATGATTTTGTGATGGTTGTCCAGGCCTTCGTATTTACTATTGTTGTTCCATAGAGTTTTTTTCCGTTGTATCATTTTTCCAGGCCTTCCGTTGTATCATGAGCAATTACGGTACGATGAATGTAAAAGAGGATGGGTAGTTCTAATTCCTGTACATGTGGAGACTGGTCACACAAAAAAGCTTAATTCTATATTTCTTTTTGTTAGACTCATTTTCTTCGACCACCCATGTTTCGTTGCCCACATATTTGGTCCATAAGAGTTTTTTTATTTAGTTACAAAGCTTTTTTTGCTAACAAATTATAAATTATACAGGCTATTTGTGGTCATGATATCAATATGCATGATTCAATTTTTAATATATAAGTCGTGTGCATTACGATATGTGTAGATATATTTTTTTAACCTAAAAGAATCAAGAGATGAACATTAATTTGGTTAATAGTTGCTAACATGTGTTTAACGGTTATTTTGCTTAAGCCATGCTTGTGTGCGCAGCTGTGCACGGCGTGGTGCCGCGTATCCATTCCTAGTGTCTTCTATCGTGGGTTCACAGCTAGTTTTACAGGGTAACTTCTTGGGAATAGAGAAATTACTTAAAAGTCCTGATTTTATCAAATAAGGACTAAACAAAATATAAGAAAAGCAATCAAGTCCTTCTTCTATGTTAGACCTCACTAAATTTATATTGAAAATAAGTGTATGTAATATTAGTTGGCACCAAAATATGAAGTAAAGTTATCTTATAGTAAAAAAAAATGTTAGCCGTTATTCCCTTGGCGAGACGGCAACACGGAGCACACGCTCTGCCTCTGCGTCGATCTTGACCGGTCAGCTACAGCCAACTGACCTATCCTATGGTCGGTGGGCGATCTAGCCGTCAGTTTGACCAGTCGCCAACCCTGTCCAAATTAACTTTGGATCATCATGTTGCCTGACTCACTATATAATATTTGAAGTGTTAATGTCAATTTATATAGCGCTCTATTATCACTATTCAGTAATGCATATATTGTTAAATCAAAATAATTTCATTTTGCAACTTGTATATATATCTCTCTACAGGAGGACTTTGCAAAGCAACATTTGAGGGGCCTACAATGAGTTGTTGATCGGGTAAGAAGTTTTAGCATCAAAATTCATAATATGTGCACTGCAGATTTCAGGTTCAGATATCTGACCAAGTACTGTCCTTGCCAGATTTAGTTCCAGAATGACACACAGTTCTTACTAGGATAACAGGTGATGGAACACTTTGTCATGGTTCTATAGCGGTTGCGTGCAGATGGGCAGCAGCTTAGGGCGTTTATAGTGTGGCTCAAAATTTTGCCGGACCTCACATGCCATATAGACCAAGAACCATATTAGCTACATACTCCACAATGCATGTTATTTATAATGGGTCCCACCTGTCTCTCTCCTCTCACTTTTATCTCCCCTCTCACTCCTCTCACTTTTCCCACCGGTCTCTCTCCCGAGCAGAAGAATCGAAGCGGCGAAGGTAGGGCGCTGGGTGTCGCAGCAGCGGCGCCGGGAGGGGAGGGGGAGGGGGAGCTCCACGTCTCCACTTCTCCTCATCGGGGCCAGAAGCCGTGGACGATGGCGGCATTGAGCAGAGCGGCGGCGGCGCGGAGCCACGAACGCCGGCGGTGATGAGCGTCATGGCAGCACCGAGCTGCGGATCTCGGGAGGCTCCTCTCCCTCTTCGTCGCCTCCCTCGCCGGCTCCGGATCAACCTTGAGCTCTGCGTCGCCTCCCATCTTCCTCACTGACAAGCTTGGGCGTGGGCAGATCGAGGCGGCCACCATCGGGACGGGTCGAGGCCACCGTCACCCTGTCGAGCTCGTGCCCCTCCTCTTTGTCCGTGGCCACCGAGCTCACCGGATCTAGCCTCGAGCAGCGGCAGCGACGCTTCTCCCCTCCCTCCCCATCTTCTCCACCCCTTCTCTTTGTCTGCGGTCGCTGCATTGTCGCCGGTGTCAGCGCGGTCCAAGAAAAAAACCTCAGCAACGACGTGTGCAGGGCGAGCAGTGGATGAAGTGAGGTCACGACCTCCACGCCACTCACCTAGGATTGGGCTAAAGAACGAGTGACCAAAGTTGGATGCGCGGACTTTATGTAGGTGTGGCAGAAGCAAACATGACACAAAATATTCGTGGGGAACGATGAAGCCAAATGCCAACTCAACGCACTGTGAATGCTCTTACAAAGCCACGTCTTGTTTCATCAAGGTGAGATTGAGCTAAAGACGATGAATTTAGAAACTTCAGAAGCTGGAATCACCTGAACTTGCTTGCTGACAAATGCTTAATTCAGAAACCTGGCAAGATCTCACGAACTAACACATGAAAATCTGGTCTTTATGCACGGAAGTTGGGTGTTCAGCGAGCAGGGCTTTGCAGAGCTACCAGGTCTGCTTCAGCATGAGAAGCAGTCAACCAACAACCTCGGCAGCAAGCACATGCTGAAAATGAGACTGTTAATCTTATTAAATCAAAAAATTAGTTCGTGTTATGCCATTTATTTAGTGAAATTATAGTTGTATATCTCCTTTTGTATGCTTATGCTGCCATCGGCCAATCTATGCCATTAGGATACGCATGTAAGGCCCTGTTCTTTTCTTCTAAAACATAAAGTTTCGTGGCACGTTTTTCAATCTCTCAAACGGTACGTTTCGTGCAAAAAATTTTTAATATGAAAGTTGCTCTAAAATATCAGATTAATCCATTTTTTAAGTTTGTAATAATTAAAACTTAATTAATCGCACGTTATTGTCATCTCGTTTTGTGTGAAACACTTTATCTTCATCTTCATCTTTATCTTTAGAACTTTCAAACACCACCTAAGAACTCAGAAGCGGGGTGTGTGTGATTTTTTTAACGTGTGATAGATAAATGGTCTCCAATTTTTTCAGCCTGTGTAAATTGTACTAATATCAATATCTATTAGATACTAAAAGTTAATTAAACTTTCTACAAACACTCCTAAGCCTTCATGTGATATCTTATAAACACTTCTAAGCCGTCACGTGACACTCTAATAAAGTAGAGAAATTTATAAAAATTCTGAGAAAAAACAAAACATCTACCCGTTGATTTTTATTAAATTGATGGACCCATTATTTATAACCATTAGATTTGTCTTCAAGTAAAAAATCGTCAACCAAACCAGGGCCCAGCTAGACCTATAGGTATGTACGTCCATTGTACGATACTCACGTTCCGCTCCCACTTTCCTCAATTTCTTTCTCCTATTTTTCACCTATTTCTTCTCTTATTTTCACGCTTTATTAATTCAAAAAGCAAAAAAATTTGTGATAAACAATTAAGCAACAATAACATCTAAATCATACAACTATTTTTTATCCGCTTATATCTTTAAATTATTTACGACTAAATTTATGATCGGAGACAAAATTTTCCTATAATTCAACTTTGAAAAGAAATGCAATTTGGGTATATTGTCTAACTTTTGCCTTCCATAAAAGCAACTATAAAAAAATATAAAGTAAAGATTTTAAGCAATCAATAAAATAAACATAAATTAATTTTCCAAAATATGTTAGTTAGAAAACAAACTTATGCTAAAAAACAAGTAACTATAACAATTAAATCATACAACAAATATTTGATTTGCTTATATCTTTACATTATTTTGCATTTAAAGTCCCATACCCACTATAATTATGTCACTTTGGGGCTATATTGGCTTTTGCATGTCATTCAAATTATTATAAATTTATTTAAAAACAATGATAAATATTTTATCATCGCATATAACTTCAAAATAATTAAATTAGATCTATATATAATAATAAAAGTACAAAAAAGAACTCTGATTAATGTTTAAAAAAATATTCTCCCATTCTAATATTATAATAAGTCAAAATAATATTATTAGATATTTTTAGTATCTACTATGAATATACTCTAGGAAAACACGAGTAAAAAATGATAGATTTTAATCAATCAATAAAGTTTTTATTCTATGATTAGTTAATAAAGTATTAGCTAAAAGACATCAATAATTAGAAATGGCTGAAACAACCATATTAGATTTTTAACTAATTATAATTCTTAAGATTACAATTTCTTCGTAACATTATGAGTTTCTCCGTATATCATTGTATATATAAACCACACTAAGGTAGCACTATATAGTTGGTTCAAAAGTTATATTTGTTACTATTAAATTTATTTTTTTATTAACTAGGTATTTTCTTTTAAAAAATATAGCAAAGATCACGCATATCACAAGAAAAAGAAAAAAAGGAAAGTCTACGGTATGTCTTTGTTAACAACTTGTGTCAATCTGAATCAACTAGATCTAGTTTGACTAACTTTAGAAAAAAGGAAGGTCTACCGTATGTTTTTGTTAATAACTTGTGTCAATCTGAACCAACTAGATTTAGTTTGACTAACTTAAGGGTAGAAATAAAACATATTTATTAACAATAATAGTTCTTTAGAATTTGTTAAAAAAGCCACTAAATATTTAATTAAATAAGACAAAACATCTTACTTTGAATTTACATGGTAGACATGTTTTTCAAACAAACTAAATCTAACTCCATAATTAATAGATCATAGATAATTGTTTATAGGGATATATTAAATAGTATATATTTTAAAAGCTAACAAATAGTTTGGAAAAAATATCTAATCAATGTTGATGAAGAAAATTTATGAAGAAATAGTACTTTTGAGACATGGAAGGTGTCATCCGATTGATATTCTGTCTATATAATTTTTTCAAATGCAATCTATAATACATGCCCGCGCGAATGTGCGGGCTGTTTTCCTAGTTTATAAAATAATGAATGGTTACTTGAAAACTGATGTTTGACATCGGTTCCGTGTAAATGAATTGGAGTTCATGTTTAGAAAGAATTCTGTTCAAATTGAAGACTCCAACGTGTTTGATCAATTTAAAGCAATCTCGACGGATGATTCAACTTCTTTTTAGAGCTATATGGAATACTCACGTATTTATGAGTACGTATATTTCTTTTTAGAGCTATATGAAATAATCACGTATTTATAGGTACGTATATTTTTGTTAGTACCAAGACTCAATACTATCTTTTAAATTTGATCAATAGGTATCGACGTGCCTTGCACACGCTCACTTAGTTAAAAAAAATGTTAGCTGTTATTCCCCACAGAACACACGGCACTCCGACTCGGCGTCCATCTAGACCGGTCAGCGGCAGCGAACCGACCTATCCAACGGTCGATCAGTTTGACCGGTCGCCATCTCTGGTCAAGATTTGCACGCAACGTTCGCGCCAAATTTTCTTCCCCTCCAAGCACGTTTCGCGCCATAAATACCCATTCACATTCTTGAGTTCATTACCTGCCTAGCCTAGCGATGGCGAAGCACCAGGCCGACCTCGTGAGGTGCGAGCGGCAGCCGGGCGCCGCCGTCGGCCGCGTCTGCGCGGCGCACGACGGACGCTGCGTCGCCTGCGACTCCATGGTGCGGCCCTCTGCGCCGGCCCTCGTCTGCGACGGCTGCAGCGGCGGCGCGGGCTCCTCCAGGCGCGAGAGGTGCTTGGTGTGTGGCGGCGCCGGCGCCGGAGAAGGAGGTGCTTCTGCGGCGGCGGCAGAGGCGGCGGCGGACGCGTACTACTGCAAGGCGTGCGTGCAGATGGAGAAGGATCGCGACGGCTGCCCCGCCGTCGTCAGCGCCGGCACGGCGAGGAGGGACGCCGCGTTCTACTACGTGAGGAGCAAGCGTGGTGGCTTCAGAGCAGCAATGGCGTGATTTTGCTCTGCCATGGACGCATGTCGTCGCGACTCCACGTCTCCACGACGACGACCGCAAACAATTTACGGCCGGTGATTTTCTTGAGACGATTGAATTATATTTCTGCCACTTAATCCGTACCTTAAATTAGCGGTTTTACTGGTAACTAGCCAAATATCTATGGGTGGCAATAGATTATTGAAAATAACAAAATTAAGTCCTTGTTAAAAAAATATTTTTTAGTTGGTTCAAACAAGTTTTTCATCTTACCATGCTTACAAAATTAAAGAGTTATTATAACCTATGCAGTACAAAGAGCAAATGGAATTAATAGGTCACATGTCAGTAATGGTGGTGGGTAGCAGATTCACCATCATCACTACGTCTTAATAGTATTATATAGTATATCGACTAAAAATTATTGGGTTCTAGTAATAACTTTAGCTTCCAACCGTAAGAGTGAGACACATGGAAACGAGCAGAATAGCTGCTGATGAACCCTCGTGTAACATCTCACAGAATGCTAATAGCAGTTCCTACTTATAATAAAGCAGTTAGGCGTATTATAACCTTATCTACTGCTATTTTCATCTTGTGAACTTTAATGCCTATTTATTGTACCAATAGTTTGGATGCTATTTCCATCTTGTGAACTTTAATGCCTATTTATTGTACCACTAGTTGGATGTATATTCTAAGGAAGGTCCCACGTTATTTTTAGGGTAACACACCAAAACACTCACTCAACTCTTACAATCGTCTACTAATAAAGAAAGAAATAGAACTCGAGGAAATCGAAACCCGGGTCGAGATACAATTTTTTGAAATAAGGAAGGTCGCACGTTAACCAGAATGACATGTCCGTCGATTAGGCAAGTTGTATTATCACGATTGCACATTGCATTACAAATTTGTGTTAAATAAGAAATGCCATTGTTGTCACTGCCTTGTGTCTCCCTCACCCTATACTCTACTCGTGCTTCGTGGTACAAAATTTCTTGCCACTGTCTCGGTAAAAAAGATTACCACCTGTTTTCTCCATCTCCACCTAGTGATTCAGTCAAGTAGTAATGTTTTCACCATTATATATTTTTATCATGTGGGTGATAATAATGTATTTACTCTGTTCTGTTTGAGACAAATGGTAGTAACTTTCACACCATAAATAATGTGTCGATTAATAAGGTATGAATTGGGGATCCTAAAATCTGTCAGTGGCACACTTGAACTTCAGCGTCGCTAGCAAGTATCCGATGAAGGGAGATTCCAGCATCCCTATCATTGGCATAAAGCTGCCAGAGAGGCCAGATTCGATGCCTTCCAAGCTAAGGTCATGTGGCAAGATATGGTAATACTTGGCTTGTTACGATTAGTTCCGGTCTCTAGGCATTGGTGACTTGTAGGCTCTTAGCAGAGAGACGGCGAGCTGGAGTTGACATAGGTTCCTGGATAGGGAATCCAACACAAGGTGGAGGTGGTAAGGACACAACAATGTTGGAGATAAGCCATCGCTAGCGTTGGCAACTCAAATCTGGGGGGTGGTGACGATTGTGAGAAATAGGAGTGATGAAGCAAATGCCGATATGGAGCAGTGGGCATAGATGAGCCTTGTGGGTGGAGACATGCCCGATGGGCTGGTGGATCAAGGGGGTACCAAGCAATATGGAGAGATCCCGCAAGAGATTCAAAGACGGCGACACATGGAGAGCTTAGAGCTGCGCTGGTGCTTCAGAACCACTACCCTCCCCTTATAGAGCCACGTCAAAGATCCAATTGGCCCTAGACACATAATGTTGTCATGAATGCAGTGGGTCCTAGGGGCGATAACAGATAGGCTGCCTAGTGACACGTCCTATAGATATGCTCTGGAGGAGGGCATGCGTGGTGGAGGGGACCAATGGTTGCTACGGAAGGGCTAGCCGGTGGCATGGCCTCATGATTTGCTTCGGAGAAGATATCCCACGGTCAGTGTTGCTTCACCTATTCGATCTCTAGATTTGAAGAAATAGGAGTGGATGTGGAGGAAAGGAGATGGTTGGTTATGTTGGTAGATATTTATACAAACAAGCGGATTGGGTGGGTGTACGAAAATTTACCACATTTGTATAGGAGAGTTGGGGGGCACATGGGAGCACTTGGTATGGGTTGGCAAAAGAAACTGAGATTAAATTGCCACATTTGGTTAGGAGAGGTGGGGTACGTGTGGGAACATTGGGTAGGGGTGGCAAAAGAAACTGACACCAGACCCCAAAAAACCGAAATACCGTCATCAGTTCCTAGCTTGGTCTTAGGTTTGAGAAGATAGATAACTTGTTCGATCTTTGCGGTCTACTGCATCGGGTACTGAACAACCCGATATGGGAACATTATCCTTATCTCCTCTTTCATTCGTTCCTTATTCAGTCATACCGTCACCTTCGATAACTCATTCGCCAGCGTCGTTGCTAGTCTCTCGGTCCTTCATCCGGCCCTACCCCGTCCGCCATATGGAAGATCCCTCTCCTCCCTTGTCAGGTTCCATCTCCCCTCTTGTCTCGCCTCAGATTCCATCTCGAGGAGTGAGCCTCAAGGGATTTCATCCATTGTTGCTTGTCTGCCAAATAGCGATCCCCTAGCTCTCTGTATGGCCGGCCCATGGCCGCCACCTGCCCGGTGCTCACCGTCCAGCATGGTCACTCCACTGTGGCCGGAAACTGAGAATGAAAGATAGCTATCGGTTGCTAAATTGTTTGTACCAAGTTCGGTTGTCATTTTCGAAGGATCGAATTACCCAGACCAAAATATCGGTCAAGACCGAATGCCCACCAGTAGCACTGGGCGAGGGTTTGGGGGCATGCCATATAGTACTCATACTAATAACATAGTAAGTATATAATGAAAATTTAGCATTTATAGCCCGTTCATATGGGTTATCTACCAATGATCCATAAAAGCCCAGCTTTCGAAAGAAACTGATGTTGGTGATTATGTGATCGACTTGACTCTAAGTAGGACTGATGAGGAGCAATATGTCGTAGCAAATGATACATGTGAATACATGCAAGCAGGACGCATCCACACAAAGCACTACGCAATTACGCATGTATTGATCCCTTCAGGTGGGCTTGGAGGAATCCATGGAATGAAGTTCCTAGATGCGCTTCTGTATGTCCTCACAGCGCTTTGTGATGTCTTTCTGGAGGTCGTTGACGAAGTCCAGGGACATGTCATTCAGGTTCTTGCACCGGCCGGCAATGAGGTCGTAGATGACGAGCTTTATCTCCATCTCACGGTTGGTGCGCCGCAGCTCCTCCACCCTCGCCGTGGTGGTGGCGATCTTCTGCTCAAGGATGGTCTTCTCGTCGTCCAGCATGGTTGCTTGCACAAAGCTAATTGTCACGCCCCAAACTAGCCCCGAACGGCGGCCAGTATAAGGCATTCCAAATTAACCTGTAAACCTGTACCAGTCCCAGGAAACAGTGCTGATACAACAGGAAGATTGAATATCACAACAACAAAGGTCTCTTTATTAAGAGTAGAGTTACAACCAAGGTTGAAACTGTGGACAGACCCGAGTTCGCAACTGCATTTCAAAAAGGCGGAAGCGGAGGACTAGCCCAAAGCCACAAGCATGACTTGGGAGTTAGGCCGAAACCCTACTGCAGCTCGTAGTTTGCTTGCTCCTGGAAGAACTCCTCTTTAGCAGGGTCCACTTCTTCGTCTTCGAGAACTGGGGGGGTTATTTATATAGAGCAAGGGTGAGTACGAGAGTACTCAGCAAGTCAAGGGAAATTAAGTGTTTGATGCAAGCTTCAAAGGGGAGCCAGTTATTTTCGCTTTCAATTTTAGTTTAAGACTTTCGGAAGAACTAAGTGAGTGCTTCTCAACGGCATGGACGAGAAAGTGCGTCTCATCCGGCCGGAGCAGTGAAATGTATGGATTGATTCTCTCGGCACGAAAGGCTCCCTGCCAATCGTTTATCGAAACCGGCTGCACCGATAGCCACAACTCAAGCACTGAAGGGATTTCGAAGAGGAAGCTCAAGATCTCGAGCAAGGCAAGTCACCTTTGAGCAATTGAACCCATAATTTGAAATTAAGTATTTTCTTTTGCAAACTATGCATTCTCTAGGTTACACTTGACACTTTGGCCGCGGTTTGCATTACAACCGGTAGGCCCTACCCACTTGCTGCATTTGACCTCCTTGATTATTGAATAACCTAACACCCTTTGTCGCCTTTAGGTTAGATCTTGGTATTCCTGCCCCGTGTACGAATATCGAGCCTTCCTTCAAATTTAAAAATGATCAACTTGGTAAAACTTGGGTTTACAAAATCCTTGGAAAAACCCGACACTTGGGTCGATGCCTTGAAAATAAATTGAATTTCTAAAACTCGCGGTGCGGGAGACGTACTGGAGGTACGGTCTGCCCGTTCTCGCTTTAAGGATCGATTCCTTGGGAATTACATCTGAACATATGTCAAGTACGACAACATGGGTGAAATGGGACCCTAACTGGCTCTGCTTAGAAGCTTGCATGAAACACTTAATTTCTCTTGACTTGCTGAGTACTCTCGTACTCACCCTTGCTCTATATAAATAACCCCTCCAGTTCTCGAAGACGAAGAAGTGGACCCTGCTGAAGAGGAGTTCTTGCAGGAGCAAGCGAACTACGAGCTGTAGTAGGGTTTCGGCCTAATTCCCAAGTCATGTTTGTGGCTTTGGGCTAGTCCTCTGCTTCCGCCTTTTTGAAATGCAGTTGCGAACTCGGGTCTGTCTGCAGTTCCAACCTTGGTTGTAACTCTACTCTTAATAAAGAGACCTCTGTTGTTGTGATATTCAATCTTCCTTTTTTACCAGCATTGTTTCCTGGGACTGGTACAGGTTTACAGGTTAATTTGGAACACCTTACACTGGCCGCCGTTCGGGGCTAGTTTGGGGCTTGACAAAAAGATGGTATCAGAGCCTAGATTTAGCCTTAGGACGAAACCCGACGTTAGGTTGACCATAAGGATGCTATGTTCTAAAAAGCTATTTGCGAAAAGCTAGGCTCTTCTCCTTCTTTTTCTTATTTTGTTTGCTAAAACTGGTTACTGACTTCTCCCTCTTTCAAAATTGTAGATGGCAGTCAACGCCACCCACAGTTCCCACGGCATTGGTGAGGGTCACCACGTCGACCAACTGAGA
Source organism: Oryza officinalis (assembly GCA_008326285.1). Taxonomy (NCBI): domain Eukaryota; kingdom Viridiplantae; phylum Streptophyta; class Magnoliopsida; order Poales; family Poaceae; genus Oryza; species Oryza officinalis. Next base: position 22,318,387 of record BDMV01000011.1, on the reverse strand, counting down.
GACCTCACTGGCTTCCTTGGCTTCTCTCGTCCCGAGTACGCTGGGTACTCCGTGGACCACTACCCTCCCCGCTGTGAGTTGTCCGTGTACCTTTAGCCCCGCGGAGGTACACACGGCGTTGGCCTTCGCCCTCACCACTTCAACTTGGCCCGCCCCAAACTCCAGCTTGCATACCAGGACCTCTCCTGGACCGCTCTACGTCGCTTGGCCTACGACTACCGTCGTCGCCTCGCGGTTCGGCCGTCCGGCTGATCCCGCAGCTCCCTCCTGGCCGTGCAGACAGTCGCTACCCTTGCCCTTACCGCGAGTCGCACCCTGCGCTGACTCACATGGTGGAGCTCTCTGTCACCCAGGCCACTCAGCACGCCCTTCTCCTTGAGGCTTACTGCTCCCTGGCTCGCCGCTACGCCGTGCTGGAGGCCCGCCTTGCTGAGGAGGGTGTCAGCTCGGTGGACACCGTCTCCTGGGACTCTGGCTGCCTTTGTCACTCCAGCCACTTGTCCTTCTATAGTTCTCATGGCTCTGGTCGCACTCCCAGTGGCCCACGCTCCCCCAGTCCGCGTGTGCCGTACTCGCCAGTTTACTCCCCTTACACACACCGTGCCAGCCCCTCCTACACCCCAGGCCACACCCCAGTCGTCAGCCGTCGTGGGCTCCGACTGATCCGCACAGCGCGCAAGCGCATTGTGGGCTCCTCCACCGTGTTCTGTTTCGACTACCCAGCTCCTACTTCGCCAGCAGGCCGTCCTGCTGCCGGCCCTCAACAGGTTCCACCGGTCCCTTCCTCTTCAGACGAGCCGACCACCGGAGCCAGTCAGGCAGGAGAGCCGTAGAGTCCGTCTGCTGTAGGAGGAGTTCGTGTGCCAGACCTTTTATACCGCTGCCAATTCTTTTGGAGTCGTGGCGAGGTAGTGCGTGAGTGTGTTGTTGTGGGTGTTGTCTGGTAGTCTGGATCTCTGAGGTGGTGTGCGAGCAGTCAAGCTCGGTGCAGCTCTGAGACTTGTCCACACCCGTTGTATTAGGTGCTTTCCGAGTTGAGAAAAGCTTTATGACTAGTGTGTGCTCTCTGTGCTCGTTTACTTTACTCCTTCCCATTTAAGTGCTGTTCTGTTTTCTTACCCCGCCCCTTTCTAGGAGATTAGATGACTAGCCGTCCTCGTCGTGTGGCCCGTACTCCCGCCCGTCTGGGTGGCGAATCCCACAGGGAAGAAGCAGAATCGGAACATGAGTCAGGAAATGAACCGGTTAATGCCCCCACTCGGGCAGATCCTACGGCAGACCGTGCGGATCGTGCTCGGAACCTACCCCCACCTCCCCAGCTTCAGGCAGATTATCAGCATATGATGGCAGTCCAAACTCAGATCTTGCAGGGCTTTTGTGAAAAGAAATGGTTGGAAAACCCAAAATTTACAAGTACCTATGGTAATACACTCCCCCAAGATTGTAGGGATATAAGGGCAGATAAACTATGCCCCAAGATTGATCTAGAAATAGAAGGGGTTAGCTTCGCAGCCAAACCCATAGTCCTAGCCTCCCAATGTTTGGACATCATCCTAGGGATGGACTGGCTGGCTAAGCACAAAGGACAAATAGATTGTGCTGAGAGAACCATCACTCTGCAAGGACCCGGAGGAAGGCAAGTTCGTTTCACTCCCCTCCCTTCCGGAAACCGATCAACTCTAAATAGTCTGCAAGCCACTCCTTTGGAAATGGTACCTATAGTCAACGAGTATCCCGATGTGTTCCCAGAAGAACTACCCGGTATGCCTCCGGATCGAGAAATCGAGTTTTCCATAGAACTTGCCCCAGGCACAGCTCCTATTGCCAAGAGACCCTACAGAATGGCCGCCAATGAACTGGCAGAAGTTAAGAAACAGATCAAAGAACTTCAGAACAAGGGTTACGTGCGACCCAGCTCGTCCCCTTGGGGAGCCCCTGTGCTTTTGGTAAAGAAGAAAGACGACTCTGAAAGAATGGTAGTTGACTATAGAGCCCTGAATGAGGTAACCATAAAGAATAAGTACCCTCTACCACGGATTGACGACTTGTTAGACCAACTAGAAGGAGCCAAGGTATTCTCCAAGATCGACCTACGATCTAGGTATCACCAGCTAAAAATCAGATCAGAAGATATCCCCAAGACCGCTTTCTCAACGCGGTATGGCCTGTATGAGTTCACCGTGATGTCTTTCGGACTCACCAATGCTCCGGCATTCTTCATGAACCTGATGAACAAAGTTTTCATGGACTACCTGGATAAGTTCGTTGCGGTCTTCATCGACGACATTCTAATTTACTCAAGAAATGAACAAGATCATGCAAATCATCTACGGAAAGTAATGGAAAGGTTGCGACAACACCAGCTCTTTGCCAAGTACTCGAAGTGTGAGTTTTGGTTGGATAAAGTAGCCTTCCTTGGCCATGTCATCTCCGCCGAAGGTGTCGAAGTAGACCCCAGTAAGGTTGAGACCGTTCTTGCTTGGAACCCACCTAAGACGGTGTCCGAGATCCGTAGTTTCCTTGGTTTAGCAGGTTACTACCGGAGGTTCATTGAAGGATTTTCTAAGCTGGCCTGACCAATGACAGAACTGTTAAAGAAAGAAAAGAAGTTTGAATGGTCGGAAGCATGCGAGCACGGTTTTCAAGAACTCAAGAAAAGATTGACGACTGCCCCTGTCCTCACCCTGCCAGATACCCGAAAGGATTTTGAGATCTTCTGTGATGCATCGAGGCAAGGTCTGGGATGTGTCCTGATGCAAGACCGAAAGGTGGTGGCCTACGCCTCAAGACAACTTAGGCCCCATGAGGTCAACTATCCTACGCATGACCTGGAATTGGCAGCTGTGATTCATGTTCTAAAGATTTGGCGTCATTACCTGATGGGAAACAGATGTGAGGTTTATACCGACCACAAAAGCCTCAAATACATCTTTACTCAGAGTGAACTGAACATGAGACAGAGAAGATGGTTGGAATTAATCAAGGATTATAATCTCGATATACATTACCATCCCGGAAAAGCAAACGTGGTCGCCGACGGTTTAAGTCGCAAGACCTACTGTACTACTGCCCTAGGTTGGCCGACCCAGGATAACCTGTGCCGTGAAATTGAGAAGTTGAAATTGACCATGGTCCCGACCGAAACCCTTGCCAATCTTACGGTGCAACCCACCCTAGAAGCTCAAATTCGAGAAGCGCAACGAGATGACGAAGTCATAAAAGAGATGAAGGATAAGATCCATAAGAAAAGGCTCAAAGGTTTTACCACTGACGATCAGGGTACTGTTTGGTTCAGATCCCGCATTTGCGTGCCAACCAAAAAGGAATTAATTGACCTCATTCTTAGAGAAGCCCATGAATCTGCTTACTCCATCCATCCGGGAAGTACCAAAATGTACCAAGACATCAAGGAATACTTCTGGTGGGCTGGAATGAAGCGAGATGTTGCTGAATATGTAGCCCTATGCAACATATGCCAAAGAGTGAAGGCCGAGCACCAGAAACCCGCCGGCTTGTTACAACCTCTCCGAATTCCCGAGTGGAAGTGGGAAGAGATCGGTATGGATTTCATTACCGGCTTACCAAGAACCCCTAGCGGGTATGACTCCATCTAGGTAATCGTGGACAGCCTAACCAAAATTGCCCACTTCGTACCAGTGAAGACCACCTACGACGGGAAAAAGTTGGCAGACCTGTACATGACCCACGTGGTTTGCCGATACGGTTGCCCATAAAAGATCGTGTCAGATCGAGGCACTCAGTTTACCTCAAGATTCTGGCAACAGTTGCACGAGGCCATGGGTACCAACTTGAATTTCAGCACCGCTTATCACTCGCAGACAGACGGGTAGACAGAACGAGTTAACCAGATCTTGGAGGACATGCTTCGTGCGTGTGCCTTGGACTTTGAAGGCACATGGGATCACTGTCTACCCTACGCTGAGTTCTCATACAACAACAACAGTTATCAATCCAGTATCCAGATGTCCCAAAATGAAGCCTTGCTTGGACGAAAGTGTCGCACCCCGTTGTGTTGGAATGGGGTGGGTGAAGCGCAAGTGTTTGGTCCTGATGTGCGACAGGAAGCGGAAAAGCAAGTCAAGCTGATTCGAGACCGTTTGAAGACAGCACAGACCCGATAGAAAAACTATGCAGATAACCGGAGACGTGATCTCGAGTTTGTAGTAGGAGATCACGTGTACCTACGAGCGTCTCCACTCCATGGTCTGAAGAGGAGAGACCGATCAGAGTTCTTGAGGAGACTAAACGTCAGACTCAAAGGAAGACAGTCAAATTCTACAAGGTTCAGTGGAGTAACCACTCAGAGGATGAGGCAACATGGGAACGCGAAGATCTTCTCCGTGCCGAGTTTCCGGAGCTGCTCCCTCAGGTGCCAAATCTCGGGGTCGAGATTCCTGTTAGGGGGGTTGGTTTGTAATGCCCGTTTCGTCGTGGCGCTAGCGGGAAAACCTAATTCCTAAAAACTCTATTTGCGAAAATTTTGTTGTTCGGTTGAGTCTTGGTGTGTGCCTGGATCTCGTGTCTCCCCCTCTTAGCTCAATCCTAGAGAAATCACGAAATCGGAATTTGAATCCGAACCCTAATCCTTCCAATCCAATTCTTTGTCAAAAGTCTATTTTACCTCCCTTGGTTCTCGGACCGCTCCTTCCTTCGACCCATTTTCCCTCGCCCTCTATCTCCCTTCGGCCTCCCCCTGCTGGGCCGCGCGCCGTCTGGCCCAGTCCGCGCGGCCCGAGCGCTAGGCGCGCCGCGCACGTGCGCCGCACGCGTGGCACGAGAGAGAGCGCCGTCTCTCTCTCTTTCTCCCGATCCTTCTCGCTCTCTCTCTCGTTCCCTCTCTCTCGCGTGCTCTCTCTCGCTCGCCCTCCCTTTTCTCTCTTTTCCCTCTCTTTCTCTCCCCTTGCCGACGGCTTCCCGCCGGCGTCCCATTCCTGTTCCCGCTCCCCGTTCCCGCCACTGGTCTCACGCCCCGCGCGTCGTGGCCGACCGCCCCGTTCGTCGATGCCGTCACCCTTGGCCACCCAAGCGCCGCCTGCCTCCGCGCCGCGCCAAGCCTTAGACGCTATCCTCCTGGCCCCGCCGCTCTGCGCGCGTGCCGCCAAGGAGAGAGCGCGCTCTCCCGTTCTCTCCCTCTCTCTCTCTGCGTTTTGTTGCCCGTTTCGGCAAGGGGACCGGCCGCCTTTCCCTCCCCCTCTTTTGCTTTTTCCTCGACCGGAACCGACTGCCGCCGTCTTGGCCGCTAGCTCCGGAGAGCGCCAGCGCTCCCTCTCCGCGCGGCTCCACCACCTCGCGCCCGAACCGACCTCACCTGAACCACCTTCACCTCCATCGACCTTGCGCCCTCTTTTTAACCCGCACCCTCCCTCTCTCAGCTGCCATTGTTGCCTCGCCGTTGAGCTCCTTTCTTCCTCCGCCGCCCATGTCGTGGCCGTCGTCCACAGCGCTAGGACAGGAGAAGGGGACTCCGGGCGCCCTCCTTCCCCCTCTCCCTTGGCCCGATGCTAAGCCGAGCCCACCCCGCGCCATCGGCCTTCTTCCCCGGCAAGCCCCTCGTCGCGGTACACCCTCCTCCTCCGTCTCCCTCCGTTCCTCTCCTTCCTAAGCCGCTCGCTAGCACCCCGCCGTGCTCGTAGACGTAGTAGAGCCGCCGTTAGCACCGTCATGGTTGCCCCCGCTCGCCGCCTCGCTGCCACTCGGTGCCAAGCCCCTCGCGCCGTCGCTCGCCCTCTCCGATGCTGCTCCGCCCCCCCCGACGCTCGGAACGCGTCCGTGGACCCGCGTAGGTGCTTCCTCTCCGGCGAATCGCTCTCCGTCCGCCCCGGCGCCATTCCCCTCTTCTCCCCGCCGGCGTCGGACGCCGCCACAATCCGCCGCCTCCGGCGCTTCTCCGGTGAATCCGAGCCGTTGGCTCGCTCCCTCTCACTCCCCTCTTCGCTCCGGTGCCCTTCTCCTCGTCGGACTCGCGCCGCGCCGTCCTGAAGCCCTGCCGCCATCGCGCGCCGTCGATGCCATCGCCCCCTTCTTCTTCCTCTCGCCATCCTTCGTGGCCGCCACGTCGGCACCACGCGAGCGCCAGCCGGCGCTTTTCCCTCCATTCCGTGCGTGCAGTCCACGGAGAGCCGAGAGGCTGCGCGTGGGTCCGCCGCGCACGCGTCCACCCAGTGCCCCGATCTGGACCAAGTCCACCAAACCCTAGCGCCTTCTCCCTCCGTGCGCCTCGCTCACATGAGCCGGGTCGCTGACTAGCGGGTCCCGCCCTAGCGCCGCGCGGTGGACCTCGGTCCATCGGTCCATCCGCCTGCGTGGGCTCCTCCCCTCTCCGGCCCAGTCTGCTCCCCCTTCGGCTCACGCGTTCCCCCCGCCTTGGGCCGTCCTTCCCGCGTGCCGGCCCGCTCGCTCGGCCGCGCTCGCGCTCGCCCGTTGGACCGCGCCACTCGGCCTTCGGCCCATCGGCCTCCCTCGCTCGACCTTGGGCCTTCTTTCCCGCGCACCGGCCTATGTTGCCCGGCCGCGTCCGAATCGACCTTAGGCCGAATCCATTCAATAAAAGTCCATTTCAAGTCCCACTTCCTATTTCTTTTTTCAAGGGATTTAATAAATCCTTTTCCTTTAGTAGGGTTTCGGCTTAACTCCCAAGTTATGCTTGTGGCTTTGGGCTAGTCCTCCGCTTCCGCCTTTTTGTAATGCAGTTGCGAACTCGGGTCTATCCGCAGTTCCAACTTTGGTTGTAACTATACTCTTAATAAAGAGACCTCTGTTGTTGTGATATTCAATCTTCCTGTTGTACCAGCACTGTTTCCTGGGACTGGTATAGGTATACAGGTTAATTTGGATCGCCTTACACTGGCTGCTGTTCGGGGCTAGTTTGGGGCGTGACACTAATGTAGAGATTATGGGTACTGGATACCCTCACGGCTGGCTTATCCGACTTACCATAGGGGATAGGTTGTGACTCATGATTATGTAAACCGGCTTAGGACTTGGGTATTATGTTACAATATGATAAGGTAACGGCCTATAGTCTAAAGTTGGTAAGATTGAGGAGTCCGACATAGAGTGGGATTGGGTCTATGACTTGTAAGCCTACCCTCTAAGACTATATAAGGAGGATAGGGCGTCCTTTGAGGGATACACGCGAATACACAAAAAATACACAAACTCATGAGAGCACATATTGAATGAGATCAAGAGATCAATAATCCACTCGGCGGATCGAATCCCCGAAACAGGAGTAGGGTATTACCTCTCGAAGAGAGGGCCTGAACCTGTCTAAATTCCTTTTGCATACTAACCCATCGTGTTTGGCGCTTGACTGCTACCCCCAGATTCTTATTGCCGAAACCAAGTTTCGACAGCTAAGCTAGCTCTTTGCTTGGTGTACTTGATGGGGCGATGGTGTGAGAAGAGAAAGCAACTGAGGTGCTTCTTTTAACGCCACAATTTGGATGAGGAAGAAGGAAGCGATTAAACACAAAGATAAGATATCATATCCAAATTGATTGCAAATGAAAGTGTAATGAGTATATACTTAAAATTCAATGCACTCCCGCTGTTTCATAATATTTCTCAATTATTACTGGCATTGTATTACTTTCATAAGTATTAAAAAACAACTCTTTCTGCTTGTAAATATTTGACATCAAGGATAATATTTGCGAGGCGACTACAAATTGGGGGCCAGATGCTCTTTCACAGCTTATGTAAAAATGTTGCACCATTGGATAACTTTTTTTTGCAAATGATTAAATGGTGAAAGTCAAATAAAGATTGAAACATTTCACTCTTGCACACGAAACATCATGTTTAAACTGTTCAAATATCAACACATCCACAAGAATCCAAGTCAAAAACATGAAACACCGTAAGAACCTCTAGTGAAACATTCTAATCCAACACAAAGAAACATCAAAATATATGGGCTGAAACATAAAAAAAATCACAAAATGTATTGGTCTAGATCTAGCTTTTCTCCGGCGGCTGGATCTGAGCTTCCTTCGATGACCTCATGCACTACGGCACAGTGACCCGATGGTCCTTACCTTGGACAACCACGCCTTCGTCGTCGTTTACAGCAACAACTACCTCCTTCTCTGTCGCTGATTCACCACGGTGGGGCTGTCCCCTCCTCCTATCTTCCGGTGACCACCTAGAAGTCTCGGCCTCCATGGTGACTCGGAGCACCTTGTCGAAACTAGAAATGGCATTATGAAAGGGGTTGAACACAAGATTTAAAGTGGGTGGGTTAGAGAGACAAAGGTTTAGATAGGTTCAGGCCTTCTCGACGAGAAATAATACCCTACTCTTGTTTGGGGATTATATTCGCCGGGTGTATATTGATCTGACGATTTTGGGGAAAAGTTATATCCTTGGAGGGCCTCCTGCCCATCTTATATAGGTTAGGGGGCAGAATTAGAAAGGTAGAAAGCTAGTCGGATATGTCATCGGTTTCCTGAATCTACTTTACAATATTACCGAACAAAGACTTTGGGCTATTCCTTAATACACAAGGAAACGTAATGCTCAAGTCATGGCCTGTTGCATATACATAATCTATCCCCTATATGCAGTCGGATAAACCAGCTGTGTGGGTATATAGTACCCATTATCTCCTCAGTAGCCCATAAGACCTTCATAGTTGAAAAAGATAATCTTCTCTTGAACCAAATTAATCCAAAGCCAAGTTCTTCAATCATCTTCGCCTTAGTTTCCTGAGTACTTTTATCAAATCAAAAGGCTGTGAAGGGCTGAAAAATTATTAAAAAAATAATAAGAAACATATATCCATCTGCATCGACTAGATGCACCTAATTAGGTGTAGCCCCTAACTATGTGGTTAGTTGAACAAACTAAGCATATAATCAAGGAATAAATAAATCAACCAACCGAGTGGTTTTAAATAACGAGCTTTGTCTGCTGTAATTGTGGCTACTGGCTGACACTCACTTCACGGGTGGAGTTTTTTAAGATTTCTATGAAGACTTCGAGATCAAGATATGCTGTGCGTCTGTTGTGCACCCAATGAGTAATGGCCAAGTTGAGTGTGCTAATGGGATGATTGTCCAAGGTATTAAAGCTCGCGTCTTTGATAGATTGCGCCCTTATGCCGGACGATGGGTTGAAGAATTGCCTTTTGTGATCATTACGGACCACACCTAGTCGGGCTATGGGTTAGTCGCCTTTTGTTTTTAGTATATGGGCCTAAAGCTATGTGTCGAGTGAGATGGAATTCAAATCTCTACGGGTTCACAACTTTGATGAAGAGCGTGGCGATAAAGTTCGTATTGAGGATTTGAATAGACTGGAGGAAGCCCATGAAGCCGCTTTAATCTAGTCGGCAAAATATCTATAAGGACTTCGTCAATATCATAATCGTAACGTTCATTCTAGAGCGATCACTGTTGGGGATTTGGTCTTGCACAAGATTCGAAGTAACAACTAAAGATAGACATAAGTTGTCTCCTTTGTGGGAAGGGCCTTTTATCATATCTGAAGTAACTCGCCCGGGGGCTTATAGGTTGAAGCGCGAAGATGGATCATTAGTTGAAAATTCTTGGAATATTGAGCATCTTTGAAGTTTTTATACTTAATATTTTCTGTATATATCTTTCTCGACTGCTTACGTCAAGTGTTTTGTTTTCTTGAGTAGCCAGTCGAGGGCTACCTATATTAATACAGAAGTTAGTTTTATTTATTATTGATTTGTTTTAGCTATGAAATTTTGACAAGGGTTGCAAAATTTTTTAATGACTTAACTAAGTTTTTCAATCTTTGTATATGGGTTATAGTTATAACAATATCATACATAAAACATATACATCAGTCATACTACAATTGGGATCCTAGCCATGGAATTCTTCTATAACGTCCTTAGCAATATTCTGAGCAGGCTTTAAGGCTTCATTGATGAATTCTAGCGCTTGCTCTTCTGTGGTACCATCTACAAACTCTTCTTCGACTGCACTAATATCCACTTGGGGATATAGTGACTTAGTCATTGCTAAAGCTTGACCAGCTCCCATAGTTGCTGCTTCAGTGATATTCCTGAGGTACTTGTCTGGAGCACTCCGAAGCTTGTCAAACATCTCAGTGGTGTTTTCTGAGCTGGATCCGAGTCTATTTTGGAAGTTAGCATTCAGTACAGGAGCGGCTAGATTGGCAATATCATCTTGAACTGATTCTGCCCTCTTGATTTGCTCGGTGAAGGCTTCAACTTGAGCTTGGGAATTTCTTTTACGAGCTGAAGATATACAAGTCAAGACAGGTAGCATATTTTTTAAATAACTTTCAAACGTTTTTTGAATAATGGACTTACTCTCCAAGTCAGCTATGAGGTTATTTCTGTCCTCTTGAAGTTTGGTATTTGCTTCTTCAGCCGTTTTCAATTGAGCCTTGAGGGCTTCAATTTGAGACACTTGGGCTATGAAATACAAGTTCAGGATTAATAACTTAAAAACAAGGTTGGAAATGTATCTATGGAAGTCAATCGCTTACCATTCATGGATCCGCGGTATTCCAAGCTTATGTTCCGAAGCTGGCTTATCTCATCTCTTAGTTCTCTTTCCTTGGCCTTGGCAGTTTTTTTGGCTTCTTTAAGTTCTTGTTGCACAAGGTCGAAGGAGTCAAGATGAGGCACTAGTTTCTCTAGGGTTTCAGATTTAGCCAATGATTCCCAATAAATTCTCTACACAAGCAGATCAAGATGATGGTAAGGATAAGATGGGATATTTTCTTTCAAATGGCGAGTTTCTTTCAGTTACATTTAGCAGCCTGGTAGATTCATTGAGGCTCTTTACTAGCATATCACGCTCCTCGGCTTGCTTTTGCTTGTTCAAGATTATAACGTGAACTATGTCGTCTGCGTCGCACCATTGGATCTTTACTGGTGGCATTGAATCCTCTGAAGACATGATGCGAAGGATTTCTTCTTCTTCATTTGCTATTGGGTCTGAATCAATAATGAAGCAATGGGTTATATATTTGAAATATTGAAGAAGTTGGTTATAGGAGCTTCCCTTCATTTGTATTTGGTTGATCGTGAGGAGGATTCTAAGCTTCTTTATCTCGATTGGCTTAATTTTTACCAGTAGTTGTCTCGGTATTCTTTTCTTTGTCATCGCCTGCTTGAGCCGGGTATTTAGTAGCACTTGCCGACTAATTTCCAGTCGGCTGATCCTAGTCAGCTCTGGTTTCTTCATAAGAACCCGATTGGTCTCCAGTCGGGAGCTCTTGGTTTTCCTCGGTGTTCTTGGCTTCTCCTGATTGGTCATCAGTACAAGGCTTCTTGGGATTTCATTAGCATTTGGGTCAGCTGAGTCAGTAGTCTTCTGAGCCTCTTCACGGCCAGTTAGATCGATATCTTGAGGTTTCCTGCATTACACAAGATACACAAATGGATATATGTATTCAAAGTTTATTTTTCAAGTAATCAAAGTTAAAATATATGAGAATAGTAGTATACATGGAAGACGTCCTAAATTTGAAGCCAATTTTCTTCATTGGAGGAGATTTTGGAATCTCGCTGGAACCTTGGGTTTGGCTCCCATCCTCGTCGGAAGACTCGAGGATCATCTTTCTTTGTTTTTTCCCGGCCTTCTTTATTCTGGGCTCTGCAGCTGGCTATTTTGTTCCTTGGCATGGCCTTATTGTTGGTCCCCTGATAGGCTGGCTGCTACCACTCGGTCCTCTCTTTGGAGGATGGACAGTAGGAGTGGGAGGGTTTGAAATAAGATGTTTATTTTCCTGCATAAGAAAGGATGGTTACAGTGCAATAGTCAAGAATACTTGATATTCGGCAAATGATAAAAGTAACATACCAAAGGAGGAGGTTGACGCAAGTTATAGGGCATCACTGGGAGCTGATGGGAATAATCAATGACTATTCCATAAGAAAAAATCTTGTACATCCACGAGCAGAAGACTTTGAAGTCTAGTGACTCGGGATCTTCCTGATTGGGGTCAATTTGGCCTTCATACTCGCAGGCCGGCTTGAATCTCTCCTTTATAGGGGCCAGTCGGCACTTTTTCACCCTTCAGGCCTTTGTCCTTGATCTCGAATATCCAGGCAAGTAGGATGTCAGCCTCAGTGTTATCTGTGCCGTCAGGTAATGAGTTCCATTGAGGTCGATGGACGGGTGGAAGTCCGATGAAATCAGGAAGGCAAGAAGGGGGGTTTGAGATATAAAACCAATTGGAGTGCCACCCATTATTTGAAGATTTGAGAGGCAAAGAGAAGTAGTATTTCAACAAGTTGCCTCGAAGTTGGAAGCCTGAACCCCCGACTACACAAGGGTGCTCTTTGGATGTCTGGGCTTTGAGATAGAAAAGACGGAAAAAAAGATTGAAATGGGGTTGCATTCCAAGGAAAGCTTCACAGAGATGAATAAAGACAGAGATTTGGATAATGGAGTTTGGGTTAAGATGGTCGATCTGAATTCCATCAAACTCTAGAAGTCCACGAAAGAAAGTGGAAGTCGCCAAAGAAAAACCACTATAGAAAAAGGAAGTGAAAACGACAATCTCACCCATATTAGGGGTGGGGAATTCTTTGCCGGCTACTAGTCGCCATTCAACGAGCTCCTTTGCAGGTAGAACGACATCTTTCACCATCTCCAAAAGATGCCTCTCTTCGATATCTGAGGATGCTTATTGGTTGAAAGGGATTTCTCTCTCCTTCGCCATGGATAGGATGGAGGAAGTTTGGATTTGGGTTTTTCCCTCTGGATTTTTGGATGGATAATGAGGAAAGGAAACTCGTGCTGGATCTTCGCGATATTTTGGGTGTTTTGGATGCTGGATGCGAGGGGAAAGTTGTGCCCTAGCTACGACGGCGACGACGGTGAACAGGAGCACGAAGGGGAAATTTTGGAAAGGAAGCGGCGAAGAAGACGCTGTACTGTGCCGCCGGATTTTTTTAAGGGTATCGATAGGATTCTTTGTTAGGCTGAAGCCTACTAAGAGTTTTGCAGCCCATTTCATTAGGTATGGCTGGACACGTGCCTTTAGGGACTAAGTAATATTGGCTTTTCGCAATATGCGTGTGATCAAGTGCCGAATACCCTAAAATCCTTTTATATAGCTGTTACACAACTTCTTAAGAGTTGGTACAATGCAATTTAAAAGGTGACAAACAGTGAAGCTTTATATAAAGCTGCTCTATTAACTTTTTTATGTAAGCTAAGGCACTGTTTGGATTTTATAAAGCAATTGATCGGATACAATATGATTGCTTTAAGCCACATATGTGTGCATTTTATTTTAAGACCAATATTATGACTTTAAGCTGATTATATATTTTGGTCATTTTTTCAGGTAGTTGGTAAATCTGTTTATGAGTATTATTTACTCAAATTTTATACCACATATGCCATGTAAAGTGTGGTGAAGCCAAGTGCCTTAGGGACTTAGGAATATTTTCTTTTGGCAAGATGCGCATGGTGTGTGCCCAATACTTTTTGGAAATTCCTTTATTCATTGCATAAAATCTTTTTATTTGAGGCTGTTTTGATATGTGATTTTTATTAAATGTAGTTAGCTTTAGGCTGAATGCATCATACTTTATTAAAAAGCAGTCGGTATATCACTCAGGTCATGATTACTTCAGGGTTCACACCGCATATGCTAATATTATGTCACTTAGGTGATTGACACCAAACTGATGCACAATATTGATGAAAAAATCACGAGCTTTGTCTGCTGTAATTGTGGCTACTAGCTTAGCCTCAATCCACTTGGAAAACTTATCAATTGCAATGAAAAAATATGTAAAACCACTCAGAGCCCTTTTAAAAGGACCCACCATATCCAGCCCCCAAACTGCAAAAGGCCATGAGAGCAGAATTGTTTGCAACTCTTGAGCCGGAACATGAACTTCCTGAGCAAAGAATTGACATCCTTCACAAGTCCGAATGATTTTATCCGCATCACTAGTTGCTGTGAGCTAGAAAAATCCTTGTCAATAAGCTTTGCCAACCAAAGTGTGTGTGGCATAACTGCCACATATACCCGAGTGGATATCTTGCAGCAACTGGTGGCCCTCTTCAGGTGAAACACATCGTAACAGAACTCCTAATGGACTCCACTTGTACAATTCTTTCCCTGAAATCACATAATTCTAACTGCGACGCCGAACCCGCTCAGCTTCGTTCCGATCTTGAGGGAACTCTTGTTTAGTCAAAAATTTCATGAAAGGTGCCCTCTAGTCGATGTCAAGTATTGAAATTTGTCTTGATACATCCTCAATAGAAACTTCCTTCTTAGCAACAGTCGGCTATGAAGGTGTTCTACAAAGACGTCGGAAGGAGCCTCTTCTCGTTTTGATCCATAATTGGCTAATCGATCACTAGCCTCATTGTTATGATGCAGAACATGAGATAACTCCAAACCATCAAACTTGTCTTCTAACTTATGAACCTCTTGGCGATAGGTGGCCATATTGTCATCAAGACAAGACCAATCTTTCATCACTTGATTAACAATCAATTGGGAATCCCCTCACACCATCATACGTTGTATCCCTAAGGATACTGCAAGGCGTAACCCATGAAGTAAAGCTTCTTACTTGACTACATTATGTGAAGCCGGGAAATGAATCCAAAGAACATAACGCAATCTCTCTCCAGTCGGGAAAATAAGAACAACACCAGCTTCTGTACCAGTAATCCTCTTAGACCCATCAAAATACATAGTCCAATACTCCAGCTTCTCCACAGGCACATTTTCCTGCAGTTCGGTCCACTCGACAACAAAATCAGCTGATACTTGTGACTTGATCGATGTGCGAGCTTGAACCAAAGTCAATAATCTAACATATCGAAGAGAAATTCAAGTATATTATTAGCTATACCAAGGCATGGAGGGCCAAACAGAAAAAATAATAGAGACGAGATTTGGAACTAATGAAGTCTCGTATGACAATTTGCAATGTCTGCTATCTATTATCCAACAAAGAAACCCTGGGAGCTCTTGTGCACTCAAGACATTCCCCTCAATTGAACATCCTGGCAAGACCGTGCTGCAAAGAACATTCCTAGCTCTACATGCATGCAAGATGGCATTCGTGCACTGTCGTCCAGTTCTTTGCATTGATGGGACATTCTTGACCGGGAAGTACCAGGGCCAGATACTAACAGCAATTGGGGTAGATGGGAACAATCAGGTATTGCCCTTGGCATTTGCTTTTGTTGAGAGTGAGAACACCGACAGCTGGTATTGGTTCCTTCATCTGGTTAAAAAAGAAGTTGGTACGAGACCCAATGTGTGCCTAATACATGACAGGCACGCCGGTATGCTTCGAGCGATAGAAGAGTTAAAATTTGGGAGTATGGATAGAGGATACCCTGGTGAGTGGGAAGATGTACAGAGTAGGTGGTGCATGCGTCATATGGGAGCTAATTTCTTCAAGCAATTCAAGAACAAGGAGCTGATGAACATGTTCAAGAGGCTATGCAATCAGAACAAGGAGAAAAAATTTAGTGAGCTTTGGAAGAGGTTAGACGAGTTGACAGGCAAATGCAGTGATCAGCGTGCAGCAAGACCAACGCCCGCCATTCTTGACCCTCCTCAAGCACTCGGAGCTCTCCCAATAGATAGTGTAACATTGGTTAGAAGAACTGGAGAGCAGATTCGGAAATTTTCTCAGTGGATTGAGAATGAGCCAAAAGAGAAATGGGCGAAGACTTATGACACAGGTGGTGCTAGATAAGGTATAATGACAACAAATTTGGCGGAAGTTTACAACTGGGTGATACGCGGTGTCCGTGTACTCCCACTATTTGGTATAGTGGAGTTCATTTTACATGGGACATGTAGTTATTTTAGGGAGCGATTCCAAGCAGTTCTTCCCTCTATGCCGAACAACAACATTTTATTTGGAACTTTCATGGAGAAAAAGCTAGTGGAGTGGCGTACAAAGGCCATGAAACATCGAGCTCTAGTGCAAGGTACCCAACAGCACAAGTTTGAGGTACTCTGCCAAGATAAGGTAGGTAGGGGTATCTACCGCAAGAGAGTAAAGCAGGAGTGTGTTCTCAAAGCCAACGGCACATGTCATAGCTCCTGTAGAAAGCCGAAGCTGCTCCACAGGCCATGCACCCATGTCATTGCCGTGGCATCGGAGTGTGGCATCCAAGATGGAGTATATGTGTCACAATACTTCTCTAAGCAAGCAATATGTCACACATGGAGTGGCGAGATTTTTGGCTTCGGTGTAGTTGGGGAGTTCACAAAGATTAACGATTTGATAATCTATATTCCTAACCCATCAAAACTCCGAGACAAGGCTAGAAGGAGGAAGACTCGTCGCATCCACAACGATATGGACGAGTCGGAGGCAGGCAGGGTGAAGCGGTGTAGCAAATGAGATGAACGTGGCCACACCTGCAAGTATTGTCCTAAAGACAAGAAAAAACCAAGTGCGGCGGAGGCAGGACTATCAGGATCAGCAGCAGATGGAGCTCGCCCTACAGGTGAAGGCACTACTTCAAGTCGACCCCGTCCTACATGTCCTCGTGGAACGTCCGGCTACGTGGTGTAGTTCGTGTGTTCTATGTTGGCAAAAGGCTTTGCTTATAATTTCGTTCGAACTTATCAATGTGTTCGCATTGTGTTGTGTTGCGAACCACTTGTTAGACTTTGGCATGTAATGTCCTTATGTTTCGTGGCTTGTAATTTTGTTGCTGTTTTTTCATTCTCATTATATGCCCCTTTCTTATGAAAGTTATCTTATAAATAACCTGTACTTTTTGATGTTACTATAGTATTCTTCCGTTTTAGATAACTTGTTCGTACGATTATATTATTACCTTCTTACTTGCCCTAACATGTAACACATTTTTTTCAGAGATGGCGCATCAGCACACACCTGAGTTGTTGGATCCAGCGATAGATCACTGCCACCGGTCTTACCTTGCTGTAGTGGAGGGGGCTCAGCTTGGGACGTTCTGGCCACGGTCGTCACGCGAGCGACTTTAGGTTCACGATTCCTTCGTCGGGAGGTATGGATTTGTTGTGTTAATTTTGCACTATGTTAATTTTGTAAATGACGTATTATTTTGCCTTTGCAGGTTGCGTAAGCCCGGCCTCCTACCATTGTCTCGGCTGGTGGAGGCCACCACCGGCAACGCCGACCCGACCAGACACTGGGATGCGGATAGGTCCCTCCTAGCAGCGTTGGTCGACCGGTGGAGGCCAGAGATGCACACTTTTCATACTTTTCACCTGCCGTGCGGTGAGGTAGCCCCTACCCTACAGGACGTCTCGTACTTGTTGGGGCTACCGCTCAAGGGAGACGCTGTCGGGCCAGTTGACACGGGTGCGGACTGGAAGAACGATCTGACGGCATGTTTCGCACCCGTACAGCGCGCACCAGCTCTCCCGCTTGAGCTGTTGCGACAGCACCACAACACCGGACCTACGAAGAGGTGGCTACTTCAGTTCACTGTGAGTTTTTTTTACCTAGAATGACTAGCATACTATGTATGTAACTCGTAAGGTGCCTAACATTTCATCTAACGGTTGCAGGTCGACCAGCTACAGGCTGAGGCCGACGAGTACTCCTTCAGCCGTTGTTTGGAGGCGTACTTGCTGTGGCTTTTTGGGTGGGTGATGTTCTGTGGCAGTCACGGGCACGCGGTCGATAAGGGTCTCGTGCACTACGCCAAGAGCATCAACGACGCAGCGGTCGGCGAGGTGCCTCAGTGGAGCTGGGGTTCTGCGTTGCTTGCGGCTCAGTACCATGGCCTTTGCGAGGCTTGCACCAGGACGGACCCTGACGCGATCTTTGGTGGGTGCCCTCTCTTCATTTCTATTTGGGCAGCTGAGAGGATTGCGATCGGTCGCCCCCTTGTGGACCACCACCCGTACGAGGCGCCGCTGTACGAGAACAGACCGGCGGTCGACTACCCAACGATTGGTACTCTGTGGTGCCGGTGTCAGGTACGTCGCAACTACTCGTTGATATTATACTATTATTGTTAAGTTCATTGTACGTCACATCGACCTTATTGTATTGTAGCGCCGATGGGCTCACGTCTAGGTTAGGTGGTCGTACATGGAGTTTGTTATGGAGTTCGACCGCCTTCTGCCGACCGACGTAGTGTGGGAGTCCTACAGTGCCGCAGCTACCCACGATCGTGCGCCGTTAGGCTTATCCACACTCTGCACGAGGGACCAGGCATACTGGATGACTACGGTTCCAATGGTCTTTGACATCTGCGTTGAGCCTCACGCATCTTACTGCGTGATGCGGTAGTTTGGCTTCCGTCAGTCCTTTCTAGTACCATTTCCGACGAGCGTCACAGCTGCCGTTCACCGGTAAGTGATTTTACTATTTTTTAAAATGTTGCATTAACATCCACCTATGCACAATAATTTTCTTTATCTGTCATTCGCACTAATACGATACATTAATTTGCAGGTACTCGTGCAAGGGTCAGCAGTCAGCTGGTGACTAGCCCGCCAAGTTGGGGCCTTTTGTCGACGACTGGTTGCTCACAACCGAGGAGGTCATGGACCACGCGGGAGAGCCACACACAGAGGAGGGGTACCAGGCATACCTATGTTGGTGCTAGCCACACACCCATACTAGGGTCACCTTCGCTCCCATGGAGCAACAGGCCCACGCCGCGAGCGCCAGAGACCTCTACGCCAGGCACCGCGACTAGGACTTCGCTTGTGCTGTGAGTACCCTGCATCGCACCATCGCCTCATAAGCCTTTCTATTGGTCAAATGTTACGAATATTTACGTATAAATTAACCATGCATGTCGTTGAGTGCAACAGGGTCGTCGTTGATGCCTCAACGGCGATCCAACGGTTAGGCACGGGGATTGAGGTCGGCGCAGACAAGCACCTGTCGACGTACACACGGACACCGGACTCGATGCGCTCGATTCTTCGTGCGCTCACCTGTTGTGCTGCCGACGTTGCTCAAGCAGACGCAACACCACAGGTGCGACCCCGACCGACAGCTCCTCGTCCAGCTGCGCACGTTCCTAGGCCGACACCCCCTCCCTTCGGAGGTACGTATATTCAAGGTTTATTTGTACATGCCCCCCACAGGTATTAAAAAAATAACACTATATCGACAATCAATTGATATGCAATTTATGTGTTAGCTTACAAGGGTCTCGTCGTCGATGTGTAGGCTTCGCTCAGTTCAGGACAATGTAGGCCGCCCACTCTTGGCAAGCTGCATGGTCATCGTCGTAGACAGGTGCGTCGGCCTCGCTGTCTATGCAGTTCTGGCAGGAAGCCGGGACTTCGTCACAGGCCGGCGGCACGTCAGGTGCGTCGGCCTCGCTGTCTACGTAGTTCTGGCAGGACGTCGGGACTTCGTCACAGGCGGCCGGCACGTCTTGGCAGGGTCCTGCCGGGACATCGTCGGAGCACGGGTGGGCTTCCGCCACGCACTTCGACCTCAGTGACTTTGACTTCCAAGAGTCGACAGAGGACGTCCTCGGTCCCTCACAGCTGGGATGCGCACCGCCGGTGCATACGCAGGAGCAGTCCCCCTCCACTTTGCTCCCAGACCCTCATGCTACTCGTGCTATCCCACTGGTCACGTACTCCCAGGACCACGTGCGAGCACAGGCCCGGAGGACCAAGCGGGGTCGCGGCACGGGGCAGGGCCAGTAGAGCAGACCTCTCTTTTTATTTTCTTGACATGCTTGTACTATATGGTCATAGACTGAATATGTTGTTGATATTCGGGATTCGCCTTCCTACACTTCGTTGTTACTTTTTACAAAAGCACAATCCCTTTCGGCGAATGCACGAGTACTTTCGATCGCACCGATGCAGCCTCCTTTATTCGCGTGCGATAAGATTGCAGAATGGCTTGTCACGCCCTTACATGTCACATCGGCATACGTCCAATCTTACTTTCGACTCCATTCCGCTCTCTAAAAGTGCGGAAGGCCTTATTCCGCCCATATATAGGGCGGCAGGGTATACATCCGCATACATACACTCTTACTTTCGACGGCAATCAGGCCGACCCATCATGCCCCATGATGTAGACATGTAAAGGTTATCACTGCGATTTTGGTGCCTACATAAGTCCTCATAACAAGCGATGCGGCACAAAATTTCTTCCTCTGTGTACTCAACAAGCGCTAGCACAACCCTTCATCCCACCAGCTTTCGGCAATGGCTAGACGCCGGGGCGTTGAGGATCCCAACTGGCATAGCGATCCTTGTGCATACCTACTCCCACCTTGGTGCCAGTGGCCTCTCTGCCTTTGCAGTGTTCGATGCCAACTAATGGCTTCGATGAATCCAGACATTTGAGGAAGGCGCTTTTTCAGGTGCCCTAACTATGACCGTGAGGTATTTCATTCTCTGCATATGCTTATTCAGTTTGCATGAGCGATTGTTTATTCTTCATCCAAATCTATTCGTCCGACCCACGCTATGGCTTGTGGATACATCGAGTGGGTCGATACCGAAAATCCCGTTCTCGACCTGACCACTTGTTTACAAGAACGACGCTGGTATTTCTCATCAGAAAGTGCTGCGCAATACTTGTAGAGAAAAGCAGCTTACGAACGACAACGTCGTGAACAACAGTGCGACTGGCGGGTGTTAACAGGCACACTCCCTCCATGGGAAGCCCGTCCAATATGCAGATGCGGTGATCGTTGTTAGGTTCTCCGTTCCATAAAGCCTAGTACTTTGGGTCAGAGGTTCTTTGTTTGCCCAAATATTCTAGATGATGATTTCATGATGATAATATTTTCATTATCATGAATCCTTATTTTATCAAAAGGTTCACTAACTTTGTTTGCTTCATGTCTATTCGTTTCTCCCAGGAACCGCCAAGAAGATATCAATACAGATAATAGATAGACACTGAAAAGGTTCTAAGTGGTTGAACTTTTCGTGTGGTGTAGCTTGAATTGCCAGAGCAATACAGGTTTACTAAAGCGCAGTTTGAGAAAGGAGAGGGATCCTCACATAGGGGTTAGCTATTATCGGACAACTTACCTTAGTCAAATATGTAATGTTATGTTTCGTTGTCCCATTACTTTATCGTCGTCATGTTCAACTCTTGCACTACTTTCCTTCTAGTTCAAATCTAATCTTATTTATGTAACCGCAGTGGAACCAGATGTATCATGTTCAAATTGTACTACTATTTCTTAACGTGATATAATTCTCCTTATTTAAGTGCATATAATGCTTCTGCGACCGAGGCTATGATAGGACAATATCAATTTCGTACACTAATACCACAAATAAGTTACAATATCAACTCTTACTTAAAATATGAAATTGCAAAACAACTGACTTGAATAGAATTTTCAAAATATTATCAACAAAGAATTTTTTAAGTTATCAATAGAATTTTTTAAGTGTTATCACCTCATTGTAAAAAAAACGATGGGTAAGGGTTGCTACAGTGGGGTAGGACCTTGCTGCCCTCTGTAAGGGACCTCATTTACTAAGTCCTGCCAGTAAGGGGCTACACGCAAAATAGCCATCTTGCCGCCCTTGCAGAGGGCGGCAAGGGACCTAGACGCAAAATGCGCACCCGGTGTCGTATGGGCACCGTGAAGGCGCACACGGCACCGTGTGCTACGTCACCTTGTCATCCAAGTGGAGGACGATAGAGTCTATTTCTGCAAATATTTTCGCCGCTATAATATTTCTGTAAATATTAAAAAAATCTAAAAATAAAAAAAATTCTTCTTCTTTCTCCTTTGTTCCTCCCGGAACAGCCTGCTTCGGCCCATGTCACCAAGCCAGCCTGGTGAGCCGAGCCGTCGACCCGGCTCGATCCCCTTTTCCCGCTCCAGCCGCGCCCGGCCGCCGCCAATCGTCATCGCCGCCCAAATCCGTCGGAGCCCGAGCTGCACGCTGCCATCCCCGTCGTTGACGCGTGCCCCTCCGCCCGCCGCACCCCGACGCCGCCAGAAACCGCCGCGCCGTCGCATAACCCTAGCGAACCGTAGCCGCTTTGCTCGAGCCGCCGCCCTGCTCGTCCCGTGCGACGCGTCGCGCGCCCGCTTGGCACGGTGCTGTGACGGGACTGGCCTGGCACGGACAAACCGCACACGTGCTCCATAGCCGTGCTGCCGCCGTGGATGTGTAGACGAACAGCGGGCTCGACCTCCACCAAGCAGTACCTCGATAGCCGTCGTTTTGCCGCCGTTGCCGCCCCGGTGTGCCGCTCCCCGGCTGCCGCCCGATGAGAACCCAAGCTGCCACCCGCCTCCTCTCCTCCCTCGCTCACCGCATTCATATGTGCCATAGCCCGCTCGGTCGCCGGCATCACTGTAATCGGCGTCCTGCCGAACGCGACCACACACCCCCGCGCACGCAAGCCCGCGCGCGTACCGCACTCTGCTCCGGTGCTCCCGACCCCGTCGAACCGTTTACCGTGCCATGGCATTCCCGGCCAAGCCCTCTCGCCGAAAGAACCCCCTAGCGATCTCGTAGCCATCCCCACCCCGCGCCTCATCGATTTCGCCTCGACGCCGGCGTCCGGCTTGCGCCGCTGCGCCCGTGTGGAGGCCACTGAAGGTCGCCCCGCGAGCCGCCATCCCCGACCACGCCATGTTGGGAATCGATCCCCCGCCAGTGATGCGCCTTGGAGCCCCAAGTGGCCGGATTATGCCCCGGGTCCGACGAATTTCGCTTGAGTTCGGGCAGTCCCAGTCGCGGCCATGGCCGCCGCGAGCTCCATCACCTCCGCTGCTCCTGGTCGCCTTCTAGCTTCCTTTTAGCGCCGGTAGAAGCCCTAGGACCTCATGACCTCTCCGCCGGCCTCGGTTTCGTTGCTCCGCCGCCGCTTCGCTAGCGTGTCGTGCGCCCGAAGACCGCCGCCGCCGCACCCAAGCCCGGGCACCTCCACAAGCCTCCCCAGTCGTTGCGCCGCTGCCCAGCGGTGGCCAAGGGCCTTACGACCTAACCCTCGACGGCCGCACCTACCTCCGGCCATCCAAACCCGCGGGGAGGCTAGCCCTAGCGCCGGCCTGGGCGCATGAGAGAGAAGAGAGAAGGGAGGAAGAAGAAAGAAAAGAGGGAAGAAGGGAGCCTGACCTGTGGGGCCCACCGGGGAAAAGTTAATTAAGGAGTTAATGATGGAGATTAAGTTAACTAAATGTTTAATTTGTCCCTATGACATGTGGGCCATGTCTACTAATAAAAAATGTTAAAACCTTATTTTAAAAGTTTATGACACTGACAGCTGGGTCCCACCATTTATAAAATATGTTTAAACCTTATTTAAGTCCATGTGAGGTTGACATCTGGGCCCATCGCCAGGGCTTGGTCAATTTGACCAGGTCAATATTGACCGTGGCCCCACCTGTCATTCACTCAGGGATTTTTCCTTTCAAAAATAATTGTTTTTATAAAAGAGAAGGCTGTGGGTCCCACCTGTCAATAACACAAGGTATTTTGCTATACTAAAATAATTCTAAAATTTGAGTAAATGGCTGTATAGAAGGTTTCGCAATTAATTTGATTTAATTAAAATTTGAATCTTTGAACGGTCATAGCTCACTCGTTTTAAATAGGATTTCAACGAAACTTTCACCAAAACTCTTCTAAAATCAAGACTTATCAAATGACACTGGTTCTGCATTTTTACCCCCTTTTTCTTAGGAGTTTGCTCCTTTGCATTATACTAGAAAAGCCGGTCGTTAACCCGTCGGTCGCCGAGCAGGTTAAGTTTGTGAAAAAGGAGAAGCCGCGGCAGTCGACAAGGAGCCGTTGATTGAGCAAGGCAAGTCACTATGCTCCCAACCTTGAGCATATCGATTCTATTATTATAAATGTATTGATTGTAGATAAAATTGCACGCTACTTATGAAAATAAGCACCTATACTTGTTTGTAAGCTATCTTTGAAATTGTGACCTATATATCTTTGTTGCCTGAGAATATTAATTATGAGTGGTAAATTATTGACACTACTTTGTATTGCTTGGTTAGATGAATATACACCTCATGTATGAGATGGATGTGAATACGGTGATCACTCGGTGTAAGTGATGGTCGGAAGACGGGTGAAGACATGAGCGCCACCTGCAACTCAAAACCTTTGCGAAAACCAAAAACTTTAATAAAACAAAATAATTTTAACTGGGACGGCACAGATAGAATATGGGTAATTCTATGAAACGGCAAGCCATTGACCCCAGTCAGTTAAGGACCGAGTCAAGAAACTATGCAGGAAACAAACAGAGTACGACTGCATTTCTCGTGTGGGTATAAACCTAGTGGATTAGGTAACCCGAGTAGGGCGACACCCCTGTCATGGTGGTTCTGTATGTGAATGGTTGTGATGTTGTGACAAAGTGTTGTGGTGATTAATGGCGCCGAAACCTAAAATGCACCCTAAATATATATATAATGTAACTGCCTGGATACCTCAGAAGCGCTAGGACTCCTCTCACTGCTGGTTCAAGGTAGGGTTGGGCGTCGAGGTGCATGAGGGTTCATAGTCTTTGGAGCGGGTTCCACAATGCAAGGGGAACCAAAAAACCAATCCGTGACAAGTCTCATGTATTAGGTGCATCATGGAGTGCGAGATTAAAAGCGTACGTCCACTACAGTGTGAGTAAAACAATCTATTCGAATATCTGTACTCGTGGTTAATGAGCGCCAGGACTTGTACTACTATTAACTAGCTTGATAAGTTTTAATCTTGCTTAGAATAGAATTGTTAGGGAAGTTGTGACCTTGCCCGACGTGCGGGAGGGTTGTAATAATGGAGGTTATTGTTGATATTTCCTAACGAAATTACTAGAAATATAATTCCCAACAATGGCGCCCAAAATATTAGTCGATATTTCTTACGATTACAAATATAATTCCGCAAGCGCACAGATATACCATTGTAGCATTTCACCCGAAAGTATTCCAAGGTATTGTATTTGTTTAATTCCAAAGGAAGATATGGTTAAGAGAATGCCATGTCACTAATTCATACCGTACTTATGTAGATCAAAGTCTATGCAGAGGTTATAACAATAATGTATAGAGTAGGTTGATACACAGAAGAGACAATAAGATATAACTCTCTCTAAATAATAATCTAGGCTAAGTAGAGAAGAATAAAAAAAGCCTCATTTCTATACTTCTATTATATACTCATTTTAGTATACTCTTGCTATTATACATTTACATGGCTGAGCCCCCTAACTATGTCCTCCTAGTATATCGAGAAACCACCCCTGATTGCCGAGTTCCTTACGACAATCTATCATAGTCATCGAGTTTCCTCTTCTAGTTTTTAATTCATTAAATAAATCGTTTAAAAGAAATTGTTTATTTTAACCTAGAGCAAACCCCAATTTAAAAATATATTTAAATAAGTGGAAATGACATGGTGGGATTTTTCTTGAGTTCCCCATGTTAAAATACATTAACAGGATTTTTAGTGGAATTTTCAGAGCCCTAGAAATAATTTTAATCAATTAAAAACCCTCACCGCAATAATTAAATCCCTCGAAAATCTCTTTTTCTTTTTCTTTTTCTTTTTCCTTTTTCTTCGGGCCGTCAGCCCATCTCTTCCTCTCCCGGCCCAAGGCCGCGCGCGTCCCTCCTCTCCCCTCGGGCCCGCCCAAGCCCGCGGCCCGAGCCGCCGAAGTCCGCCTCGCCTCCCTCTCCCTCCCGGGCCACCGACAGGTGGGACCCACCTGTCGGGCCTTCCCCTTACCCAGCCGACCGCCCGGCCGCCCGTGCCGCCCGCACCGCCAGCGCCGCTCGCGCCTCGCAACCGTCGCCACCAACCTCCCCGCGTAGCCCGCGCCACCAGCATCCACTTCCCCCACTCCGCGCCGCCCGTGCCGCACCGTGGAGCGCAGGATTCGCAACCGAATCCCGGCTCTCTCTCCGCCCCACTCCCCAACTCCGGCGAGAAATCCGGACGCCACCGGCCACCCATAGCCCCCCGGACCCCTATAAAAACCCTCATCGCTTCCCTCCTCTCTCTTTTTCCCATTCGCCGTCCACTCCCGTGCCCTCTAGCGTCGTCGCCGCCGTCATCTTCTCCGACTCCGGTGAGCACCTCTCTCTCTCTCTCCTCTCTATCCCGCCGCCGCGCCGCCCCCTGCTCGGCCGCTGCTCGCCTGACCGCCGCTTGAGCGCGCCCGCGTCGTCGCGTCTCCGCGCCCTGTGCCGGCCGTCGCCTACGCCGGCCGCTGCAGCGCCATGGCCGCCGCGTGGCCGCCACGTCGACACCACGTGGTGTGCCGCTCGCCCGTCGATCCTGTGGACTCGGTCCACCGTGGACCGGGGCCCCGTGCCACCGACAGGTGGGGCCCACCTGTCGCCGCCGCCGCCCCTCCCCCGCTGACGTTAGCCCTAGGGATTATTGCGCAATAAATCAAATAAGGACTTTTCTGTTTATAATAAAAACACAGTTAATCTTCTAAAATTCATAATTAATTCATCCGAACTCCATTTGAGTCCATTCAAGCTGCAAAAAATTCATAAAAATGCCTAGAATCCATTAAAAATAGTTTTGTTTCCTGTTTCAGTAGTATTATAGCCTGTTTGCTTGTGTGTTTTGTTTTTCGTTTAGATTCCGGTAATTCTGACACTTCGGTGTACTTTGAGGTCGTTGTAGAGGTCGATCCAGCTCAAGAGCAAGATAAGTCATGCTTATTCACTTGAACATATTGTACCTAAATTGCGAATGTCTTATTTTTCTCTAAATATTGCATTGTTTTATAATGTCATTTATGGGGCTTAATTAGCTATTGTACTCAGCCTTACGTTCCAAATACCTTATTCCTTTGGTAGCTCGGGAAATAATTTGAGTAGTTGCTAGGTTAGGACATGTTTAGTCCTGCTTAGGTCAAGTAGCACACTAGAAGAGGTCTTTTCACATAATTACTTAGCATAGTCCCTTTAATGATATTTTCATTTAAGTGACACCATGGTACTAATGAAACTAAAACATGGCAAATGGTGGGCTGTGGGTGTGTGGTTTTGCTAGTCGCACCCATGGCAATTAAGGACCGGTTCGCGGGAAACCCTAGAAGAATTACCGTACTTTCCATAAGCCAACATGGGCAACAGCTAGGCTTGCAGTGTGGCTTTTCCTAGCCGACGCATCCAGGCAAGGGTGGGCGTGATGAAGTTGGGTCGGCGGGAGTTTACTCATTGATCAGCTTCCGGATTCACCTAGGCACGAGAGGGGGCTGCCTGCCTTGGTTTAAAGGTGGGGGCAAAACCTGTGGTGTGGTGCGCTTGGTTAGGGAGGGTTGTGTGAAGGGTCCTATCATAGTCCCTTTTCGGTGTACCGTGGTGGTATGTCGGCGCACGGTAATGTGTAGTGGGGCTATGTCTTGTGGGTACAGTTGTACACCTCTGATCAGAGTAAAACTATTCGAATAGCCGTGCCCACGGTTATGGGCGATCAACCAGATTCATCGTGATTAGTTACACTATTAATAACCTAATTTAATGGAACTGGTATAGTTCAGGTGGTGGTTTGGGCCCGTTACAATGTGGTGTAGCGTTGGGCAGTGATGATTTAACTTTGCTTGGATAACTCAACTGCTTTACCATATTCAACTACTGTATTTAAATGCGTATTTTGTGCAAACAAACCGCTCCAGCCTCCTTTGCTTTTACTTGCATCATTTCTCCCCTTCCGGTATGACTTGTTGAGTACAGTGGGTAGTACTCAGTCTTGCTCTTTTTCTCCCCACACTAGAGTTGGAGTACATTTCCGATGGAGGCTATTCAGAGGAGTAGGCTTGTGGTTGCCGTCGAGGATGCCCGTGGAATGGGGCTACCACGCTGCGAGCATCTAGTTATGTAGAGTAGCTTGTTTATCTCTTTCCGCTGCATTTATGTAAGAGTCTTTTATGGTGTTTGTAAGACGTGGATCTGTATGTCAACATTGTCGTTTGTATACCCTGGCCGGTCCTGAACAGGGATTGAATGCACATTCTGTTTAGAATTCGGGTTAGCGAATCTCTGGGCGTGACACATCCAACCGGTTATAGATACGAAAGAGTACCCGCACCAAGAACCTTTCTTAGCCCTATATACGCACGTGGAGGAATACCCGTACTGGTTGTCACCACCAGCGGCCTACCTCTATAGTTTAGTGGCATATAGCACCACTTAATGATATTTAATAACCTAAGCACCATGCTTACATTACTAAATATTACTCTACACCTCTGCAGTTGATATAGAGCAATCATATAAATGAACATTAAGCCAATACCATTGCATATCTCCAGTAAGCTAGCCATATAATTAATACAACGCAAGTTTAGACTAAAGTCGATACTCGAATAATTATGCAAATAGACTAAAGTACCATGTCTATATAAAGAAGAGTATTTCATTATTCTAGCATAAAGTCTTACAAGAGAGATATTACTAGAACCATACCAGGATTCTCCCAGAAGACTTGAAGAACTAGAGCACTATTCTATTCCTAAGGGCATGTTCAATCGTTGAGACACTGTTGTATGTAATTTTCTTCCACGTCATTTACAGACAACATATGAAACATGATATACAGTAAGTTGTTTGTTACTTATCTTAAAAAAGTTAGATTAGTGGGCCCACCAGAAAACTTGATATGGGACTGCTTTGGCTTACAACAGGAAAAATTTTGTCCGTATGCGAAAAATCATCATCTGTACGGCTCGTAACCCTCTATTACAGTTGACAGTAAATTAAAGTATCGCTACTTTCTCTCTCTTTAATTTCTCTCTTCCACGTCAGAAAAAAAATCAACGTGGACAGATTTACTTACGGCTTATATGCCCACTGTACATGCCCTAACTCTACTAGCACTAGAACAAAGTAAACTATGGAGAGCATCTTCTTCTTGTCTTTCTTGGTGTGTGTTGGAGGAGAGGATGAGAGCTCTTTATATAGTGATGGAGGAGGTGGAGATTCCAAGCATCAAAAGAGCATGTTCTTCCTTAAGCTACCGTGTGTCCCTCCTAATGGTGGTTTCCACCGGTAGAAACAGTCACAACCGTCATAGATGGTCGGTAGTAAAAGTTGGGGACCAGTTGGGCTGGGCCTGGGTCTGCCGGCCCCAGGGGTCAGCCAACCCCTGGCTGGCCCCTTTGGCCCAGTCCTTCATTTAGGGCTTCGTCTGTTGGGCCCTTGGTCTAGTGGCATGGTGGTTGGGCCCATTTGCAGATGTTTCATTGGGTTTGTGGGCCCTTCCATCCATGTATACACCACGTGTCAACCTTTGATTGGTTGAATATGTATTTTCCAGCATTTCTCCGTTTATAATGTAATCTTCTGTAGTCAAATACTTTGCCAAGCACATGTGGAACTAGGTTATTTCTAATTAAATATGCATGCAAGCATTGCTAGTTCTTTATCATTTTTAGGAATATTAACGGTGGAAATTGGTCTATAACAACCGTCAACAATTATGGAAAACTAGATGCGAGGTTAAACCGGACCAAGCGAGGATTGGGGAAGGTGGATGAGCCCTCATTGATTAACGACAACTTCAACATTAACGTTGTTTTTAGATAAAACTGCTAAGTCATAGGTTTGTGAAATGATTTGTGAAATCTAGCTTTATGCAAATAAGCCAAGCCATCCTTGAACACCTGTGTGCACTAAATGCATTCTGTAGTAATGGCCTGCTGAGTACAGTTGGTACTCACCCTTACTTAATTAACTCTTTTAGAGTAAGGTGTTGGAGCCGACCCACACATGTGCTATGCTAACGAGGAAGTGCCGAGGACGGTGGAGTAGGGACCTAGGTTCACCAGTCGCTACCTGTCGAATAAGATGGACCGCTGCTGCTTTGCTTCCGCTACCTCATCTACTTCTTTTGCTGTTTGATATTATAATTGACCATGCTTGGTCTATTTGGGTCCCACTTGGGGAACCCTTATATTAATAACAGATTGTAAGACTTTATAACGATGTTAGCTATGTGATATGCAACTTTGCCATGTGTGTATCATCTACTGATCCAAGGAATAGTACTGTAAACAGATGAAGTTTCCGATGTACAAAATCGGGGGCCGACAGTATTAGAATTTGTGTTGAGCTGAGTTAGCAGTAGCCCTTCTATACAAATGTTCTTTGTGTCCATATTTATATTCCACTATATGTGTTCATGTGTGTGTTAATCTTGGGCAAAACCATCACATAGTGCCAAAATATAACAACAGTATTCAAACATCAAATGCATCGCAATCTCTCAGAGTGATCATAAAGATGGGGATTGATGTACTGAAAAAATCCAGAGGTGTTGTTTCCAAATTGTGAGAAGTTATGGATCATTCATGTGATGGAGGACAGTCTTGCAACGGTGTTAACTAACTTCATGGGTGGCATGAAACTACTACGCCATTTCACGCTTATAGGATGCGAAAATGCGGCACAGTTAGTAATTCCTAACTCTCTATTGTTATAAAACTGGCCCGAAATCATCATTGGAAGCCCAACGCAAAAGAAACGCCATAGGAGATCCAAACATGATGACGACACCAAGACATGATATTTGTTAATGAGGTTCAGCCGAAGCCTACATCCCTGAGGCATTGATTACGGGCGTTCCTCCCCGATCCAGCATATTACAGCATATCAGAGTTACAACGACTCACGGCCGAACGCCGCTGGCAGCCGCTCCCTCTCGCTATGCTAAGTCGCCATGAGGTTACAACAGATCCGCCCCTCTATTTATGAGAGCCTAGGATAGAGTCCGACTCTTACTCTAGTCCTAACACCTAGTACAACTCTAAGTTCTAAACTGTAACCGACTTTGTACACATATTTGACACAAACTCTAACAAACTCCACCTTGGCGAATATACCACGCCAACCTGAATATGTTACTTGCTCGAACCTCCGTGTACCAGGACTTGAGTTGGTTCCTCTGCCGCTCATGCTGAGCCACCCGACGAGCCTACGCTAGACTCATTGTCTTCAGGATCGTACACAGCAATACAAGCATACCCATCTTCCATGACTCCACCTTCAACAACACTCCTTTGTAGTTTGTACAAACATGAGCTTGTCCTCTCACCAGTCATAACAGTCTTCCTGTCCTTCAAGATATCCATGGTCTTCCTATCAGAATCTGCCTGATACAACCACCCTGCTTCATGTAGGCTCCTAAGCGAAATCAGACTCCTCCTTAGCCCTGGCACATGTCGCACATCCGAAAGTAGCATCTCGTTTCCATCATACATCTTGAACTTGACATCACCCGCTCCAACAGCACGGTAACTCGTGTCATCGCCCAAGTAAACAACACCAAAATCACCAGGTTTGTATGAAGAGAACTACTCCCGCTTCGATGTCACATGATAGGAACTAGCTAAGTCCAACATCCACACTTCACCAGACTTCTCGTTAGACACTGTGAGAATCTCAAGACTACTATTGTCTGAGTCATCACCATGAGCTACTAAACTTGCAATTGCACCTTTCCTCTTCTTTAGCAACGGAAAATTCCTCCTTATATGCCCAAAGTCATGACAATTATAGCAACATACCCCCTTCTCTTTTCCCTTCGACGTCCCTGCCTCATAGTCATGCCTTGCTTTGGCCAACAAACTCTCAGCCTGAGAAGCCTCCATTCCCTCGTTTTTCTTTGATCTTCTCAAATCCCGTGCAAGCAACGCCGAAACAATCTCCTCAGTCTTGACAGTATCCTTGCCGCATGTCAAGGTAGTCACCACATGCTCATAAGACGGTGGAAGTGAGCTCAGAAGAATTATGGCCTTGTCTTCATCATCCAGTTTCACATCTAGCTTGCTTAGATCTATGACCAACTGATTAAAGACATCCACGAGCTTCCTAAGATCTGACTCCTCTTGCATTCACAAACCATACAGCTGTTGTTTGAGATACAACTTATAGGTTAGCGACTTGGACATATACAGGCTTGTCAACTTGTCCCAAATTTCCTTTGGTGATTTTTCCTCCATGACCTGATACATGACAGAATCCGAGAGACTCAACCGAATTGTCGTAGCTACCTACACCTTCATCACCTCCCACTTGTTAGCGTCCATCTTTTCTAGCATAGCCCTAAGAGCGCTGGATATCCCCTTCAACTTTATTTGCCAGAGAACGAAATTTCCAGTGCCATCAAACTTCACCAAATCAAACATGGGAAATATCATCGCTGCCTTCAACAATAATCCAATTCAACCATCTGTCGCCTTGGTCAAATCAGATCTGCCCTAGTTTAATTGACCCACCGACTGAACCAACCGGACAAACCAACCTCTTTTTTTTCCTCCAAAAAATGATCGGTTTCTTTTTCCGGTCAAAAACCAAGTCAACCAGCGGTCAAGGAGAGAGCTTCGGTTTTTTTCTTTTCCAACCGAGTCGATCCCCTTTTTTTTTCTCCCTTCGGCTTCCTCGCGCTCCCACCAGATGCGCTCATGTCGCTCCTAATGCGCTGCTGGCCTGCCGTGTCGCCGACCTTGGGAAACCGTTGTCACCTCACTTGGGAGTGCCACCGCCGACTCCTTTGTCGGGAGCCACCGCCGCCGCGGACGACCTCCACGCTGACTCCTCCGCCAAGAGCCACCGTTGGCGTCGCAAGCTCCTCCGAGCTCTGATGAGATGCCACGCTGAGCGCCACGCCACTACACACCGCCTGCAACGACGTGCCTCATACTGCTCGTGACCTCGCCGCCCCAAACCACCTCATCCTCCATGAAAAATAGGTACGAATCTTGCCCTCTCCTAGGTGATTTGTTTCGATTGCTTTGTGTTACAATCCCCGTGGTTCCGTTTGCTGTATATATGTGGGATAAATCGAGTCCGATTCCAAAACAAAACACAAAATCCTTGTCCAACCCCGTTCTGTAACCGACATGGTCTCATGGTTCAATCTTGTGATCTGCTCGTGCATAATCCAAATCAGAGAAGTATCCAACTCTTACATTGCTACCGCCACACCACAAGATGAGTCCTGCGTGCCCTAGCTCTCCTCGAGCCTGTACAGCTTGCGCCACTCATGTCTCCACCACAGACTCGGCTTCGACACAATAACGTGCACACCTCTGTGGTCCTGACCTCCCGAGCTTCTTCGTACCCCACGTAGATCAAATCAGGGATTCCTCGATTTGACCGACCAGATTGCCGGTCTGGTCGCCCTTGACCCAATCCACATACCTGTTGTTTGTACGCTACTACTGTAGCAATCATCACGCACCACATTGTCATCAACACCTCCAAAACAACCTCTAGGAACCACCCGCTCTGACTTCCGATTATACGCCAACAATCTAGTCGCGAGCTGAAGCTGACAAATCTCCATGCCTCCTTCGCAGCTGCCGTATGACCCGAGCGCCACGTCTAAGCCGTCTCCCTGTCGAACACAGCTCATCGAAAGGCCCGGGCCACCTTGCCCAGAGTGTTCGATCCACCGACCGAGAATGCCGATCGCCTTTGTTTGATCCACCGACCGAGAACGCCGATCACCTCTAGCTGCTTCAAACAACCCGAGCGTGCGGCCGCATGTCTCCCTGTTGAGAGTAGCTCACTAAAAAGTTAGGGCCACCCGTGCTAAGTGTCCGACCCTCCGATTGGATCGCCAATCGCTTCCGCTGCCATCAACCCGAGCACCACGTCTGGTCATCTCTCTGTTGATTGCAGCCATCGAAAGGTTCAGGCCGCTGCTTGAAGTGTTCAATCCACCGATCAAAATCCATTGATCGCCGCTGTGCTCCAGCTTGCACCAATTGCCCCTTCCTAGACATTACAAGCAGGCTACGCCGTGTGGGGTACCTCCATCGCGCCTCTACCATGGACCTCCTGCAGGCTCTGATTTCACTTGTTATAAAACCGGCCCGAAATTACCATTGGAAGCCCAACGCGGAAGAAACGCCATAGGAGATCCAAACATGATGACGACACGAAAACACGATATTTGTTAACGAGATTCAACCGAAGCCTACATCCCTGGGGCACTGATTACGGGCGCTACTCCCCGATCTAGCATATTATAGTGTATCAGAGTTACAACTACTCATAGCCAGACGCCGCTCCCTCTCGCTATGCTAAGTCGCCATGCGGTTACAACAGGTCTGCCCCTCTATTTATGAGAGAGCTTAGGATGGAGTCCGACTCTTACTCTAGTCCTAACACCTAGTACAACTCCAAGTCCTAAACGGTAACCAACTTTATACACATATTCGACACAAACTCTAACATCTATCTCATCTATTCAACTTGCAAACCCTGAACATTGGAGCATATAAGATACACGGAATCAGACCCCTAAGTAACTTGCACACTTTGCCTAAAGTACATCTAACATCTAACGGAATGCGGCTGCTGCTTTCACATACGAGAGTTGAGGAATATGAGCAAACTAAAGAAGTTGTGTATTTATGGATTGCGTAATGTAGAAGTATCAGATATGCAAATGATGCTCGTTTACAAAGTAAAAAGAACCTTGAGGTGCTAGAGTTAGATTTCAATGAATGGAGAAGTTGTGAACACACTGAGAGTGCAGCTACTGTTACTTCATCGGCGGGCCAACTGCTTGAGAGCCTATGACCACACTATCAAACCCTTAAAGTACTGAGAATAAAAAAACATGAATCATGAAACTTATCCCAGCTAGTTGGGCAGTGCTTCGTTTTCCGTGTTAACCGTATTGCAGTTACACATTTGCCAATCTCAACACCTTCCAACACTAGGTGAGCTACCTTGTCTCAAATCCCTTGAGATACACAGAATGCAATTTGTTGAACACATTGGCCGGGAGTTTTGTAGCCTTGACCCAAGAGTCAAAGGGTTCTGCTCATTAGCGCGCTTGAGTTTCGGAGACATGAATCGACGCTCGTAGTGGTCTGGACTGCAGGATGGTGAGTTTTCATGCTCAGAAACAGATCTGGAACACCATTGAATTGAGGTCACTTCCATTGGTTCCATTCTCACGCTTGCGTGGTTTTACCTTGTATGGCTGCAGAAATCATGTTACATTTCCAGCTCAGCTACCCTGCAGGAACTAAACATCTCAGAATGTGAGGGCCTGAAGGAACTACCGACCCTTCCATCACTCCGGACATTGGAGTTGCTCAATTGTTTGAGCCTGGTTACATTTGGTCATTTTCCCTCGCTCACCATCTTGCATCTGCATGATCTTTTCAAAGAAGAGATACTTCACAGGTTGGTGAATTCGCACTTGATGCTGAAAGACTTATCAATCTCGTCTGACACCTTGAAGTCAATCTACCTTGAGCCATAGTGCTTGCCTTCACTTAGATCCCTCCAGCTAATATGTCCTAATTTACAGTACTGTGATGCACTCCAATCTGTATTCCCAGCCAAAAAACCACTGGTTCAAGCCATGAACCGATCATGATATTTATCATTGCCGGTTCGTGGCTTACACCGACAGAAAACCACCTTTTTGATCAGTTAAAGAGTGGTGGGGAGAGGCTGAAAAAACATGTGAGTTCCCTACCTCTCCCCCAGCCCCCACCCAACTCTTCTCCTCCCTCAAACCAGGGGAGGAATGCTAGAGACATGGGTCTGTCGTGTGAGCTGTTATGATGGGTGACAAAGGGTTGGCTTGAGGCCCAACGTATGCAAGTGTGACACTAAAAGAAGGAAGCAGGCAACAGCCATGGGGACATCGATGATGAACATATTTGAAAGCCTTGGCTCTTGGATCTTCCCCCACTGTTTCTCCACCGCGAACTCTTGATTCTCTAGTCCCAATCCCCTTCCTATCTTCAAATCTTCAATCCAATTGCTTCATCCTAGTCCATGTTTCTAGTTCTCACAATCTGTGTCATAGATTAATCTTGTCCTGGTGGTTGTTTGGATGAGAATCAAGTGGGATCGTGACAATAATGCAGATTCCTGTATGAGTTGACATTTATTTTGTCCTACACAAGTTGTCTAATTTATATTCTAGTGCCGTTGCTTTCTCTATAATTTATATCCTAGTGCCGTTGCTTTCCATAAAACAAAAAAAAAGAAAAAAATACTACAGTTGTGACTTGCGAGAGTACTACTTGAGGAGTTGACTGACTCTGTCGTTCACTTCCTTCCTTGTATCCAGTTTCTACTGCAACTTTGCAATTCTGCAACACACAATATCTAGCTAAGCTGCCGTTCCTCCACTCCACTAACCCAAGAAATGGCCGGACTGTTCGCATCCTCGGCCGTGAAATGGGCGATCGACAACCTCTCCTCCCTGCTGCCGGCAGTGTCGCGAACGCCTCCGGCGGACGTGGAGTCGAGGCAGGTCCTGGATGCGCTGGAAGAGCTCCATAAGCTGGAGCGTACCATGCGCCGGATCCATGCTACTCTGCACGACGCAGAGCAGCGCTGGAACATCCGCGAGGAGTCCGCCAAGCTGCGGTTGGAGGAGCTCAAGGAGCTCGCCTACGACGCCGAGGACGTGGTGGAGGAGTACGAGTACGAGGTGAACCGGCGCAAGGTGGAGGCGCTTGAGCGGCTTGCCGCCGTTCATGGCGGCGGCAGCGGCGCCAGCAGCAGCAGCAAGCGCAAGCGCGAGCGCGAGGAGGTAAATAAATAAATTAATTACTTATTACTCCGGCCGCTGCATCTGCTAACGAACTCTAACACTATCATTAGTGATGTGGTAGTACGTAGTCTGTGCTGTGATTAGTCATAGTATTTTATGCTAGTTACTAGTTTTAGCGACTTTGCCAATCCAAATCAGATTTGTCTGAACCCTGAACAAACCCCATGAAGAGGGGATAAAAGCAAACAGAAAATTGTATGCGTATCAGTTAGCTTAATGTAACCCCCTCTTCCATTTTTCCCCCTTTAGAAAGCTACAAGACAAGCACTATATTACTGCATTAGCTGGTTCAGTACTTTGTCCTAGCTGAATCAAAAGCATCAAATGGAATTTTCTAGTTTGGTATATCGATCCCCAATGAAGTATAGCTTCAATCCTAACCAAATGTGTCTATAGGTAGAGACATGAAAAGAATAGTGAACTGTCTGCACGGCTGCACCCAGGGTTCTGGGATTTGGGCCAAAAGGTCCTAATTTTGTCCATTTCGGTGAGGTCCGAGACAAAATTTCACTCCCATTTCGTCTGAATTTGTTTAAATTTGGTTAAAATTGTCAAATTTTATTAAATTTCATCCGCAATTTCTGAAATTTAACCATTTCGGTGGAGCCCTAATTATTTTTGCAATCGGATCCCAAAACCCTGTCTGCACCATATATGACTAATCCTCCCTCTTTCTTTTTTTTTAAAAAAAAGGTACATGAAGAGCACTTCTCCACTGAGTCTGGAATAGTTCCTGTTCCAAGTGAGTTGGCTGTCAGAGCAAGGAAAGTTATACAAAAATTTGGTGAGATCGAAGGCTACTATGGTAGTTTCACCTTGTCTGAGAATGATGGGGACAGAAGGATTGTCCCTGATATCAATGCTATGAGGCAGACTAGCTCTTTTGTATTTGCACCCAGAATTCTTGGAAGAGAGCAAGACGTACAGAATGTTATCGCAAAATTGCTCTCCGGGGAAGGCAGCCGTGTTGGAGGTTGCATGTCTGTTTTGGCCATTGTTGGTATGGGAGGATTGGGCAAAACAACACTGGCACAGCTTGTGTACAATGACCAAACAATGCAGCAATATTTCGATCTTTGCGCATGGGTTTACGTTTCAGAGTGTTTCAATGTTAACAACATAACACGCAAGATCATCAGTTCGCTAACACAGAATAATTGTGATCATATACAATCCGGTGAGCTGCAGGGGTCATTGGCGAACCGGATAAAGGACAAAAGGGTTTTCCTTGTCTTGGATGATGTATGGAATGAGCGAAGCGATTACTGGGAGTTGTTGATCACACCGATGTTTGCTTCTAGGTATTGTGACATTATAGTAACCACCCGAAATGAGAGCGTTGCAAGGTTAGTGCAAACAACACAAATGTACAATATAAACTGCTTAAGTCCTGATGAGAGTTGGTCATTGTTCAAGCAAACAGCATTTATTGAGCAAGAAAATATCAGTCCAGCAAACCTTGTAGAGATTGCCAGGATGGTTGCTGAAAAATGCAAGGGGTTACCATTGGTAATCAAGACTGTAGGGAGCATATTGCGATTCGAAACCAATGAAATTAAATGGAGGGATGTCTTACAAAGTGAGTTATGGGACTTGGAACAGACACAGAACGAGGTTTTGCCAGTGTTGGAGTTGAGCTACAAGCACATGCCGATATACCTAAAACGGTGCTTCGTTGCCCTTTCTCTATATCCGAAATATTACTACCTTGATGAAAACATGGTAGTTTGGTTGTGGACATTACTTGGTTTACTTCAAAGTGATGAAATTTATAACAGGGATGAAATTGGAAAATTCTATTTCAACGAATTGGTTCAGAGATCATTGCTTCAAAGTTCTATCCATGGACAGAAGGTCATGCATGATCTTGTCCATGATCTTGCATGCTTTCTTGCTGGGGAAGAGTTTTTTAGACTTGAGGAAGATAAACAAACTGAAGTTCCACGGGGCGCTCGATACATGTCCATAATGCCAAAACCACTATGTAAGAACAGAATTCAAATATCAAATGCCTCACAATCTCTCAGAGCCATCATAATGATACATGACGACATTGATGTCGTAAATCCAGAAGTGTTGTTTATGCACTGTAAGAAGTTTCGGATCATTTATGTCGTACAGGGCAGTGTTCAAAAGGCACTACTTGATTTCATTGGTGGCATGAAACTACTACGCCATCTCACACTATCAGGATATGAATGTGCTGCACATTTATCTCGTCCTAATTCTATGTCTGAGTTATTTAACTTGCAAACACTGAACATGGAAGCGTATACGTTACGTAAAATTGGACGCCTGGTTAATTTGCAAACCTTGCCTGAAATACATCTCATGAAATGTGGTTGCTTCGTTGACATAAGAGAGTTGAGGAATATGAACAAAATAAGGAAGTTGTGTATTCGTGGACTGTGTAATGTACCTAGTATCATAGATGCAGATAAAGCTCATTTACAAAGTAAAAGGAACCTTGAGGTACTAGAGTTAGATTTTGATGAATTCATTCTTCATAAAGATTTCGATGAATTGAGAAGTTGTGAACATACAGAGCATGGTGACTCTCAAAAAGCTGCTGTCACTCTATCCCGAGGCCTATTACTTGAGAAACTACGACCACACTGCCAAAGCCTTAAGGTACTGAGAATACAAAACTTGAACCATGGAAACTACCCCAGCTGGTTGGGCAGTGCTTCCTTTTCCAGGTTAACTGAATTGAAGTTACAGGCTTGTCAATCTCAGCACCTTCCAACACTTGGTGAGCTACCTTCTCTCAAATCCCTTGATATACGCCAAATGAAGTGTGTGGAACACATTGGCCATGAGTTTTGCAGCCTTGATCCAAGATTGAAAGGGTTCCAAGCATTACAAGACTTGAGTTTTTACAGTATGAACCGATTGTCAGAGTGGTCTGGAGTGGAGGATGGTGAGTTTCCACGCTTGGAAACCCTGTTGTTCTGGGATGCCTTTGAATTGAGGTCTCTTCCATTGGTGCCCTTCTTGTCCTTGCGCAAGTTTACCCTAATTGATTGCAGAAATCTTGTTACTTTTCCTGCCTCAGCTACTCTGCAAGAACTAAACATCTCGAATTGTGAGAAACTGATGGAACTGCCGGCCCTCCCGTCACTCCAATCATTTTCTCTGTTGAATTGTTTAAGCTTGGTTACATTTGGTCACTTTCCCTTGCTCACCATCTTATATCTAGACGATCCATTCAAAGATGAGATACTTCACAGGTTGGTGAATTCACACTTGACACTGGAAGAACTAACAATTTCGTCCAACACCTTGAAGTCAATCTGTCTTGAGTCACAGAACTTGCCTTCACTTAGATCGCTCGAGCTGAGATGTCCTAATTTGCAGTACTGTGATACACTTGCCAGCCTCACTTCCCTCAAGAAACTAAACATAAATGCTTCTCCGCAACTTCATGTACCTAATTCGCTTCGAAGCCAGCTGGAAGAACTGTATATTGCCGAATTGTTATAACCATGGTACATATCTCTGTTACAATTTTGTCATTTTTTTCTGCATAATTTCAGCTTAGCGTCCAGCAATTTTACAAACACACATATCTAATTCGCTTTCTCATTCGAGATCTTGTCAATAACCAGCTCTAACTGTCTTAGTGGCAGTAATCAGAACTACTCAGCTGCTTGCAAGCAAGCCGGCTGAATGCCT
This sequence comes from Oryza officinalis, assembly GCA_008326285.1. Classification (NCBI taxonomy): domain Eukaryota; kingdom Viridiplantae; phylum Streptophyta; class Magnoliopsida; order Poales; family Poaceae; genus Oryza; species Oryza officinalis. Next base: position 22,278,199 of record BDMV01000011.1, on the reverse strand, counting down.
GCACATATGGACAATTCTGTTCCAATGGCACACTAACAATAGATATTAACAAACCACGCATGGAGTCTAGCCTTTACATTTGATAATGTATGATTACCAAAAATTCATCAGCTTATAATTTGCATGTATTTCCTGCACCTCTTCGCTCATGAGATTGCCAGGTTATTTAGAGAAATAAAATATGCATCATCTATAGTGTCCTACACTCTGTAGTCTGTATCACCCTTGTTTTCAAAGTCCTCTTCCCTCAAGAGTCATTACCAATACAGCTTGTCTTATTGCCTACGAAATAACAGAAATAAAATAGTAAATTGTATGAGCTATTTCAATAATCAATTAAATACTTAGTTTGCTGCTTATGTGGCACCCTTGGAAACATAAAAATAACATCTTCCCCTGGAAATGGTCTTAGATAATGAGTTAGATTAAACAAAGGTAGCTTTTCGAACAATGAAGAATTTGAACCGTGCTTTGTTTTCGGTTGTACGACATCTAAAACTATCGTAGCGCCATAATATATCCTAAACAAACTGAAAAAGTCTCTTATTCATTCTTCCACTCTCCTTTATGTATACAGGATCACACTTCAGTGATTGGGGTTTTCTGCTTCATATATACTCGGTACTTGCTGTAGATGAACCAGCACAAGCTATGCACATTACTGTGGACACCAGTGTGCTTCTGATGGCCAACAGACCTCGCATGACCATTCAGCTATAACTTCTGAATTGCGTTTATGAAATTGGTTGGATCTTTATCGCCCATCGGACCCAGGTAATAGAAGGCAGGCCGATTGTGGATAGGATTGATTTTTAAGTGCTACAGTAACGGATGAACGGTAAAAATTAAGAATACAAAGAACACATAAGGAAAAAATGAGGATGGATCCAATCTACAATAATGTGCAGGTAAAATAGCAAGAAAAGGGAGCGGATTGATTATTACCTCCGTGACGGTGGTTGAGGTGGCCATTGATCTTGAAGAAGGCAAAAACTAGGGAACATTAGAGGTGCTTGGTGAAGTCGCTGGATAAGAAGAGAGAGAAGAAGAGGGCTCGCTGGCGTGGAGAACGAAGGGATGTTTTTTGTAGCACAATGATTGCCGGCGGAGACCAAGAGGTTTTATACAACACGTTGCGTGGGAGGCTGTAGCAAGCAGGCCGAGCCGATTGGGCAGATGGTGGTTAATGGGCCGTACAAGGAAATCCAAAGCATGTTTATCCATACTCCGGATTTTGGGGGCATGTGTTAACGGGAAAATTTGGTAATTTTTCCGTTAGTCAAGGCCAGGTCAAAGATGAAACTCATGCTATGATTTTAGAAGATTCGGTTAGCAAATTTATCTTGGTGTAAATCAAGCTTCCGTGAGAAGGAAGATGTATCTTAGTTTCTATTTTCAATAGATAGAGTCTTGAGCTGATGGAGTCGTGTTATGATCAGACTCGATTAGTTTCCTTTTCCTACAAGATAGCCAATAGGAGTCGTGTCTGAGTCGGAATTGTATTAGCCTAAGGGTATAAATTATGTACCAAAGGCCCTCTGTAAATTAACAACAGTCGAATATACAACATTTGGCGCATCGCCAACCCTAGTTTTAGTTTCGACGAGTTTTTGTTTTAGAGTTTGGGCTACATCGGTTTCGATCTCCGGTGAGAAAGTAAGCTTTGTCAACTTTGCTTGTATCAGTGTGGCTAGTACTTTCTTGGTTAGGTCCAATATACTATTTAAGTTGATGCAATCATTGTCTATCTAATATATCGGCTCTTTCTTATATTGCTTTGCTTTCTTAGTTAGATCTAATATTTCAACCACTTTGAAAAGCATTAATCGGCTAGTTTAAATCTACCTAGCTTATTATTAATCTTGAACTCTCTTGGTTAAGTCCAATCTTCTAGGTTATAATTTGTTGGCTATATTTGCTAAAGTCAATAGGTGCTAATCATTTTTTTCATCTGGGTTTTAGCCGATGAGATATCCGCTTATCATATTTTAACTTGCTATCTCAGTTTACTCATAAAGTCTAATATAATCGGCTAGTTGCTGTTTATACTAGCTTCAATGTCTCGGTTAGGTCCGATCTATCAAGATTGTAGTTAGTAATTACAAATTACTTGTGATTATATTCTAGGTTGTTATAACTGATATTAGTTTATTTACTTTTATATAGAATATTGATAAGCTTTAATTTTCAATACATCGGCCTATATCTAAAAATACATATATTTGCTTAAGACTATAGTTTATTACTCTCAATCTTATACTATCTCGCTGAGGTCTAATCTATCAAGATTGATTGTAATAAGGTTAGAAGATTTGCAAATATATCGCATCTATGTTTTGGGCGATGATGTTCTATTCTCTTGATATTTAAACTCCATCGGTTATAGCCGATTGATCCGAAATTCCATCGGCATCGGTTGGGCACATGATACTGTATCCGCCCCTGTGGTCGATTGGCCCCACAATCTAATCTTTGCTTTTTCTATCTTGTTAGTTGTAGGATCAAACTAACAGGCATGCCCTAAACCCAATTTGATAGGACCTGCACCAGAGCTAAGCAAACCTCTCAGGCCTTCGTGTATGAGACGAATTTTGTGTCAACATGGAGCTGAAACTTTGAGCCTACTCCAAAGCCCATATGATTTAGGGTTTTTGACCCCATTCCAAATCCTTCTCCTCTACTCTAAGCCAGTCACTACAACGAAGTCACATCGTCTCTCCTCTGCTAGTTTTCATCGTGGACCTTGTTCCCACCTCTCTCGGGCCTGCTGTTGACGCAAAATGCGTCGAACATACAAAGGCCTAAGGGATCTGTTTAGCTCTAGTGTACGTCCTATCAATCGGGTTCAGAGTGTGCCAGTTAGTTTGATCCTGCAACAAACAAGATAGAAGGAAAAGATTAGATCGTGGGGCCGATTGGCCGTAGTACCGATATAGTATCGTGTGTCCAGCCAATGCCGATGGAAACTCAGATCAACGGCTATAACTGATGGAGTTTAATTGTGAAGAGAAAATTAAATAAAACTTTGGCCAATACTTAGATGTAATATAGTTGTAAATAATCTAACCCTTATTAAAACCAATCTTGATAGACCAGACCAAACCGAGATAGTATAAGAATGAAGATAATAAGGTAAGCTATCAACCAATTATATGATCTTTGAATACAGGCCAATGCTTCAATTTAATTAGAAATTATCATTAACTTTTATGGAAAGAGATAAATTATTATTGGCTACAACCAGATAGAATATAATTATTAATTCCCTTTCTTTATTGACTATAATCTTGATGGATGGGACTTAACAGAGATAGTATAAGATTGAAAATAAGAAAATTTAGGAATTAAACTGTGGGCACTCGGAAATTATACCGTTCAATGCAATTTGTGACCACCACATAGTTTTGAATGAGTGGGATCCATACACGCATAAATAGCCACTCATATCTCAATGTGCTCATGATCACAAATTAACACTATTCGATATAAAATCCATAATGCCGAATAATGAGCAAAGGAGATATTGCTGGGACTCCGCATGCCAGTCAACTTCAACCTGAGACATGCCCCTCAAACCACACGAAGGCAGCGACCAGATGTGTTGCACATCTCAGGAGACTTGACTCAAATTACGAGAGCTCTACAACATCTCAATTGTTCAATATTTATACTCATGCTTAGCTAGTCCCCAGGAAAAGCGACTAGCCTTGCACTTTCATCGCAAGCAATTGATAAACATTACAAATGCATAAAGGTAAATAAAAGGACAGCAATATACATATGTCATAATGGGATTCCACAACCCATCTTACAACACAAACTATGGCAGCGGAAGTTTCATAATAACACATAACAAAAACAAGGCCCATGATGTGCCACATAACCCAAAGGGCCACCAACCGGGGCAAGAGTCAAGCTGAAAAACTACTCACCACCCTCACCACCCTCGGTAGGGTAGTAAGAACAATCAAGTTCTCCAACGTCCTCTTCTGAAATTGTAGACATCGGGTTAAGTACAAAATGTACTCGCAAGACTTACTCTTTAATAGATATATATATATCAAAGGAGTATGTAAGCTTCTACCTTAGAAGATGGCATAATGGTTCAAGTTTTGCATAAAAGCCAATTTAGTTGAGCAAATCACAAGTTGCAAAAATAGAGTTTTCTAACTTAGCATAATTTGAAATTTAATCACAAATAAGCATAACCAGCACAACCTGTGCTCTCATGACTCTTCATGTATAAGCACTACCTGGGCTCTCATCACCAAGTATAAGCACAACCCGTGCTCTCATCACCACCCATGGACAACCACTGTCCAACTATGGCTTACAAATGTAACCATCTCATATCCAGGACTAATTTAACCCATTTAACCCGGTTTGATGCTAACATAGTTGAGCTAACACCTCAAGCGATCGTCCTGTAACCGTGGACACGGCTATTCGAATAGTTTTACTCTGATCAGAGGGGTACATCTTTACCCACACGAAATAAACAAGAATCAAATGCTTTCACCACCACACAGGTGTGACTCACAAGTGACACAAGCTCATAACATGTCCTTTCCTAGTCCCACCCTAATCACCTAAACTCCGCCTAGGCCCCCGACGACTTAGCCACTTGCGTGTGTGATGTGGCTAAGGCGGGCTCCCCATCGTGGGAGAAACCCCTGGCCACAACACGGCACTCTCGGGCACTCCAAAGGAAGAACCATCCTCACGATTGACCAGCGTAGCGTAGATGATTACAGTGCAACGTAGTACTAAGTCAAGCCGTCCCATACCTGGCGTGTGGTAGTACGTAAGGTGCTTGATTAGATGACAACATGTTCGGTCCTTAACAACCCAGACGAGGCTACTTGCATCAGGGAAAACCACCATGCCTTGATCGCCCTATCACTCGTCCAAGTTAAACATATTTTTCATATGAACCATTTAGTGTAAGTAGTCAAATTTTATGCCCATAAATTGCAAATAGTGATTAAGTTCAATCGATAGCTCCATCCATCGATTTTAAACACTACTAGATCTAAGCATGGCTAAGCATCGGTAAACAAGTAAACCTTCCCAAGTATTTCCATCCCGAGGTTACAAGGATAAATGGCAACAACGAAACAAGGAAGGATATGCAGCAATTAGGTATAACCAATTCGAACCATTACCGATAAATTTGTAATAAAACAACACATGCATATATATCGTTTTGCAATCAAGTCACTTTAGCAAAATAGGGATTCTATATGCTTAGATGCTTGCCTGTCTGCTGTGAGAAATCGCACTCAAACTCAGGTTCTGGCTTCACGTACTCTAGAACATCGGAATCTAAATAATCATAAAGTACGGTACAAATAAACATCCAAATAATGCAAAAAATCCAAAATGCTCTAAAATGCATGAATTCCTCACAGTGGATTGATCAAATTGAATTTAGGTGAAGAAATTTCTATTTTAGCATTGCTATTTTGAAAGTTATGAATTTTACAAATTTAATGAAAAGAGAATTAATCACTTAATTAAATTTGTTTTAGGAGGTAGTTTTGTCAAATTCCTTTTATCTAAATCAAAAGGTATATAATTCAAAGATGAACAACAGTGAATTTATAATTTTGGGATTAACTATTATTTTTCTAGAAATTAAACAAGCCTTAGTTGAAAAATAAATGTCTTTATGTCATTCACAATTATAATTACATTCTCTGTAAAGAATTTGGGAAAACTTTATTTTATAAACCTAAAGGGCACAAATTAGGGAAGACATAGAAATTTGGTTCATTAAATTTGGATTAAAAATGAATTTTCTACATAATTAACAAGTTCTAAGTTACCTATTCCATATTTGAAATTTAGAAATTAAAATCCTACTGTGAGCATAGGTTTTTATTATACAATATTAAATTTTACAATTTTACAAACCTACTGAAATTGGTTTCACCACAAAATGAGTTATATTTAATTTTATATGGATTTGACAAGTTTGGTACAATTTTCTGTTGAAAAAATAAGGATTAACTCATTTACTTTTATTTTTCCAGAATATAAATCATGGGGTCCACAGGTCAGTCACTGGCTGATTTGCAGAAAAGCTCCTAGGGTTTGCAGAAACCAACCCGAGCTCCATAAACAAGTGCCAGGGCAAAATTCATTAAGAGTCCTTAGGTTTTAATCTATTTGTAAGTGAATCCTAGGGTCCACATGTCATACAAAGATATTTTACAAATAAAACCTTGCATGTTTTAACTTTTTTCTAATCAAGTCTCAGACTAAATGAGGAAATGGGGCCCATCTGTCATCGGCTTAATGGAGGAATGAAGACATCAGCAGCAACAGCAGAACCCTTCGGCGAGCTTGCCGGCGATGCCGACGGCGGATGGCGGCTCCTTGGCCGATACAACCAAAAAGGAAAAGATGCTCCTTCCTCTTGCGCACCCGACGGTGGTCGGCTTGTCACTGGTGATGGTGGAAATCGACGGCGGCAATGGTGTAAGCGGCGACGGCTGTCGGCATGCATGTGCAAGTTAAAGTCCAGCTCGAATCCATGCGAACGAACACATGCATATGGTCCTATAGGACTCGTAGAGACTTACCAAGGGGTTGGAAATGGTCGGCGGAACCCGGACAGCGATGGCGACTGAGAAAGAACTCCGGCGACGGTGCAGATCCTCAGCTTCACGGCGATAGCTTACTCCGGTCGATGATCTGCTAATAGTAGGTGAGGAACGGCTAGAGGATCCCCTAAGGATGCTCCCCATGTAAGGAATTGAAGTGTGGCTCACCGGAGAGGATGGAATCGGCGATGACGTCCGGCGGCCGGAGTTGGGGAAGGAATGGCCGATCTCCTTCGTCGGTTGATGATTCCCGGGGATTCTTGAGGGGTTTTGCTGCGGAGCTCAAGGGGAAGCTGATGGCGAGAGGAAATGGCTCGGGATGGTCTCCTTCATGCTATACGGCAGTGATGTCACCGGCTGCGGCCTTCGGTGCGTGCTCTCGAGCTTCATGGGCGCGTCGGCGTTCTCGATGATTGGCTCGGCGATACGGGAGAGTGTCAAAAGGAAACTTGCTCGGCATAGGGATGTGAGCATGGAATGCGAATGAGTTGGGGATGGCAGTGGTTCGTCGGTGACGGCGGCTATCGTCTTCTTCGCGGCCGGCAGTGAGTTTGCAAATCGTTGGAGTGGCTAGGGTTTCCCTCCCACGGTTGGATCGGCACCAGAGTGAAAAGTGAGGATGGACGACGTGGCTGGGAGGAGATATGGCAATCGTCTGCTTCGGACACGGCGGTGGACACGCGTCGAGCAGCCTCCTGCGCACGTTATGCATGTCGCCGCCTCCGATCTCTCTCTCTCGGCTGGGGCGGTGGAAACATATCTACCGAGTTGGAGCTAGCCTATGAGACTGGTAAGTGGGTCCATGGTGATATAAACCAGTGCAAAGTGAGAGAGATGGGTAAACTTTCTGGTGTATACAGTCTCAAGCAAGTATTAGGGTTTTTCCCTTTTATTTTCCTTTCTCCCTTCTTTATAAATCCAAAACTCATTTTCTGTGTAAGATAAAATAATGTGGATTTTTCTGGTGGTAGATATAAATACCTAGGTTCCATTTTCTTTGGTTTCACTCAAAAATAATTTATATTTTACTCTCAGTAAAATAAAGAAATTCAGCTCAGCCGAATTTTTGATTGAATTTTTAAAATGTCCAAACCTACAGAATAAATTCTGGAAAAATTATATTAATTCCTGATAAATAGACTAGTATTTGAATAAATTATAAACCCTATACATTTTTATATGATAAAATACACATATGAGATGTGTATTGATTGTGTCGATTAGGGTTTAGAATTAAACTATAGTTTGACTGCTTTGACCTAATTATTTGGGATATCAATTGTACATATTAAATTATACCAAAATTTTAGTGAGATATATATATTGCATAGTATCTACATGAATTTCCTCATGACTTTATATTGCACCAATTATTTTTAAATATTCCCTAAGCTTATCTTTACTTATATGTTTCCTATTATAAAGTATAATTAAATGGTTGTAAAATTATATTTAGATGATTCTTGACCTAATATGATGTTGTTGGGCATGATTTATACTTTTAGTTGCTCAACTTCATATATTTCATATATATGCATCCTTGTAAATATACATTAAGTATTTGTTTCAGGTTTTTAAGTTAACTCTCATGAGTCCTAATATGAAATGCTAGGAAAATCCATAAACAAGAAAAAGGACTCGAAGCTTAACAATACATCATGCAATTACATGAACACACTATGTTTTATTCTCTGTCCTTGAGCTATAAAGAAAGAAAATTTTAAGTTAAACTCGAATTTGGAAATCAAAATTAGTATCACTAGACTCGCCTAGAGTTTTCATTGGAAAATTTTAGTATTTCGAAATCACATAAATCATTTTCAATATTTTAGATGCTAAAATTGAAATTTAGAATTTAGGGTATGTTACATAAACAATTATATTAACTCTAGTAACTAGGTTATGAAACATAATCATTGATAATTAGATAACTCATTGGCTGGAAATCCAATGAAAAAATTGGTAATATCTATCGAATTGAGCAAATCTACCTAGTAAACATAATCCAATAGATTAGACTTAACCGAGACAGTATGAGATTGATGGCTAGCTCGATAGATTTTAACGAGCCGATAGATATTAAGCAAAGTTGTTGATATATTAAATCTAACTAAAATAGCAAAGCAATCAAAGAAAGAGCTGATACATCAGATAAGCAACGCATGCAAAGACCTAATTAGTATATCGAACTTAACCGAGAAAGTAATTGCTGGGCCGATATAAGCGAAGTTGATGGAACTTACTTTGTCGCCGGAGATCGAAACCGATGCAGCCCAAACTCGAAAACAAAATCTTGTTGAAAGCTAAACTAGGGTGATGATGCGCTGAAAAGTGATTATTTAACTGTTGTTAGATTGCAAGGACCCCGGGGACACATATTTATACCCTCGGGATGAAACAACTCCAACGTAGACATGACTTGATCGGCTACCTTATAGAAAAAGAAACTAATTGAGTCCGATTCTAACATGACTCGATCGGCTCAAGACTCTATCAAAAGAAAACTAAAACAAACCTTCCTTGATATGGAAGCTAATACAAAAATAACTCTAAACTTACCAAACCTTACCCGATACTCTTTTCAACCAAATCTACTATAATCATGGCATCAATTCCTCCTTTGGTGCCGACTATGTTGGCTAGGCGGCGCAATTGGGGACAATTCACCGGTGTAGCACTGTGTGGGGGGAGTGAAGACGATGCCATCGAGTGGGCTCACCTTGTGGCATGGCTGCTAGAGAAGGGAATGAGGGAAGAGAAGACAGGCCCTGGCGCTAGCGTGGCTATGCTGCGCCAAAGGAGGGGATGGCTGGCCTGATCTAGGACGAAAGGAGAGGAGGGAGGGAGAGTTGGGCTGGGCTAGGAGAGTAAGGGAAAGAAAGGGAGTCAGGAGGGATTGAGCCCAACAGAGGGACGGAAACCAGACTTTGCTAAAAGAATTGTTTTTCCATTTAAGAATTGTAATTAAGGATTTAGGATTTGAATTTGAAATAATTTAAATGTAGGCATGGGCACAAATTGCAATAAAAACGAGGAAGACTCAGCATGATGCAATTTTCAAAAAGCTTTTGTTGGTTCCAAATTTTAGTTTCTGGATTTCAGGGTATTAGCATGTGGTGTGAGGATAGAGAGAGATGAGAGGGAACAAGGGGGTAGAGATTTAAAATGTTGCGAGAGAGAGAAAGAGGGGGGGGGGGGCGAGGAGGAGGTAATTTGTGAGTGGCACGGGCGCCCAATTTTCCTGCTGGGATCGGGCTACCCACGCTAAGCATTTTCATAGTACTTGGTCAAACCTAGAAAACTATAACAAATATTACCTGGTTTAATAGTTGAGCGATATGTTTTTGTTAGGTTTCGAACATGTGGGGATGAAAAGTAGACAAAGGCAAAAAGCTCGTGGAGCTGCTCGGAAAGGAAGGCAGTGGAGCGACCTAGCACTGCTGGCTGGCAGTGGAGTGTTGTACATCTGCAAGTTGAGGGGGAAGCAGGTACTTCCATCACAGAATGCTTAAACGGAGGTAATTCCTGAATGAAAGGCAGGAGTTTTGTCTCAACAGGGATGCTTCTGGTGTCATCGGATAAAATTTTCAAGCACTCTAGTGATGAGAGGGGATTCAACAGTGGACCCCTAAGTTACAGTGCCCTACCAATCTGTAGTATATGCAGTTTAGGCCATGCAGGAATACATTGTAGTGATACACAGTGGCATCCTATCAGTACTATAGTTGTCAAGGACATGAAGAGCATAGATATATGGAAGAAACCTCAGAGGACAAGACTACTGTTGGCAGCATCATCGCAGATGTAAATAGTATGCACTGTATGCTAGTGTGGAAATTTCACCACCACTAACTCCGAATCACTCTGAACAACTTGGGCATTAGAGTATCAAAATGTCTGAATGAAGGTAATCCCATAACACCTGCAGGAACAAGGCTGCAAAACTCCCTGACCAGCCAGTATGGTGCACACACCACATGCCATAGAAATGGAGGGACACGAGGGACAGAAGATCACCAAGCATAGGAAGCTTCTGAGTGTCACAATGATTCATCTCTATTTCAGTTAAGTTGAGAAAAAGGAAATTTCAACTCGTCATCATCAAGAACATCAAAAATAATTTTCTTGAAGAAATGACTGCTCCACTAATTCATTAAGATAAATACTTTCAAGCTCATCCTCGTTATCATGTCTGCCATTTTTAAAGGGATCAACTAATTTCCACAACTGAAGCACCTCAAGTTCATTAAGTACGCAATCCTTCGGATAAAGTGCAAGGGCAACAAAACATCATTTCAGGTATACAGGCATATGCCTGTAGCTCAACTCCAAGGATGGCGAAACCATGTTCCATGGTTGGTCCATGTCCCAGAGCACATTTTCTAGGACCTCTGACCAGCTCTGCTCATTTGTTTCATAATGCAGCATGCTGCCTATCCTCTTGATCGCTAAGGGCAAGCCCTTACACTTTTTAACTATAGCCTTTCCAATCTCTACCAGGTTTGGTGGAGCATTTTCATGGTTAACAGTGAAAGCAACTTGCTTGAACAACAACCAGCTCTCATCAAAACTCAAGCATTCTAGGTTATAGAAGTTTGGCATTGTCTGCACAAGCTTTGCGACTTTCTCGCTGCGGGTGGTCACTACAATCATACAAAGCTTCGTGGTGTTCATTGGCATGCACAGCAGATCCCAATAATCTCTTCTTTCATTCCACACATCATCCAACACAAGTAAAACCTTCTTTTGCTTAATTTCTTCTACCAGTCTCTCTTGGAGATTAGAAAGTTCTGGTAGATCACACTTCTCCTTTGTAACTGCAACAATGATGTTCTGTGTTATGCTATTGATATCAAACTGTTTGGATACACAAACCCATGCGTGCACATCAAAATACTCGCACACTCCTGGGTGGTTATACACTTGCTGGGCTAGCGTTGTCTTGCCTAATCCTTCCATACCAACAATAGTCAGGACAGAAACCGGACTAGCTACATTGTCATCTCTCTTGGACAACAACTTTTCTACAATGTTGTTCTTGTCTTTCTCTCTTCCCACAATGCTACTCTCAAATACAACAGAGCTTGTCTGTAAACCACTAATATCAGCAGTAAGCCGTATCTCTCCATCATTCTCCAACAAAGTAAAGTTGTCTGAATAATACTTGATCTCGTCAAATCGCTCAATAAGTTTCCTTGTTTTGATAGCCAACTCGTCTGTAACGGCGACTATATGAGAATCACAGAGCAAGCCCTCGGTTTCCTTTTCCAAGAAAATAAAAGGAAGGATAAGTCACTCTGCATATATACGTCTATTAATTAGTTATCTTTGCTTTTTTTTCTCACTCGGGAATTGGATTAATGACAGAAGCAGAAATTTACCTGTTGGTACTTGCGCTTGTGGCTGGCGGCGCCTGCAAATACCTTGAGAGCCTCCACCTTTTGGCGATTCAGCTCATATGTATCCACCACATCCTTCGCGTAGTAGGCGACATCCTTGAGCTCCTCGAGCCGCAGCTTGGTGGACTCCTCCCTGATGTTCCAGTGCTGCTCCGCGTCGTGGAGAGTAGCATGGATCCTGCGCATAGTCCGCTCCAGCATCCTCAGGTCCTCGAGGTCCCTCTCCTCCCTTGCGCTCCCAGACGTCGACGAGGACGACGATGCCGGAAAGCTCGCTGTCAGGTAGGAGGAGAGCTTGTCCAGTGCTTTCCTTATGGCCAGAGAGGCAAGTAGTCCGGCCATCACGAACTACTCAGATCAACGAGGAGATTTCGATGATGGAAGCTTCAAGCTTGGAAAAAGAAGAGAGGAAGGGAACAGGTGAGGCACTGAGCAAGTACAGTCAAAGGGAGAGGTAGCAAAAGAAATGACAGCCAAAACATATGGACAAGTATGTACAGGGCTAGCTGCATTATTATTCATTAACTATTTCATAAACATCACAAGTGGCTAGTGGACAATGGATGATTAGCTGCCTGATTTTGAGGGCCTGCCATGTGCTCTAACACGCGATCCAAACAGGCAACACAGATACTTTACAAGTCTTTGACAATAATAAACTCAATGAGCTATGGACAACTAATGAAAAAGTAGGAAAAATTTTAGGCCTTTAGCAGTAAATAAACTTAGAAAGAAGCATTGCGGTTCAGTGATGAACTAGCCCACTAGCTATATTCCAACCGACCATTGCCTGGCATGTTTCGGTTTTTAATGTGTGATATAAACTATATGTGCCCCAGATTTGTAGGATATTATTCCGGGGCGAGAATCTGCTGGAACGACGGATGGTCCAACCTGTGTGATAGTACTTGTTTAAGGGTAGTTTTTATGGTGGTCTCTATTAAAAGTACTCTGTTTACTAGTACTGTAGAAGCGATCTCAACTTTTATTGATTTATAAGTCTTACTACTAGTAGAAACAATATTCTACTATCAATGAGGTGGTACTACCTCTGTTTTTTATAGATAACACTGTTGATTTTTGGATTAACGTTTCACCATTTTTTTTATTCAAAAAATTAGTGTAAATATGCTAAAGTATAAGTCACACTTCAAGTTTATTTAATAATAAAACATGTCACAACAAAATAAATGATATTTAGTTAAAATTTTGTAATAAGAAGGATGGTTAAACGTCATGCCAAAAGTCAATAGCGCCATTTATTAAAAAAACATAGGGGTACTATATAATGGATCATATCTATCTATATTATGAATATTGCATTGAATAGACCACTTTTGAGCAAGCAACCGGCCTCCTCCTCTGCCACCTCCACAACAGCCACCAGCTCCAAGGGTTCTGGGAGTGGCAGTGGCACTGCAGGTAGCCAATCCGGCGGCTCTAGTGCAGCTAGGACCTGCAACCCTTCCTCACCAGACGGAGCACCAGTGGCAGAAATCAATGGCCCTGCAGCAGCAGCAGCAAACGCCCGTGGGACCTTGGCATCATCTCCATCAGTGGGCCAGCACCATTCAACTCTAGCCTGGCCAGGTTATGGCTTTCACAGTGCGCACCACTGGCATTTAGCCTAGGCCTTCCACATCGAAGATTCCCAGCCACATCGGTCTCTCCCATGCCCAAGTGAGGAACGCCGGAGCCAAAGTTAGTCGTGTGTTACTTATCAGAATGCGTCAGCGATTCTTCAGACGAGGCGAGAAACTGATCACGCTGCGCGTTGGGAGAGGGTGTGCACCCGCTCCATGCCCAAACGCCCTCCTCAACCACCTTTCGTGTGGCGGTCGAAGAGGAAAACATAGTGGCTGGGGTGAAGAAAGAGAGAACGAGTTGAGGGGGTGGACCTACCAGGGAGCTGCTGTCACCATCATCGTCGAGCTACCGCTGCCGCCTCGTCGAGCCTCCGCGCCGGATCTGGAGAGTTCGGTGGAGAGAGGGGCAGCCGGGAGTTGAGAGGTGCCGACGGGGAGGGGGAGCAACGGAGAGGAGGGAAAGCTGCCGTGACAATTGAGGGAAGGGGTGCTGCGCCGGCGGTGGTGGGGAAGGGGAGGAGAGGCACCGGCCTAGGAAGGGGAGGAGGGGCGCTAGCGGCTGGCCAGGGAGGAGAGGAGGGCAGTCGGCGTCATGAGGAGAGGAGAGGGAGAGACCATGAGGATAAGGGAGAGAGAGGGGGAGGTGAAAAGTGAAAGAGGTGGTGGGACCCCACTACAAGTAACCTACAGTGTGGAGCATGTAGCTTGACATGTTCTTGGTCTAGGTGGCATGTGAGGTCTGGTAAATCCCAAGGACGCACTGCTATTGCCCTTAGATCACCCACATGCCCTGTTGGGTTGCGTGTGGCACAACATGGCCTAATCCCTACTGGTTGGGCAGGCCGCACAAATGGACCATTTGGGCGCCATCCAATGGGGTCCCCCTCCTGCTTGGACACCACAATCCCTCAGGGTTGTGTAGGATAAATCAGACACTTGTTTATCTATTATGGCAATGGTGCACTAGTTTACTTGCTCTGATATGTTGAGGACATTGTTCTGACGGTCTCATCTTCTTCCACTCTTCGCTCTTCAGCAACGGTCTCGATGAAGGTTCTTGGTTGGTGGCATCACTTTCTTGGTGTGTCAGTTTCTCACTTTATTAGTTGTATTTTTATCTCTTAGCGTCAGTACATGGTGGGCATTCTTGATCATGTTGGCATGATGGATTGCAAGCCTTGTAGACTATAGCACTCCTATGGACACTAATGCCAAGATCTCTACCACTATTGGTCCTCTTGTCTATGATCCGACACATTTCTACAGTCATGCTGGTTCTCCATAATATCTGACCTTCACCAAACCAGGCGTTTCCTATTTTGTTCAATAGGTTTTCCTTCATATGCATGATCCATGAGAAGCTCACCTTACTGCCATGAAGCGAATCCTTCGTTACCTCAACAAGTCACTTAATCATTATCTTCACCCCCGTCGTTCTTCCTCGTCAGACTAGGTCACCTACTCAGATGCCGATTTGCCTGGTTGTCCTGATATGCTCAATCCCCTTCAGGCTATACAGTGTTCTTGGTGGAAAACCTAGTTTCTTGGTCATCAAAGTGGCAGAAGACTATTTCCCGGTCGAGTGCAAAAGCTGAGTATCCTGTTGTGGCAAATGCTGTTGCTGATGGTTGTGGGCAAATGCTGTTGCTGAGGCTACTTTTTCTCATTCAAATGCAGAGGCTTAGTATCGTGCTGGGTAAACGTTGTTGCTGAGGCAACTTGGTTGCGCCAGTGTTAATAGGAAAATTTGGTAAAGATACGACAGGATGGAGTAAGATAAAGCTAGATCCAAAGCGGATTTGAAGGAACAAAGTTGTTTCCATAAACAGAGCAGCGCATCGGCTGGGAGCCGTATCAGCTGATATAGAATCGGACTCGGTCAGCCGATACGGGCAACCTGAGTCTGTGTCAGATTCGGGGAGGAGCTTGAAGATATTGCCAAACAAGGACTGAGTCCAGAAGAGGCAATTATATATCTTAATTAGGATTAATAGTTAGTTATTTCCTTTTACAATTTCGTGGTAAGAGTCCACCTAGGACTTGTTTGTTTATTTTATAATTAGGCAAGTTTTGAGTAGTGTCCGATATGTTCGGGTATAAATATATGCCTAGGGTCTTGAAAGAAAAAACAACAGTTCAATACACTCTTGGTGCATCGCCACAATTTTACTTTACTTGTCAACGAGTTCTTGTTTCAAGTTGGGCTGCATCGGTTTCGATCTCCAAAAAGAGGTATGGCTTCTCACAGTGGCTTGTATCGGCTTTAGATGTTCTAATCTAACTTATACAACTGTTGGATATCATATATCTTAACTACTCTAAATTGATGGTTCGATTTACTTGTATCGGCCAAACCATACCTAGGGTTTTGTTAGTATTGGCTAAATCGTCCCATTAGTTTAAATTAGCTAAGGTATCTACCACCCTGAAAATCAGTCTAAGGCTTGATTGTTTAAACTTTATGCTTCTTTTCATACTTTGTGCTGCATCAGCCCCAGTCATGCTTAGAACCATAAAAACTAACCTGCTTCTTGATTAAAAATAATGATAGAATCGGGGTTTCAGCCGATCTTACCTGATATAACCATTTAGTTTGTTTAAATTTCTTTACTCATGTTTTTCATGTTATATCTGCTCCTTATACAAGTGTGTCACATTGTTTAAATATATCAGGCTTGCTCTTGGTATATTACATAGATTGACATACCCATATAAAGCTGTATTGGAGTATTAGGTAATACGGTATTTATTTTAAACCTAAATATGGTGTCATCGGCTATGACTTTGTCAGATATATGTTCTTTCTTCATAGATTATATGTTTGATTGTATCTACAACTGATGGAACATATTTTAGGTTTGCTTAATTTCATCTATCTTAGACCTTACAGCCAATTCGGTCATATCGCATCGGCTAGGTTTAATACGATACGTCATTGGCTCTTTGGCTGATCGGCTATCATAAATCTAATCATTTTTATTGTATATCTTTTTGGTTGCAGGATCAAACCAACTGGCATGCCCTGAACCTGAATGCAAGATTTGGACCTGCACTGAAGATAAGCAAAGCTCTCAGGCCGCCGTGTTTTCTCGTCAGCACGCTTTTGGCACGCCCGGTAGGACACGAGTTTCAAGATTTTTCATCATACCTGTTGAAATTATAGAAGACAACATCATCCCAGTTACTCTGGAACACTTGTCTGAAGAGCAAAAGACAGAGATGGATCAACTAACACAAGCTTTTCAGAAGATGTACTTGGAATCCTTCAATGTTACTCGACAAGGAAAGGTGATCTAGAAAGGAAAAGTAATTTTCCTGAAGCCTGAAGCAAAAATCAGTACACAAGAAGAGGTCAAGGCAAAAGCAAAAGAGCCAGTCGTTGAGGACAAGGTTTCACTGCAAGATAGAATTGATTATGCAATGCATCATGCTTTGATCAACCAATCAAGTGTGTTAGTAAGTACATGAACAAATATGGTCAGCAAGGTGATGGAAGGGACTATAGCTGAGGAAAAGGCCAAAGGACCAATATACTTCCCAAACAATGTGTTTCTCCTTACAGAGCCATCAAGACTGAGATTCCAAGTTCTTCATCAAGGATGCAACAACAATCAACACATGGAGGGCAAACATATCAGCAAATACCACAAAATCATGCTTCACAAATGACAAAAAGTACACAACCAACATCGATTGGAATGTTCAACAACCTGTTCAACAGCCGATTTTGTCACAACCATCAATTGGACCACAATATGTGCCTGAGGTGCCACAAAATTTCCAACATTAGTAGCACCAAACATACTTGGGTCAGAACATGAATTCTCAATACCAACCAATCTCACCTCATCAGTATTGGCCAGAACATGTTCCACAATACCAGTATCAACCTCAATTCAACAACTATGAGCAAATGCCACAATATGGAGTTAGTGGGCAGCAGCAACAATGGGCCGGTATGATTGTAGAGGTGGTGAGAGAACAATTTGGATTAAAACCCAAGGATAGTGAAATCACGTATCGGTATCCGTATCCAGAATAAATTGATAAGGTACATTTACCAAATCGATACAAGATTCCAGATTTTTCAAAGTTTTCAAGACAAGATAATATTTCAACATATGAACATGTAAGCCGATTCTTAGCACATTCTAGGGAGGCATCGACTGTTGACGTTTTGAGAGTTTGACTTTTCCCATTGTCCTTATCTAGATCAACATTAACCTGGTTTTTTTCTTTGCCTTATAATTTTGTCAGAGGATGAGCCAATCTAGAAAAACAGTTTCATAAATATTTCTTCAACAGGGTTCAAGAGATAAAGCTGTCAGACTTGACATCAATAAGACATAAGTCTGATAAATTGGTTCCAGATTATATTCAGAGATTCAAACATAGGAGGAACATATATTATAGTCTTAACTTAACCGATTCATAGCTTGCTGATCTAGCTTTCTAGGGACTACCTGGGCTGATAAGGGAAAGATTTTCTGCACAAGATTTTAAAAGTTTAGCTCATTTGGTTCATAAAGTACCGGCTCATGAACAAAGATTTCAAGAGACAATTAGGTTTTCCAGGAAAGCTAATAATATCAACAATATCTACAGCTATGATTCAGATCAAAAGATGAAGACCCAGAAATTGGTTTGGCAGAGTGGTCAAAGAATAAAAAGACTGTTGTTTGTCAATGGGTTAAAGATACTGGAAAAGAAAAAAAGTATGATTTTGATATCAACAAAGCCAATAGGATATTTGTTTTTCTGCTACAAGAGAAACAGATTCAACTTCTAGTAGGACATGTGATTCCATCGGCTAAAGAGTTGACAAAAAGAAAATATTGCAAGTGGCATAATACAGGATCTCATCATACCAATGAGTGCAAGATGTTCAGGCAACAAATCCAATCGGCTATAGAGCAAGGTAGAATCAAGTTTGATGATGACAAAAAGCCAATGAAAATTGATGGCCACCCATTTCCTGTCAATATGGTCCACACAACAGCAAATGAAGCCGATAAGAGAAATTATCGGACTTATCAACAAAATAAATCCAATTCCACCAAGTTGATCAGCAAATACTAGAAGAGACAAGATAAACAAATTCAAACATATTGTCAAGATGATAGGGTTTTTTTATCCTCATTGGAGATGTGAGTTCTTTAGGTTTTGCTGGAATAAAGGGATGAGATTACCATCGGTTGAAGATTGTCCAGGCTTCAGTGATGAAGATTTAATATACCATGGTAGTTCTTATCAATCAAGTAGTTCAAAGTTTGAGAATCGACCGATATAGAAGAGGTTATCAGTACATTAACGATTAGGGCCGATTCACCAAGATTATTTCAAAGATGAAGATGAAGAGCAAAAAGAGCATGTTCAAAACCCTCAATGGTGTCCAACTGGAATTTTCACAAAGAATTAGAAAAGGAGGGTACAATGGTTGCGAAACAGGGAGCAGATGCCAGAGGTTGAAGAAGAGATTGATCATCGGCTAAAAAGTACTAGGAAGGAGTGGCGTATCAAGTCCAAAGTGGTGTCACCGATGAAGTCAAAGCCGATAAGAATAAAAATTCAACATCTGCCAAAGGTAAAACTATAGTTTCATCTTCAATCAATATGGTGTTTGTGTTACCAACCGAGTATGGCATACATTCAGTTGATGAGGAAGTTGAGGAATCATTGGCAAAGTTAATGCTATCGCCAGAAAAGGCTGTTTTTTAGAAACATGAGGACAATGAGCATCGGCATCTGAGACCGTTATACATCAAAGGACTGTCAATGGGAAGCCGTTGTGCAAGATGTTAGTTGATGGAGGAGCAGCTGTCAATCTAATGCCATATACCATATTCAGGAAGCTTGGTAAAACTCCAGAATGTAATTCATTTGAAACAAAGATTTTGTAGGTGATTCATTTGAAACTAAAGGAGTCCAGAATGTTGAGTTGACAGTAGGCAGCAAAACAATTCCAACCACGTTTTTTGTCATTGGTGGAAAACGATCATATAGTTTGCTATTGGGAAGGGATTGGATACATGCTAACTGTTGCATACCTTCAACAATGCATTAAAGTTTGATTTAGTGGCAAAAATACCAAGTAGAGATGGTGCAAACTGACAGGTCATTAAGTGTTACTATTGACGATTTATCTATTTGGGAGATGAAAGGAGTTGATTGTTTATCAGGAAAAGTATGGAAAGGAGATTATTTAAAAGTGTCCGATTGTAATATACAACCAATCGGTGATGGAGAACCCCAACTTTTGCTGTGAAGATATAGAAGATGGCTCTAATACTTATGTAAAAGATACCATAGATGATTTAGAAGGAAAATTAGGGCATTCATAAGACTACTTTTAGGTGCCCTGGTGCAATCGGCTTGTATGAGTGAGTTGTTATGACTTTTGGATTATGTTGGCCGATGAGTTAAAAGAAGTGGATATTGGAGATGGCGATAGGCCAAGGCCGACATTTGTAAGTGCTAAATTGTCAAATGTGTTATTAAAAGAATATAAAGATTGTTTTGCCTACAAATATCATGAGATACCAGGATTTAGCCGATCTATTGTAGAACATCGGCTCCTTATCAAACCAAGATATCGGCCATATAAACAACCTCAAAGACGATTCAAACTAGAGATGTATGATGCTATCAAGGCAGAGATTACAAGACTTTATGATGCCAATTTTTAAGGCCTTGCTAATATGTTGAGTGGGTTTCAAATATTGTACTAGTGATCAAGAAAAATGGGAAGCTTAGGATTTGTATCAACTTTAGAAATTTGAACAACGCTACACCCAAAGATGAATACCCAATGTCGATTGCTTATGTATTAGTTGATGCAGCATCTGGACATGCAGGATATAATCAAATTTTTATGGCTGAGTAAGACATTAATAAGACTACTTTTAGGTGTCCTGGTGCAATCGGCTTGTATGAGTGAGTTGTTATGACTTTTGGATTAAAAAGTTTCGGTGCTACATATCAAAGGACAATGAATTATATATTTCACGATCTCATCGGCGTATTGGTTGAAATCTATATTGATGATGTGGTTGTGAAGTCTAAAGAGGTTGATGGACATATAGCTGATTTATGAAAGGTATTGGAATGAACAAGGAAATATGGTTTGAAGATGAATCCTAATAAATATGCTTTTGGTGTATCGGCTGGACAGTTCCTTGGTTTTCTAGTTCATGAAAGAGGGATTGAAATAACACAAAGAAGTATAAATGCTATCAAAGATATTGAGCCTCCACAAAATAAAACCAAGTTACAGTCCTTGATCGGTAAGATTAATCTTGTAAGGAGATTTATTTCTAATTTGTCAGGAAGAATTGAGTCTTTTAATCCATTATTAAGGTTGAAATCCGATAAAAAGTTTGTGTGGGGGAAAAGTAACAAAAGACATTGGAAAATATCAAGGAATATCTAAGTTCACCTCCGGTGTTAATGCTACCTCAAAAGGGATTTCCATTCAAGCTTTACTTATCAGCCGATGAGAAGTCTATCGGCTCTGTTCTGGTTCAAGAGGTTGAAGGAAGAAAAAGAGCAATATTTTATCTTAGCAAGAGATTTTTGGATGCAGAAACAAGGTACACCCCTATGGAAAAGTTGTGTTTGTGTTTATATTTTTCATGTACAAAGTTGAGGCATTATCTACTTTCAAATGAGTGCACAATAGTTTGCAAGGCCGATGCAGTCAAATATATGCTCTCGGTTTCAGTTTTGAAAGGTAGAGTTGGGAAGTGGATCTTTGCTTTAACAGAGTTTGATCTTCGATATGAATGGGCTAAGGCAGTAAAGGGTCAAGCGATAGCCAATTTTATCATTCAACAACGAGGTAATTTAGTTGAGTATGTTGAGATGATGCCTTGGACGTTATTCTTTGATGGATCTGTTTGCACACATGGTTGTGGCATCGGCTTGGTAATTATATCGCCTCATGGGGCAAGCTTTGAGTTTGTTTTTACAATCAAACCTTATTAAACAAATAATCAAGTAGAATATGAAGCAGTACTTAAAGGATTGCAGCTGTTGAAGGAAGTTGAAGCCGATGCAATTGAAATTATTGGTGATTCATTGTTGGTGATAAATCAGTGGTTAGGAGAATATGAGTGCAATAATGAAATCTTGAGAGTTTATAACGAAAAATATCAAGAATTGATGAAGAATTTCAAGGTTATCACTATGAAGCATATTCCCAGGGAACAAAACATTGAAGCCAATGACTTAGCTCAAGGTGCATCGGGTTATAAGCCGATGTTGAAAGATATAGAAATTGAGATTGCAGAAGTTGATGCTGATGACTAGAGGTATGATATTATCAATTATTTCAAAAATCCTTCTCAATCGACGTCAAGGAAATTGAAATATAAAGCTTTGAAGTATGTCTTGCTTGATGATGATTTATACTATCGGACGATTGATGGGGTTTTGCTTAAATGCTTGAATCTGGAAGAAACCAAAGTTGTTTTGTGTGAAGATGCATGAAGAGACTTGTGGTACACATCAATTGTCTCGTAAGATGAGATGGTTACTTCGAAGAGTTGGATATTTTTGGCCGACGATGTTGGAGGATTGCTTTAAACATTATAAGGGATGTCAAGATTGTCAGAAGTTTGAAGCAATTCAAAGGGCACTAGCATCGGCTATGAATCCAATTATCAAGCCATGACCGTTCAAAGGTTGGGAAATTGATATGACTGACCAAATTAATCCACCATCAAGTAAAAGACAAAAAATATATTTTGGTGGCAACAGATTATTTTACAAAGTGGGTTGAAGCAATTCCTTTAAAGAAGATTGACTCTAAGGATGCTATCGAATTTGTTAAGGAACATATAATTTATCGGTTTGGAATTCCACAGACAATAACAACAGATAAAGGATCTATCTTTGTAGCCGATGAATTTGTTCAATTTGCCGACAGTATTTGTATGAAAAATTTAAATTCTTCGCCTTATTATGCACAAGCTAATGGAGAACCTGAAGCTTCTAATATAAGATTGATCAAGCTGATTAAGAGGAAGATTATAGAGCAACCTAGTAGGTGGCATATTACTTTGGCCGATTCACTATGGGCATATCGGATGGCATATCATGAAGCAACACAAGTGTCACCTTATCAGCTTGTATATGGGCATGAGGCTATTTTCCTTTGAGAGAATAATATCGGCTCAAGAAGGATTGCTTTACAAAATGAGTTATCAGCCGATGATTATCACGGTTTGATGATTGACAACTTAGAACATTTGGCACAGGTTCAGTTACGTGCTTTGGAGAAAATCAAGAGAGATAAAGAAAGGATTTCAAGGCATTATAATAAAAAGATTGTGCCAAAGACTTTTGAGAAACGAGAACTTGTTTGGAATTTGATTCTGCCGATAGGGATAAGAGATAACAAGTTTGAAAAGTTGTCATCTAATTGGAAAGGGCCCTATCGGATTCATTGTTGTGTACCTAAAAATGCATATATGCTTAAAGGGCATGATGGAGAAGTTTTTGGGATGGCATTAAATGAAAAATATTTTAAGAAGTATGACCCAAGTATTTGGATCAATTCAAA
This sequence comes from Oryza officinalis, assembly GCA_008326285.1. Lineage (NCBI taxonomy): Eukaryota > Viridiplantae > Streptophyta > Magnoliopsida > Poales > Poaceae > Oryza > Oryza officinalis. The sequence goes on along the minus strand of BDMV01000011.1, from coordinate 22,255,044 downwards.
ATTAGTTGTTTAGCCAATGTATGATATAGCCGATATATAATGACATCGCCTTAAGATGGCCGATATATATTATCGCACTTAGACCAAACTTTCACAAAATAGACAAGTATAAAGGTAGGAATAAAATCGGCTTAGAGGCCGATGGATATATTACACAAAAATGTTTCAAGTGTTTCAAGACAGAATGTATTAAAGACATAAAATTATTACATCAACCCAAGAAATTTTGGATTGCTGATATCACGCGATGGCGAATTTGATCAACTTCTTCAATGACTCTAATATCATCGGCATCCGTTCCTAGGACTAGCTTCAAGGTTTTGTTCTGAGCTACTAAGTGTTTAGCTGATGCCTTTATCTTTGCCGTTTGAGTTTCGATAGCTTTTGGAAGATCGGCTAACTTTTGCTTTTCTTGGGCAATTTCTTTGCGAGTTTGTTCTAGCTTGGCCAGGAGATCGGCTTCTTGTTGTTATTGCTCAACAATGTGTTTCTGAGATGTTTCTGGGCCGGCTGTTAGCTCATCAAGTTTGGCTTTGTTCTTGTTCACTTGTTGCCGGCTGCTTTGAAGAGCCGATTCCAAAGTCTTGATCTCAAGACGATCTGCAAGCCTTTGCCTAGCCATTTGGACCTTGATTTGGTGAGATTCAGGAAAGGCTGCTGGGGATATGGTGCTGATCACTTCGTCAGGCAGCTAATCTTGGATTTCTTAAAACCTGCTTCTGATCGGCCCACTATTTGCAACTAAGACATCCAAGGAGGCATTGAGCGAATCAGAGATATCCAGCAATTGGGCTTTTGGATTTTAAGAAATGTTGGATTTTGCCTTGCTAGTTGTTTCTTCATCATCTTCGTCCAAAAATTGCCTTATGTCATAGAGTAAACAGGGCTGAGCCGATATAAGAACACATGTTTGTGATCAAACCTGTGTCATCGGTGCAGCGGCAACAGTGGTTTGTTCTTCTCCATGGTGGCTACCAGTAGTAGAAGTTGCATGTTCGCTTGGGGCTGGCCAATGAGGAGAAGCCGATGGAGCTCGTGGCTACAAATGAAGTAAGTATCAAGTATTATCGTATTGGCAGATGCCAAAGATTCAAAGAGTTTTGAAAGGTTACCGATGCAACTGGAGAAGCTTGAGGACTTGGAGATAATGGAGGCATAGGGAAGTGTTTGTCCTTGGCCAGGGCCGATACAATCTTAGGCTGCAGAAAAGCAAGTGTTAGCAGGATGTTTGAAAAAATCAAATCTAAAGCAATTTATCTTTTACCTTGACCTTGCGAATTGTTTTGCGTTGACGTGGTTGAGGTGAAGCTTGGACATCGGTCTCAACATGTGATTTTTTGGGAGCGCTGTATCGGCTAGCCTTTTATCGGCTGAAGTGTGGTCGTCGTCATCACTCATTTCAGTGACAACTTCATTAATTTCTTCATCTATAGCTGCCTCCTCGAGGGATTGCTCAACGTCTAAATCAACAAGAGGAGCGTCATCGGCTAATTTCTTCGAAGTTGAAGCTCTTGGTTTCTTTGTGATTTTCATAATGTTTGGCTGCTTGCATTTCTCGGCAACCTTGGGGATCGGCTCTCTGATTTGACCTTGGAGCAAGGAAGCCACTGTAGGGGCAGCGAAGCTAGTGATTGATGGAGCTATATCTCCTGAAGGCATCAACGCCGATGCGTACACAATCGGCTGGTCACTTACACTTTTGGCAGGAGGAGAAGTGCTGGCAGCCTATATGGAGAGGTGTGTTAAATGATTTTAAAAGCAAGATTTGAGATTAATAAAGGCAAAAAAGAAAGATGATTTACCTAGGGGCTGATGGAAGCAATAACTGTGGTCAAATAAAAACTGGCCGATAGATGAAAGAGATGTTTTTTCCATTCACTCCACCATCGATCAAATAGCTAACTGCGCAGGAGGTGGATGTTGACATGATTGAGAGAACCCAACACAGGGCCTTCAAGGTTCAACACTCTATCCATCAAGAGGGTCGATGTAACAATGCCCCTGGTTTGGATTTTTCTTGAGAAGTGTAAGTCGATTGGAAGTTGGCCTAAACCCAATTGTCTTCCAGCCGATACAGGGTGATAGAACTCATATGAAACTTGAATGTTTCGGCCTTGAGATATTTCTATTGGAAGTATACATGGTGATATCTCTAGAACTGGGATCTGTTCCATCGTTTAAATCATTTAGCCTCAAATTGGTTGGGAGCTCATAATCGGTGAAGCTGTTATAAGAGAACCAAACTCTGGCATTCTTGGGAAATCCATCATAGAAGTGGTAAAACCAGGTCTGGAATGCCTCAGCCGATGGTCCTAATCCTAGATAAGCCAATGCTTCTTCTCCAAAAGACATATATCGGCGTGTGCTTGCTTTTTCATCATCAGAGTGGTATGAGGGAAAGCTTGATGAATACAAAGGAGTTCTTTTGGCGACAATGATGGTGTACAAATTAAGCTAGAGTTGCAATAACCACCAAGGACCTCCATAGCCAATAGGGTTGCCTGTCAAGAGTTTGGCCGTTGCTTGACCTAGCATATGGTATGTAGGCTCCAAGTAAGTATTTTCCTAGGGGGAAGAATCTCTTTTCCACTATGGCTTGAGCCAAATGTTGCATATTAGATGTCGGACCATAGGTGATCCACAGAAGACAAATCTCTCCAGCCAAAGGTTTAGAAAAGCCACATGTTCCTTGTCTGAGACAGGGCCTGTGCCGATATGTTTTTCCATGTACCCTGACCAGCCGCCTACATTCTTGGTTGATAGCTTATGTTCACATTTGACTTTCAAGCCAAAGGGGTTGGTCGATGAGGTTATATCTAAGCCGGTAAGCATTTTGATGTCAAGCAAAGTGGGTGTCATCGGCCCTTGGCTAAACATAAAGGCATTAATAGTATTAGACCAAAAGTAAGAGGCCGATGATAGCATAGGTTCGTCCTTTTTCATATCGGCCAAAGACAAAGATAAGCATTGGGCTACTCCTGCTTCTTCCCACATAGCTTACTTGGTAGCCGATATCCTTTTATACCAATCCCTCCATCCATCCAAGTTCGAGGGCCAGGATCTAAAGACAGTTTGCCAATCAGCTAGATTAGGTTTTGTCTATCTAAAAGGGATCTTATTGGTTTCAACATTAATGAAGTAACAGGGATCTACATCGGCCCGAGAAAGTAATGGGTGGGTTCTTTAAGGACGGGAATCGCAATTTGGTTTCTCAATGCTACAAGCGAAGAAAAGTAGAAGAAATTAGAAAGCTTGTTGAAAAAGGGGATCTGAGACAAGATTTCGACCTAGTTTGAGGAGATGTGAGCAGAAGAAGATGATGGAGTGTAAAATTGAAGAGAACTAACCATGGGGACGTCGGTCATGGTTACCATTGAGTTCGAAGAAAGAAGAACGCCAAGGTGTCAACGAGGTTGCCACCGGGGGAGCTTGTGTCGTCGATGAGGTCACCAGAGATGAGAGAGAAAGCTTTGCATGACTTGCGCGTCGGTAAGCGGTGAAGAAAAACTAACGGCGTGAAGATTGGAGCTGAGACCGTTATTATTTATACCAAGTGGCTTTAATAGTCAAGTTATGGAAACCCTAGATTTTTGTAGATCTAAGAGATAATTCCGCAGCATATTAATCTATACTCCAGAATTGGGGGGTATGTGTTAACAGCAAAATTTGGTAAAGATACGCCAAGATGGAGTAAGATAAAACTAGATCCAAAGCGAATTTGAAGGAACAAAGTTGTTTCCAAAAACAAAGCAGCGCATCGGCTGGGAACCATATCGGCTGATATAGAATCGGACTCGGTCAGCCGATATGGGCGACCCGAGTCTGTGTCAGATTTGGGGAGGAGCTTGAAGATATTGCCAAACAAGTCTTGAGTCCAGAGGAGGTAATTGTATATCTTAATTAGAACTAAGAGTTAGTTATTTCCTTTTACAATTTTGTGGTCAGAGTCCACCTAGGATTTGTTTGTTTATTTTATAATTAGGCAAGTTTTGACTAGTGTCCGATATGGACAAGGTTTGTATGTTCGGGTATAAATATATGCCCAAGGTCTTGTAAGAAAATAACAACAGTTCAATACACTCTCGGCGCATCGTCATAATTTTACTTTACTTCTCGACGAGTTCTTGTTTCGAGTTGGGCTGCATCGGTTTCGATCTCCCATAAGAGGTATGGCTTGTCACAGCGACTTGTATCGGCGGATTAGCGCATCGCTTAAGATGTTCTAATCTATCTTATATAACTGCTAGTTATCATATATCTTGGCTACTCTAAATCGGTGGTTCGATTTACTTGTATCGGCCAAACCTTACCTAGGGTTTTGTTAGTATCGGCTAAATCGTCCCATTGGTTTAGATTAGTTAAGGTATCCACCACCCTGAAAATCAGTCAAAGGCTTGATTGTTTAGACTTTATGCTTTTTTTCATACTTTGTACTGCATCAACCCTAGTCATGCTTAGAATCATAAAAACTAACCTACTTCTTGATTACCAATAAGGTTAGAATCGGGGTTTCAGCCGATCTTACCTGATATAACCGTTTAGCTTTTTTTAAATTCCTTTAATCATGTTTTTCAAGTTATATCTGGCCCTTATACAAGTGTGTCACATTGTTTAAATATATCAAGCTTGCTCTTGGTATTTTTACATAGATTGACATACCTATGTAAGGCTGTATTGGAGTATTAGCCAGTACAGTATTTATTTAAACCTTAATATGGTATCATCGGCTATGACTTTGTCAGATATATGTTCTTTCTTCATAGATTATATATTTGATTGTATCTACAACCGATGAAACATATTTTAGGCTTGCTTAATTTCATCTATATTACATCTTACAGCCGATTCGGTCAGATCGCATCGGCTAGGTTTAATATGATACGTCATCGGCTCTTTGGCCGATCGGCTATCGTAAATCTAATCCTTTTTATTGTATATCTTATTGGTTGCAGGATCAAACCAACTGGCACGCCCTGAACCTGAACGCAAGATTTAGACCTGCACTGGAGATAAGCAAAGCTCGCAGGCCGCCGTGTTTTCTCATCAACAACCATTTGATAGATGAGCTCCACCATCCATTTCACCGAGCCACGGTGGTCTACCACAATAACATCAGTGTTGTCTACTTGTTCACCAATCCTGTTCAGCATCAACACACGAAGCACATCGAGATTGATGGTCACTTCGTCCGCAATCATGTTGTATTGGGTGAGGTCCATGGCTTACATGTTTTGATCTCTTCCCAATACACGGACACTTTCACCAAGGGTCTCCTACTTTAGTTTTTATAGAGTTTAGGACCAGTCTCAACATCTCTATAGCCGCTTTGACTGCGGGGCTGTGATAAACTAATGGGTCGTTGGCTTTGTAAGCCCAACCCTAGGTTTCCTTTCTCTTGATGTGGGTCCAGCTCCTATCGATGCTTTGTCTAGCGGTCCCCGTATCCTAGTCACCGTGGTTATCTCTCCCAATCCTATTTCTATAAATCAGTTGGAGATAAGGCAACTGATAGAGTATACTTATATTGTAACATTGATCTCTCAATCAATCTATGCGGTGATTATCTCACTAACAATCCTTTTCTTTAGTAATTGTGTAATAATTCTCTTTTCCTTTATTGTTCTAGTCCCACAGTTCCATCAAGAAAAAGAAAACTGTGTCCCGGTGTTAAGGTGGAAGTGGGACACCAGAGCAGTTTGCGTTCTCCCTCCAATCCCCTTTCGAAAAATTGCAGTCTTTGAATTGATGTTCTGCTTCTACAGAGTCGATAGCAAAAAGAGAATTCAGATATGTGGCCATGTAAAGGCAGAAGTAATACCAAACTAAAATAGTACATTAAAAAAGAGAACTGTTATTACAAAGATTCAGGACTGTAGAGTTTTTCCAGCTGGCTTCGAAGTGAATTAGGCACCCGAAGTTGGGGAGAACAACGATTTACGCATAGTATCTTGAGGGAACTGAGGTTGGCAAGTGTATCACAATTCTGCAAGTTAGGGCATATTAACTCGAGCTCTCTAAGTAAAGGCAGGCTATGTGGCTCAAGATTGATTGACTTCAAGGTATCAGACGAAATTAACAATTCTTCTAGCATTAAGTGTAAATTCATCAACTTGTGAAGTACCTCTTCTTCAAATTCAGTACTCAGATGCAAGACGGTGAGTGACGGGAAGTGACCAACTGCAACCAAGCTTCTGCAGCCAATCAGTTTCAGTGAACGGAGTGACGGGAGAGCCGGCAGTTCCTTCAGTTTCTCGCAAGACGAGATGCTTAGTATCTGAAGGGTAGCTGATGCAGGAAAAGTAACAAGATTTTTGCAATCATATAGTTTGAAGCTACGCAAGCTTGAGAATGGAACCGATGGAAGAGAGCTCAATTCAGAGGCACTCCAGATCAGCAGTGTTTCCAGGCACGAAAACTCACCATCATGCACTTCAGACCACTCTGAGAATCGATTCATGTCTTGGAATCTCAAGTGGGCTAAGGAGCGGAACCCTTTGACGCTTGGATCAAGGCTACAAAACTCCCGACCGATGTTTTCCACGTACTCCATTTGGCGGATATCAATGGATTTGAGAGAAGGTAGCTCACCTAGCGTTGGAAGGTGCTGAGATTGGCAATTCTCTAACTGCAATTTTGTTAATTTGGAAAAGGAAGCACTGCCCAACCATCTGGGATAATTTGCATCATTCAAATTCATCATCCTTAGTACTTTAAGACTCCGATGATGTGGTCTTAGGCTCTCAAGTATTGAGCCACCAGATACAGTGCTAATTGCTTGATTAACATCAGCTTCCTCTTTGTGTACTTCACAAAAGCCCCCTCTCTTAAAGTCCAATTCTAGTATCTCGAGTTCCTTCTTGCTATGTAAATGAGCTTCTTTTACATCTTGAATACTAGATACATTACAAAGTCCATATATGTGCAGCTTCCTTATTTTGTTCATATTCCTCAGCTCCCTTAAGAAGCAACCACATTTCCAGAGGTGTATATTAGGCAAATTCTGCAAGTTAGCTAGCCGCCCAATTCCATGTAGACCATATGCTTCACAGTTCAGTGTTTGCAAATTGAATTGCTGGGACATGGAATTAGATATTACTAACTTTACCTTGTTGCAGTTTCTTATAAGTGTGAAATGACGTAGTAGTTTCATGCCACCCATGAAGTCAAGCAACACATTTGCAAAACTGTCATCTATGACTTGAATGATCCGAAACTTTTTACAGTTCATAAACAATGCTTCTGGATTTTCGATATTAATTCTCCTTATCAATATGATTACTCTAAGAGATTGCGAGGCATTTGATATTTGAGTGCTCTGCTTACATTGTGGTTGTGGCACTATGGACATATATCGAGCACCTCGTGGAATTTCAATATATCCATCTTCCTCGAGTCTAAAGAACTCTTCCCCAGCTAGAAAGCAAGCAAGATCATGGATAAGATCATGTATAGCCATGCGTCCGTGGATATCGACTCGTTGAATCAATGATCGCTGAACTAATTGAGTAAAATATAAACCTCCAATTTCATTGCTGTTGTCAGTTCCATCACACTCAAGTAAATGAAGTGACTTCCACAACCAAACAACAATACTTTCATCAAAGTAAGTATCTTTTGGATATAGAGAAAGGGAAACAAAACAAAGTTTCAGGTGCATAGGCATGTGCTTGTAGCTCAACTCCAGGGCTGGCAAAACTTCGTTCTGTGACCGCTCCAACTCCCATAGTTCACTCTGTAAAGCATCTCTCCATTTCATTACATTGGTTTCAAAGCGCAATACGCTACCTAGAGTCTTGAGTGCCAACGGTAACCCCTTGCACTTCTCTGCAATCCTCCGGCCAATCTCTACCCGGTTTGCTAGACTGACATTATCTTGCTCAACAAACGCTGTTTGCTTGAATAACAACCAGCTGTCATCAGGATTTAAGTAGTCTAAATTGTAGAATGGTATTGTTTGAATTAACCTTGCTACTGCCTCATTCCGAGTAGTTACTATAATGTCACAACGCGTAGAGGCAAAAATCGGCATACACAATGACTTCCAGTAATCACTTTGCTCATTCCAAACATCATCCAAGACAAGGAAAACCCTCTTGTCCTTTATCAGGTTTTCCAATTGACCCTGCAACTCACTAGATTGTATATAATCACAATTTGTCTTTGTTATTGAACTGAGTATTTTCCGTGTTATGTTCTTCATATCGAAATGCTCTGAAACACAAACCCATCCGAAAAGATCGAAAGCTTGACGCACCTTTGGATCATTGTAAACAAGTTGCGCTAACGTTGTTTTGCCCAATCCACCCATGCCAACAATGGCCAAAACAGACATGCAACCTCCAATGCGGCTTCCTTCCCAGGTCATCATCTTCTTGATAACGTTCTCCTTGTCTTGGTCTCTTCCAACAATTATAGGCGCAAATACAAAAGAGCTAGTCTGCCTCATACTATTGATATCAGGGATAGTCCTTCTGTCCCCATCATTCTCAGACAAGGTGAAACTACCATAGTAGCCTTCGATCTCACCAAATCTTTGTATAACTTTCCTTGCTCTGACAGTCAACTCTCTTGGTACTGGAACTATGCCAGCCTCAATGAAGTAATCCTCGTCATGTACCTTTTCACAAATAATACAAAAAACATCAAAGAGGGACTCTTAGTCATCTACTAGTATCATGCTGACAGTTTACTTTTTTATTTTTATTTCCCTAAGGTATTTGTTAAGAGTTAGGACTTGAGAGTCAGACTAGTAAAGAAGCTTAAATGCCCTAATACCTGCTCATCATGTAGATTTTAGAAAAAAATAAAAAAGGAAGTCAATTAATATGCCTATCCATCTTCAGGGATTTCTTCAGGGTTTCAGACACTTCTATTGATTTGATGGGGATAGATAAAAGAACTCCCTCTGTTTTTTACAAAGTCACATTTGAAAATTTTGACTAATAATTGAACTAAAGTGTAAGTGTTTAATGTCATACATGTAGTATTATTAGATTCGTATTTGAAATTATTTATTATGATGTTAATTTTGCAATTATTGATAATATATTATAAAATAAATAAATAAATGTAAGATATTGAGACCAAGTAAAAACATAACATATTTTATATTTTACAACGAAACGAGTACGTATTAGCTTTGTGTTAACACTATTATCACGATATTAAGTGAGATTAAACAGAAGCACACAAACTACTTCTACACCACTAATGGATTTTGTATGTCTATTAAGTGTGGTATTTTATCATCTATTGAGTTTCCCGAGGTGCCATCTATCTTTTAATGTGGTACTTCCTCCGTTTCAAACTACTTCTCATTTTAGCTTTGTTACAAGTCAAACATATCTATTTTTGATCAACAAGTTATAAAAATTCATACAGTTTAACTGCATGTGAATTATAAAGTACAAAATTATTTATCATAATGAATCTAAAATTTATAGATATTATAATGCTAAAGTACTATATAGGCTATAAAAATTGAAGGTAATGGATTAAATAGTTCGACTAACTACAAACTAAAAATTTGGAAAGGAGGGAGTATTTTATCATCTTCTATTGAGTTTCACGAGGTCCCATCTACTTGAATGGTACGGAGTAAATAGTTAACTACAGTAACATTAGTTTTTCTATCTCCTAGATGCAGCGGACTACCAATTAATTTACCTTGTGGATCTTGCGCTTCCTGCTGCTGCTGGCGCCGTCGCCGCCGCCCTGAACGGCCGTCGCCTCCACCTTGCGCCGGGTGACCTCGTACTGGTACTCATCCACCACCTCCTCCGCGTCGTAGGCGAGCTCCTTGATCTCCTCCAGCCGCAGCTTTGCGGACTTCTCCCGGGTGTTCCAGTGCTGCTCGGCGTCACGCAGCGTCGCGTGGATCCTTCGCATTGTCGTCTCCAGCGTCCGGAAGTTTTCCAGCCCCTTCACGCTGCTGTGGCTTGTCCCCGCCGCCGCCGCCGCAGCAGAAGCAGCAGTAGTCGCCGGAGGCGTTGGACTGGCTTGCAGCAGGGAGGAGAGGCTGTCGAGTGCACCTTCGATGGCCATGGATGCAAACAGTCCGGCCATTTCTTGGTTGTGGTTGACCACCAGCTTGATTAGCTATTGTGTTGCTGCTGTTGCAGTAGCAATTGGCTGCAAGGAAGGGAATGGCATGGCAGCTCCTTCTCAGTCCTCACCAACTAAAAAAGACAGTAAAAAAACAATACTTTAATTAACCTCCCCATCAATCATTAGATTGGTCTAATTGAGTAGAGAGGAGATTTATTGCGTATACATGTATAGATTACATATTTCAGGTAATACTGTATTAAAGATAATTATGGAATATGAAACAAATAAAATCTAGCTAACATAAAATATCTCTTAACTATCATATATTCTAATGACATCCTTAGTAAGTCTGAGCAATCACAGACACTCGGACTGAATTGGAATGCTTGCCATTGATTCCGACTTGTCATAGATATAGCTTACTACTAGAAAATATATTTTTCCAGGTGGACGAAAACCGTCTTCCTAAGCGGATGGATGTTTCTCATGTAGAAAAAGGCCTGCGAAAATAAATGTTTTCGCAGCCGGCCGCCGGGTCTGCCTGGGACGGACGGGAGTGCGACGCACTGCCTGCAAAGATGGTGAACCAGCCGTCCGTGAAAAAAGGGACAAACCCATCTGGGAAAATATGCGCTCCAAAATATAAATTGTCCTGCCAAATTTTTTAATATTAATTTTTAATCAATAATATTGCAATTAAGTAATTAATTAATTAATACATAAATACATTAGCCACTAACAAACATTTAATTCGGATATAATACATTTATTGCATTGGTGAAAAGAGTCATCAATATATACAATAATATTTACAATTGATATTGTCATTTCGAAATGCACTAATATATATGCATTAGCAACTTCTCCCTCGTTTGCAGTTGTTCTCCATCCTTTACTTTGTAGTAGTTGTACGCATTGTACACACAGTAGTATTAGTGATTCGTATTATTGAACGAAATTTAATAGTTATGAATACTTCATGAATAGTACACATGCATGGATCAAAATCACTTACTATTGTAAGATTGTTAGAAATTGTCTGTACGAACTGTGGTTATAATTGAGGAGGTCCAGGACTGTAATGGTGTCGTACTTCGGGTAGAGCAAGAAACAAATATAATGATGCTACATAGTAATGATGATTCAGTGAGTCACAGATCAAATAATACATATATATACAGAGAAATCTATCAGACTTACTTAAAGTTGTATGCGGCTATTACGACTCTTTTATTTTGAAATTTGAGAAATGCTCATCCAATATATTGTGCCATAGTAAGCAACTTGGTTTTGTGTGAGCCCTTCTTATATTCCACTATCTCTTCAGGTCTTCAGGTGTCTTGTTCTTTAGCTCATAATTTTTTGATAGAATTATGATATGCTAGGTTTGACAAATTCTTGTTGGATTCAGATAACTAATAGGTTCCTTAGTCTTTTTACCATCCATGTATTGCATCCTATAAAAAAAGCTTGTTAACAAAATATTCCCAGGCTTATGTTGTCTATTTATTTATTTGTGTAAATAATGAGTGTTCATACTCACAGGCACCATGCAGCAACAAAGTTCACGTCCATCTTTTTCCTACGGTGCATGGTGTGAAGGTCAGCGAAAGCCACAAAAAACCTTCGTTGCCCATGAAAGCTTCGGTGGTGTTCGAATAGTTAATATCTGAAGGTCTTCCATACTGGCATCTATGTACTATTTATATAACCTTCTCATCTCCCGTGGACCTTCATCAAGCGCATAATCCAGCAAGAAAGCTTTAGCATTTCCAAACTTCGCCGGGCATTCATCGGTTGCAATGTATTTCTCATCGGCAAGTTCATCGGCCTATTTCTAATCAGCCTGGCATTACTTGGCACATTTTTTATCACCTCGGCAGATGGTTACCATCCACTTCTCCTTTTCCTTATCCTCAGACTTGAAGTTGTGGCTTCGTAGCACTCTAGGCACTTCGGACCTATCGTTGCCATTGTCATCGACCAGGGGTGCGGCCACTTCCTCTTTTGCATAGATCCATCACTAATAAGGCCTAAAAGTAAAAAAAATTGTAAGAAGAGATGGAATTCATGGATCTAACCACTATAGAAAAATCCACCGAAGATTTTGAGTTTAAAACCTCCCCCTATATTTTCCTTGTTTTTTGGAGAGAGAAACTTTGTATGAACTGTGCAAGGCTCAGGGAGGAAGTACATTATGTATGGCCTTTTTTCCAAGTAGGCCTCTTAAAGTGCCGCCTGCAAAGATGTATCTTCCCAGGTGGCACCTTAAGTGGTCTCGCCTGGGAAGATAGATTTTCCTAGGCGGACGGCCATCTAGCCTCCCCTTCCCATCTTGCAAACGGACCGATGGTGGCGAATTTTTCGTCCGCCTGGAAAAATGTAAGTACCTTGACTGGGAAAATGGTTTTCCCAGTGGTGGCTCTTTGTTGCCGATGTCGATGCAACATAAATCACCCAATAGTGCGATAGCACCATAGAAACTCAACGATAGAGCTATGTGCGAAGAGGGTGTGGGCGCAGGCAACTAACCAATAAGCAATGATGGCTAGCAAACATATGATGACAAAATGAACAACAAAAGGGGCGATGATGAGGCCAAGATGATGGTGATGACGGGTAGGGCAGTGTTGCTATGGCGAGCAACATGAGCAATCAGCTAGTGCTCTCATCGTACATCAGTTTGTGATAGCTCTATCCTTGGTTGCATAAGTCCCATAATTGTTGCGCATGAGTTGCTATATACTACTTCATTTATATCTTGCGGTCAGCAACTAGGCATTTTGTTTTAGTTTGGATTATAACTTAACAGAATAATATTTGGAAATCAGAATTGCTAGGATGAACACTAAACCTCCAAGCTCCACAATTGCTAGGATTACTAATTGTGCAATTGCTCCTGAACTATGAATTCACTTAACCATCACCATTGAGTTTTCTACTTCCAGCACGGTGTGATCAGCCCCTCATCTCAAAAAGGAAGGTTAAGAACATTGACAGGTAAGAAGAGTGAGGTTGAGTGTATTCCACATATGTATACTACTTGTGCAATTGCTTATTGGTGAATTCGCTTAACCACCACCTTTGAGTTGTCTACTACCAGTACGATGTTGTAGAAAATCTAGTCATTTTTGGCATAATTTAATCCAGAAAAACTATAGAATAAATATGACATTTGAGCATAAGAGTGATCCAAATGTAGTGCTAAACATGTTTCTGCTAACAAGAGCTAAAGCATCTGGTAGCATGCTTAACACCAAGTATAGGTACACATACCCGGAAGAGAATCCTTCGGATCTAGAAGCATCGGTGTTGGTGTTGACGTTCTCGGTGTTGTTGTTGACGTTACCGGTGTTGGTGTTGATGTTCCCGATGTCGGTGGCCATCGTGGATGTACTCCTTATTCTTGTGAACAACACCAGGAAGAAGATGAAGCAAATGATTAGTGAGTAGTCGCACCTTGCGCTCCCCAAAAACCTAATCACCCACCTGTCCGTGCAAACGTCGCAGCGGGGCGTGGTTTTGGAGGCCTGCTCTCGCCGGTCCTATGCATGCAGAAACTAGCGATGGGAATGCAGTAGTGCAGCAGCAGCAGAAACCGGCTCAACTTGCTCACAGCAAATGAGATGTCAAGCCTCGTTGCACTAGCTAAATAAATAAATGAACCAATGATCTGGGAGTATCTCAGTTGATCCCTTGCTATTTTTCGGTTTTTCCTTAATAGCAAACTGGGATCATAAGGAGTAGCAGCTGGCTTGCAATCACTATTACCAAAATGACTCAAGACCTTGTCCACATAGTGGGATTGTACGAGTGTAATCCCACCATCATCTCCTCTCAGTAGCTTAATGTTAAGAACAACATCAGCCACCCTCAAATCTTCCATTTCAAAGCTTTTGGACAGAAAGTCCTTGACCTCCTCAATCACATTGAGGCTGCTCCCAAAAGTCAATATGTCATCAACACATAAACACAAGATCACTCCCTCTCCCCCACCATAGCGATAGTACATGCATTTGTCAGCTTCATTCACAACAAAGCCAGCAGATGTCAAAGTTTTGTCAAACTTCTCATGTCACTGCTTAGGCGCTTGCTTAAGGCCATACAAGGACTTCAACAGCTTGCACACCATTTCCTCTTGACCTTCTAATGCATACCCATTTGTTGATCTATATAGACTTCTCCTTCAACTCTTCATTAAGGAAAGCTATCTTAACGTCCATCTAATGAACGAGAAGACTATGAGAGGCTGCCAGAACAAGTAGTACTCGAATGTTGGTCAAGCGAGCAACTGGTGAATGTACTTTTCAATTGTATCATAAAACTTTAATTTTTATAATTTTATCCTAGAAAATTTACTTATCATTGGAGTTGAATTAGTTCCCACGATTCCACTCTTCTGAGAAAATGATATCTAACATTCAGTCCAATCCAACCTTCCATGGTAAAATGATTTCCTCTTATCCATTAATTAGATTAACCAAATATTTGAGCTTTCTCAATCCGGGCTTCAAAGTACATGAATTGATAGTTGATCCTGAAGTATCTTCTTTGATCTGACCTTCATCTTTTTGTAGCGAAAACAATTATTGTCTGTACCTCAAATATTCAAGAATTTTTTCCAGTAACGGTGACTCCTTAACCTTTCAGGTTCTTTCAGGTTCTAGTTTCCAATACATCTTCTTTGTATAGCTTGACCGTCAATCATCCAGACAGACTTTGAAGTGCCCCCACGGAATGAAGCCTTCCAAAACAAGGACTCTGAAGTTAAGAAAGACACGATTCAATTTGTGCTCAGTTTGGGCTAGCCTGGACATAGATTACTAAAACGTTTGTTTCTCTCTTGTTTAGAGTCTGTTTTGGACGTGTGAGCACTTGTTGGAAAGCTAAATCCATGGTCAACGTGCTGGATAGGGCCCCATACTCTAATTCATTCTGGTTTCACCACAAAGGCCAAAAACAAAATGTCGACAATCCTAGTAGATATCTAGATTATGTTGTATTTGACTCCTAGTTAGTTTCGAATCCATGTAAAGGCTATATATGTCTTTGGACATGAACCAAAAGGCTAGACAATGTTTATTCTAATGAAAATTGCAGCATAATTGTTCTTGTTCTTATCCTAGGGTTTGTGCTGCCTCTGCCAAACTAGAGAGGTGGATTGGGAGTTTTTGCCATAGATATATTGTTCTTGCTATTCCTTGTAGGGAACCGAGGGAGCAACAGATCCACTTTAGCATGATCATAGATGAAGTTCTCCTGGTGGGCCCACAAGCAGCATGTGACGTATTCTACCACTTCTTCCAATTTAGCCTCTAGGTTTGTCCCATTGACCCATTGTGGATCTATGAATCCTACTTGGCTTCTAGTCCTACGTGCCTCCTGCAAACATAACTTTTAAGGGGGACAATTCTATTTGGACACAACCTATATAGATTGTTATTAGTATGCCCATGTCCACTGCTGTAGCAACAATCGTATGTACCATCTTATAGGCGCATGGCGTGGTTGGCTATGTTTCTTTTTTCTGACTATAGTCTCTATGGGCTATAGTCTTGTAAACTTTTTCTGCTATATCAATATGAAACCTCGTACTATCTTGTGCTGTTCATTTCAGAAAAAAAACAACTTGTTACTCGAATGAGTCACATTAACTTACCAAGATGAGATGAGAGGTAAATATTTTCCCTTTCCAAGTTAGTTCTCTCTCCTCCTTCCTCAGGCAGGTTTCTAGCCCTGTCCACCACCATGGTGACACCTCCCTCCCCTCTAGCATCCGGCACCCTTCCAGCCTCTACCATCACACCTCCTTCCCTAGTCCTTTTTACCCTCTCTAGGGCATTGATGACTTGGTGAGTTGAAGGCTCCAAGTAGAGAGGTGGTGAGTTGGAGTTGACATAGGTTCCTGGCTAGGGAAGCTGACAAAAAGTAGAGGAGATAAGGACACAACGGTGTTGGACATAGGCCACGTCTAGGATCGGCAACCCAAATATGGGGTTGGTAACAACCATGAGAAATAGGAGCGATGAATTAAGCCAACACCAATATGGAGGAGTGTGCATAGATGAGCCATGTGGGTGGTGACATGCCTGATGGGCAGGTGTATCAAGGGGGCACCGAGTAAGATGGAGTGATCCCATAAGGAGACTCTTACGCAGTGGCACATGGAGAGCTCAGAGCTGCGTTGGTGCTTCAGGACCACTACCCTCTTCATCTAGAGCCGCTTCACTAGATCCAGTTGGCCAAAGACATAGTGTTTCCATGAATGTGGTGAGCCCCAAGGGCCGTAATAGATGGGCCGCCTAGCAAACCGGCCTATAGATCTGCTCCGGAGGAGGGCAGGCATGATGGAGGGGCCCATTGGTGTGATGGAACAGTTGGTCGGTGGCATGACCTCCTGATTTGCTTCAGAGAACATATCCCATCGCCTATGCTGATGCACCTATTCGATCTCTAGATCTAAAGAAACAAGAGTGGGTGTTGTGGAGGAAAGGATATGGTTGGTTATTTTGGTTTATTTATATAAAGAAGCGGATTGGGTGGCCATATGAAAATTTACCATATTTGTGTAGGAGACTTGGGGGCGCGTGGTCGCGCTGGGATGGGTGGGCAAAAAAAACAAGACTGGAAATTACCATATTTGGGAGCATTGGGAACGCGTGGGAGCATTGGGTAAGGGGTGTCAAAAGAAACTGAGACTGGACCCTGAAAAACCCAAATGTCATCATTAGTGCCTAGCTTGGTGTTAGGTTTGAGAAGATAGATCCCTTGTTTGGTCTTTTCGTTTACTACATCGGGTGCCCTAACTACCCAATATGTGAACATTATCCTTATCTCCTCCTCTTTCTTTTGTTCCTTGTCTAGTCATACCATCGCCTTCGATCTCTCATTCGCCAACACCCCATCTGCCATATAGAAGACCCCTCTCCTCCCTCGTCAGATTCCATCTCCCATCTCCTCCTGCCTCAGATTCCATCTTGAGGAGTGCTCCTCCATGGATTCCATCTACCGCTGCCTGTCCACCAAATAGCACTCCCGTAGCTCTTTGTATGGCTGGCCCATGGCCGCCGCCTGCCTGGCACTTACTCTAGGCCCATCCGTCCATCCCTATCCCATGTGCTCTGGGTTCCACGCATGTCGTCCAGCGTGGTCACTTCACTATGGCCGAAGAAGGAGAATGAAAAATATCTCTCGGTTGCTAAATTTTTGTACTAAGTTTGGTTGTCATTTTCGAAGGATTGAATTATCCAGATCAATATCTCGGTCAAGACCAAATGCCCACCACTAGCGCTGGGTGGGGGTTTGAGGGTGTGCCATATAGTAGTCATACTTATAACATAGTAAGTATATAATTAAAATTTGACATTTATAGCCCATACATACGGGTTATTGTCTAATGATCCATAAAAGCCAAGCTTTCAAAGGCACATGCCCTTACAATAGTTTAAAAGAAACTGGTGGTGGTGATGGTGCGATCGACTTTATGAGAAGCAATGTTGAAGCAAATTAAACCAAAGCAAATGATACATGTGCAAACATGCATGGAGGGCACATCGATCCCTTCAGGTGGGCTTGGAGGAATCCATGGAACGAAGCTCCTTGATACGTTTCCGTATCTCCAGGCGGCGCTTCACGATAGCCTTCTGGACATCCTTGAGGATGTCCATGGATAGGTCATCCAAGTTGTTGCGACGGCCAGACATGAGGTCGCAGACGATAAGCTTGATCTCCAACTCGCGGTTGGTGCGTCGCAGCTCCTCTAGCCTCGTCGTTTCAGTGGCGATCTGCTGCTCGAGGATGGTCTTCTCGTCGTCCAGCATCGTTGCCTGCACAAAGCAAGTAATGGGATCGATCGACCTCTAACTAGCTCTATGCTTGGTGTACTTGATGTGGTGATGCTGTGAGAAGAAAAAGCAACTAAGGCGCTACTTTTATAGCCACATCTAGATGATGAAGAAGGAAGTGATTAAGCGCAAAGATTTGATATCATATCCAAATTAATTGCAAATAAAAGTATAATGAATATATTCTTAAAATACTATGTACTAATAACTGTGAATTTAGTCTTCTTTTCTTCTCCTTTAACTGCCGGGCGATTGACGGGCGACCACCTAGCATCGGCGGCCACCTCCCCACGCCGGTGATAGCTCTGGTCCCAGTGGCCACCCATCCTCCCTACCCATCCACGCACTTGGCTAGGTCGCTCCTCCATAGCCACAAGGAAACTGTCATCGTCCCCAGGCGGCAAGGATGCCGTCGAATAGGCCGGCGCCACCAACACTCCTCCGCCGACCACAGCTCCTCTCCCTGTGTGCTCCTAGCTCCTTCGCTCACCTGCCGACCATGCCGTCACCTTCCCTTTCCCTGTCCGAGGCCACCCCCAACATGCCGCATCGTTCCGGTGCATTTCACCACCTCCGCCGCCACCCAGGTCCAGGCGCGTACCATCACCAGATGCCATCTCCCAGGTGCCAGAAACACCGGATCCGGGCAGCACCCGTCGTCGATCGTTTGTTGAGGTAGTCAAGCTCCCGCCTCACCCCGTCTTCAATTCACCTCGCCACCAACCACCCCAAACAGCTTTGAAGTCCTCCATAACTATCCCGCCCTGGAGCTCCCTCTACGCCACTCGCTGCACATCCTTTCCACGCCATGCCTATGGAGCTAGCGCTGCGGGAGGTCACCTCGCAGGTACAGCTCGTCGCGTCACCCCGGCTGGATAGAGGTCAAGCCTCGCCATTGGTGGCACCGAACGGTGCCTTCAATCCTTCCTCGACGGCCGGTCCAACCCGTCAAATCGCCAATTCAAGCCGCCCACCTTCTCGCCATCACACCTCCACCCGCCGGGTCAAATCCCCTGCGTTGCGCCTCTTTCGCCAGCAGACGGCGGGAAGGTGCTTCATCTGCCTTGCAAAAGACCACCGCGCGGCGACATGCCGGGACCCAGTGCGCTGCATTCGTTCCCACCGCTCTGGGCACAAAGCGCCAAGCTACGCCCAAACACAACCGCCTCCCTATTAGCAACACCGCTCAGCTCGCCAGGCTTCACCGCCAAACAACTCCCCGACGCCTCCTCGTCAGCAACATCACTCAGTCCGACGGGTCGCGTTGCTCGGAAAATCCCTGCCACCAACCAAAGCCAGTCCCGTCCCAGCTAACAACCTTTCACTGCCGCCACCGCAACCGCCCGCACCCTTTTGCATGACGATGCTTGGGGACCCTGCAACCCGACTGGAGGAGGACACCAATGCCTTTCGCCATGGAGGCCGAGCGGAAGGAATGGGAGAGCACCACCGCCATCTCGTAGGCAGCTAAGGCGCCAGCTTCAACCACAGCATAGCAAGTGGAGGCTGCCTCCCTAGAGGAGTTCATACTCCGGCCAGGGGAGGTCACAGTCACGCGTCACCACCCGACGGCCTTCCTCATCAAGTTCGAGCATCGCCGCCACTGTGCTGAGGCACTGCGTAAGGGCTTTGTTAAGCACCGCGGCATTGAAATCCATTTCATTCAGTGGTGCAGTCTCCAGTCGGCCCTCGGTGTTGACCTCATGTTTTGAGCGCGCCACTACCTTGACGGCATCCCTCGGCATGTGTGGGCGGTGGACATCGTGGAGCGCCTCATCGCCAGAACCTGCTCGCTCGAGAACATTGACACCAAGCTTCTGCACCCTGTCGACACCCGCATCATGGACATTTAGGATTGGACGAGCAACCCGAGCTCCATCCCAAAGCGCGTGTGGTTCATCTTCACCGGCTTGGTGTGCAATGCCAAGCGCGAGGAGATCTTGGTCATAGACAAGCTCTCGGCACACTGGTAGCATGGCCACAAGCTCTCTGTGTTCCTCCACCTTCAGGAGATTGTTAACGCAAAAATTTGGTAAAGCCCGAAGTCATCATCGGCCTAGAATCAGTATCGGCTTTAGAGTCTTGGAATCGGCCGATGGGATTTATCACTCGCCAGCGGTCGGATTCTTAGTAGATTCGGTTAAGGAGATTATTCAATTAAAGAAAGCTTATCCAGAAGAGGCCGAGTCAAGGAGGATGCGACATGGCAATTTTTATCTATTAATAATGCAGAGTCAGTTAGTTTCCTTGTTTAGAGTCCTATTAGGACTTGCATCTTTTACTTTATCTTTAGGAAAGTTTGTGTCTTGTCTAATAAGGACTAGTATCTATTCATGGGTATAAATATGTACACCTGGGGTCTTTGTAATCTATCTCTCGATCAATACAACTACTCTCAACGCATCGCCACATTCTTTTCCGAGGGTTTTCTTGATCACCGACGGTACTTAGCACCTAACACGGGGCTACATCGGCTTTCGATCTCTGGCGAAGGGGTAAGTCCAATGTTTCGTCGGCCCTGGTGAATGTATCGACTACACTATTTTTGTCAAGGCTACATCGCTTCGACCTCTTGGATCGCTCTGGTTTAGTTAATATATTTGCCTACTTGATATTTTGATTCTATCTTTAATAGCATTGTGTTTAGAGACGCATCAGGTTAGATGGGACTGTCTCGGTTAGGACTGGTCTTCTGTCTTAGCCAATATTTCTATGCAATGGCAATGATGCTTTAGATAGATTTGTTATATCGATCACATTAGACAGATTGATTGGCTCATTGAGCGTTAGATTATTATATACAATCTCGTGTTGCATCGATTGGGTTCGACCTACTAGATTGTTGTTGATAATCTAAGTCTTGTTAAGCAGATAGGTTCATGCTAATGTTTCATCGGTGGATTAACCGATCTTATCTGATGCGTTAAATTTTTCTTTGATGATTTTGCTGTCTTGGTTAAATTTAACACATGACCATCCTGAAAATCAATCAAAGACTTGATTGTTTAGACTTTATGCTTCTTTTCATACTTAGTGCTGCATCAATTGGGTTTGACCTACTAAGTCGTGTTTAGAATCATAAAAGCTAACCTGCCTTTGATTGCCAATAAGGGTTTCATCGGGGTTTCAGCCGATGAGTTATCTGGATGTTGCATCGGCTTATAAGGATTACATACAAGTTAGTTTTAACCGATGACAACAAAGGCTTCACTGATTATTTAATCGTTTGGATTTATCAACATCGGATCTCCAGCCGATGTATGTTTTAACCTTCGGGTCAACAATTATTTTATCATATCGTTATTGATTGATTGGTTTCTATTGGATTATATTATTATTTTGTTACATTATTACCAGCCGATTGTCTTTATATCATTATTTACTCAAATATTAGAATTTGCATTGGATAGATAGTCGATTACTCAAAACTCTATCGACATCGGCTAGTATCGACATCGGTTGGAATTACTATATCGGCTTGTTAGCTGATCGGCTCTTTGATCGTCAATTTATATATCTTGTCAGTTGCAGGATCAAACTGACTGGCACGCCCGCATCTAATCAATTTTAGGACCTGCATTGGAGCTAAGCAGAACTCTCAGGCCTTCGTGTTTTTCGACACGGTTCGTGTCAACATCAGATTTGACACCATCAGCCGGATGCGGATTTTTCATCAACACAGATTCATGACTACTCCTCCCTGCCAATCAATCTCGACAACAACTCTGCCTGCACCAACTGCGCCGACAGAGTGGCATCTCGGCGTGGCGGATGGCGACCCGGTGCCCGCGCATGTGTTCGAGACATTTTTGCACCACCCGTCTCTGCCGCGCTCTTGGCCACAGTGTGCTAGCGGTGACAATGAGCGTGGCGAGGGCCGCCGCCACCAGAGCAGAGGAAAAGAACAGGGCCGCGACCGTACGCAGCTGCGGAGGTCTTACAATGACGACCACCCGGACCTTGACCAGGAACACGCCTGGAGGGAGCAGGACAACAACGACGACAACCGCGATGGCAAGGGGGACCATGGCCACGACACCTGGCATGGTCGGGATGACCGCAAGCTCATGGGCCTGCATGGGCTGCGTGAGAGGGAGTGCTCCCCACAACGCCGGGAGTGGGGTGATGGGAGCCACAGCGGAGGCCGATGCCACACTGCTGTGGACGCGCCGCCCCCGCCGCCACTCAGTTTCCCTTCCAAGGAGGTAACTGATCTCAAATTGCGCTTTGCTGCTTTGTCTCGCTCGTTGCAGGAGAAGCTAGCAAACCTGCAAGACGACCCGGTCTTGACAAGACCGATCCCTCCCCCGGTCACGTTCCTCACTGGAGAGGACCTCAACTGCGACCTCATGCGCATGAAGCCTGGTTCGCGCGAACATTGCCGGTGAAACAAGCCTTCCAGTGCATCAACCTAGCGCTACGACCTAATTTGCCTTCGACTGAAGAAGTTGAGGCGGCCTTGTCTAGGATGGAGGTGGCAAGGGCCACGAAAGGTGATTGCTGTTAGCGGCAGCCGCAGCTTCGGTCGAACACCTTGCGTGCGAACTATTCACGTCCGGCACGACAAACTGATGAAAATCTTCAGAGAAGATGAGAATTCAGAACAATGCAAAAACAGAGCAAAGCAAGAACAGAAATCGTGGGAGAGTATTCTAGGCAACTTTCGAGGTTTATTTCGATCTGAAATGAAAACAAAATGCGGAAAAACAACTGATGCAGTTACCAACTATTTATAGGCTAACACACTTGCTCCTACAAATGTGGACTCGACGAGGTCTCTCCCCGCCATGCACTCTGCTTCATAGCGCTTCCTGCGCCGCACGAACTAGTCGCCACCGATCTTCTTTGCCCGAGCATTTCATCAAACCGTTGCATCCCGAGTCGTCCGGATCAGCTCAAGCTGCGCCAGGAATAACTTCAACATACTCCCCCTTCGTCTTGGCGCGGCTTGAGATCACGCACACCTAACAGGTGCCGTGCAGTCGCCAGCTTTGCCGCCGGCAACCCCTTTGTCAGTGCATCTGCTTGCTGTTCTTCCGAGCGAACAAACTCAATCAGAACCTATCCATTCTCAACACATTCACGAATGAAATGGTAGCGGGTATCAATATGCTTGCTTCTCCCGTGGAACACAGGATTCTTCATCATGGCGATTGCCGATTTGTTGTCAACATACAATTTCACCGGCTTTGCTTCAGTGCCCATCATCTCACTCAGCAACGCCCTGAGCAGAGTGCCTGACAGGCTGCCATAGTGGCCGCCATAAACTCTGCCTCACACGATGAGAGTGCAACTGTCTTCTGCTTCTGAGAACACCAAGACACCAAGCTACTGTTCACTTAGAACGCCATGCCGCCGGTGCTCCGACGGTCATCCATATCACCTGCCAGATCACTGTTGGTGAAGCCCATGATGTCCAACGTGCCGCTATCACTTGCAAACACTAGACCAGAGTCCAGCGTTCCCTTCAAATATCTGAGAATCATTTTAACCACCTTGAGATGCATCGTTGTCGGCCGCTCCATGAACCTGCTCGCCGCGCCTACGGCGTAGGACAGATCTAGCCTGGTGTGTAAGAGATATCGCAAGCACCCGATGACACGCCGGTACTCCGTCGCATCAATTGGGTTTCCATCAACATCCTTATGCAGCAGCGAATGTGGCTCCATGGGAATTGAGGTAGGATTACAGTCCTGCATACCAAACTGAGACAAGATCTTCTTCGCATACGCAGCTTGCTTGATAGCAATCCCGTTTTCCCCTTGAATTACTTCAATTCCCAAATAGTAAGTGAGAAAACCGAGATCACTCATCTCAAATTCCCCCATCATCTGCTGCTTGAACTTGGCTATCTCCTGTGGATTTTCTCCTATGACAATCAAGTCATCAACATACACACCAATGATCACACCAGCTTGCCCCTTTCCTCTTGTATACACGGCCTGCTCCTGCGTGCACCGTGCAAACCCGAGTTCTTTCAAACATTTGTCGAGGCGCGTGTTCCACACCCGCGGGGCTTGGCGCAATCCATACAGCGCCTTGCTCAACCTGAGCACTAAGTGTTCTTCTCCTCTCTTCATAAAACCCTCCGGCTGAGCTACGTATACTTCTTCTTCAAGATCACCGTTGAGGAACGCCGATTTGACGTCGAGGTGGTGTACTTCCCACCGCCGATCAGCTGCGACAGCAAGAATGACACAGATTGTGTCAAGCCGCGCCACCGGCACGAACACTTCCTCAAAGTCCACCCCTTGACGTTGAACATAGCCCTTTGCCACCAAACGAGCTTTGTGCTTGATTACTTCACCAGCGGTGTTCTTTTTCAACTTGTACACCCACTTAAGCCCAATCAGTTTGTGTCCTGCTGGCAATGTGGTGAGACTCCACGTTGAGTTCTTCTCAATTGCCTGCATTTCTTGCGCCATGGCGTTCTCCCATGCCGGCTGGCCAGCTACCTCGTGATAGCTTGATGGTTCCTCCATCTCTGCGAGCAACGAGTCTCCATTGTGTTCGTCCTCCACCAGGTCCACACGGGGTGCCTCCCGCATGATATCCTCAAGACTCCTAAACCGGACGAGACCCTCATCGCTTCCAGGGTCGCCGCCGGAATTTGGTGACGCCGCCGGACCGGGAGAAGCGGTAGCAGGGGTTGAGGGCGGTGTTGAGCTTGGTGATGACTGGGGCGAGGTAGGCAGTTTTGGTGATGCCCCTACCGGGCTTGCTGGTGAAGATGGCGGGGTATCTTCCTGGCCATGTTGCCCACCAGGGAATGGCACCTGGTACCACGGTACCGAGCTGACCGGCGCTCTTGCCGACAGTGCATCAGCTCCATCATCCTCCACCATGAACTCGGTGGAGTTTTGTTCCCTTGTGACTGCACTCCATTGCCAAGGCACATTTTCTTCAAAAATGACATCACGACTTACATGGATACGCCCACGACGCGGATCGAACAGACGGTGCACCTTGCTGCCTTCCTCCACGCCGAGGTACACATATGGCGCGCTCCGATCGTCGAGTTTCTTCTGGTTGGGCGTCGTGATCTTAGCATGTGCCGTGCAGCCAAACACCCGCAGGTGTCCGAGCTGTGGTTTGCGCTCCGTCCATGCCTCGGACTGGGTCCGATCGCCCATCGTCTTCGTCGGTAGCCGGTTGAGGAGGTACACCGCGTGACGCACCGCCTCCCCCCAAAAACTGCCTGGCACGTTCATCCTCTTCAACAGGGACCGTGCCATCGCCATTACCGAACGATTTCGGCATTCCACCACCCCGTTCTGCTGGGGCGAGTATGGCGCCGTCAAGTGCCGCTGGATCCCCGCCTGCTCGCACAACTAAGCGAACTCACCCGACAGGAATTCGCCGCCGCGATCCGATCTCAGTGTGTTGATGCGCCGTCCGGCCGTGTTCTTGGCCAGTGGCTTAAGCTTGGTGAAGACCTCCAGCGCCTGGTCCTTCGTTTTGATCACATATACCCACATCCACTGTGAGAAATCATCAACAATTAGCATAAAGTAACGATTACCGGCCATGGTTGTTGGGGTGATCGGTCCACATAGATCAATGTGGAGCAGTTCAAGCGGCTCCTCCGCCCTGAAGTTTGCCATCGCGGGAAACGGCTGCCTTATCTGCTTTGCCACAAGGCACGCCTGACAGAGCTGATTTGGATGTTTGATTGCTGGAACGCCGCCCGCCATGCTCTTTTCAGCCAACAATTTCATTGCCTGGAAATTGACATGCCCAAGCCGTGCATGCCAGAGCCATGCTGGCTCATCCATTCTTGTCAGCAGGCACACCGGAGTGGCTACCTTCAGCTCGATCCGGTACAGCCGATTAGGGGTACGCCTCACCCGCATAACCAGCCGCAAAGGACTTTTGTCGAACACCTCGAGCACATCTCCGTCCATTACAACTCGGTGTCCCATTTCTGTGAGCTGGCCCAGGCTCACCATGTTGCAACACAAGCTGGGGATGTAATAAACATCCTGCAACAGCCATTGATCCCCATTCTTGCAGGAGAACAAGATAGAACCTTTCCCCTGAATTTTCACTGTTGACGCATCGCCAAACTTGACGCTCCCGGTGATTGATTCGTCCAGGTCTCTGAACTTGGTGAGATCACCCGTCATGTGGTTGCTTGCCCCGTTGTCCAAAAACCAGACATCCCCGGTGGCTGCGCCGCTGTCAGCCAGCAGCAACCGTGGCCACACGCGCTCCTCGTGTACAACCAATCCGCTCGTCGGCTCATCTTCGGTCACCGCCAGCAACAACGCGGGATTTGCGTCGTCGGTTTGCGCCAAATGGACCTCTGCCTTCTTCTTCTTGGGATGAGGGCACTAAGTGGAGTAGTGACCAAATTCTTCGCAATTGTAGCACTTGATGTGGCTCTTGTCACGGCCACCACCGCCAGAGCCACCAGCGCCACTGTTCCGCGGCGTGCTACTGCGCCCACCACCTCCACCGTGCCCTTTGCCGCGACCGCGTCCACCCTATGCACGATTTCCCCCGTCACTGGGAGATTTGTTCTTCTGCGACGAAGACGACTCGCTGCCGTCCTTCTTGAAACGCGCCTCCCACTCCGCCTGAGTGAGAAGCACTTGGCCGTCGGCGGTGACTCCACCGGCAGCCTTCTTCTTGCGAAGTCACTCGTCGTAGGCTTTGAGACGACCCACTGCCTCCTCGAACGGCATGTCGTCGATCTCATAGAACTGCTCGATGCCAGCCACAAGGCTGACATATTTTTCAGGCACCGTGTCGAATAGCTTTTTCACCATGGCCGAGTCGCTCAGCGTTGAGCCCAACGCCGAGTGCCGGACACCCATTGCCGTGATGCGCCCATCATATTGATCCAGGGTTTCCCCTGGGTCCATGACCATGTTGCCAAATTCACCCTTCAGAGTCTGCAGGCGCGCGTTGCGCACCCGATCGGCCCCGACAAAACGTGTCTTCAAGCAATCCCAAACCTCCTTCGCCGTTTTCTTCTTTGCCACCTGCATCAGCAGATCCTCTGGCAAAGATTGCAACAAGTGAGACTTCGCCTTCTTATCCTTCCTTGCATCTACGTTCGCACCATCCGCCGGTTCGATTGCTTCCCAAACTCCATGATCTTCCATCATAGCCTGCACCCATATCACCCAACTCGTGTAGTTGGTCGCTGTGAGCTGCGGGTAGAGGAACGCGCTCCCCGAGCCGCCCCTCGCTGGATCCGCCGTCGCCAGGATCATGGCCATGTCGTCGACCCTCAACCTGAGAGCTCTGATACCACTTGTTAGCGGCAGCCGCAGCTTCGGTCGAACACCTTGCGTGCGAACTATTCACGTCCGGCACGACAAACTGATGAAAATCTTCAGAGAAGATGAGAATTCAGAACAATGCAAAAACAAAGCAAAGCAAGAACAGAAATCGTGGGAGAGTATTCTGGGCAACTTTCGGTGTTTATTTCGATCTGAAACGAAAACAGAATGCGCAAAAACAACTGATGCAGTTACCAACTATTTATAGGCTAACACACTTGCTCCTACAAATGTGGACTCGACGAGGTCTCTCCCCGCCATGCACTCTGCTTCATAGCGCTTCCTGCGCCGCATGAACTAGTCGCCACCGATCTTCTTTGCCCGAGCATTTCGTCAAACCGTTGCATCCCGAGTCGTCCGGATCAGCTCAAGCTACGCCAGGAATAACTTCAACAATTGTTGCCGACTCCCACTGCCGCTCTCGCCACCTGCTGGAGAAGGAGTGGCGCACTGGGCTGCTATCCCCTCAGCCACGCATGGGGGGCTCACGCAGCCAGCGACCATGATGGCGCACCTAGCAATTGCAGGAGCAATGATCGCAACAACGACTGAGCCGACGAAACCGGCGCCAGCCGACGCGACAGCCGATGATGCGACCCCTCCGGGACTATAATCGCCATGCCAGCACGCGCCAGCGATGCCGGCAAATGCTGCAACGACAATGAGTGTGACTTCAACTCTCGATCAACCTGCTCCAGCATTACCGGCACTAGGGAACGTGCCTACGCCGATCTGCCTACCTTCGGGGAACCTAGTGGATGGCCTATTCACAGTGCCACCAAAGCCGATCATCTCCACATAGCCTGCGCCAAGGCCAACGGCTGTCGGTCGTCGCGTTGGGCTCCGCCAGCGCCAGAACACCACAACCAGGCGCCGCAGCGCCCGCATTGCTAGGCAGCCGGTGATGGCGACAATGGAGCGGTGCCAACGCGTCCCTTTCAAGCGCATGGGACTGCTCCCCGACGACGAGAACACCGCTACTCTTCAAGAGGTGATAGCCCAGTACGTGGCAATGTTCGATGTCCCGCTTCTGCCACACATCATCGCTGCGCTCACGGCGGTCTTTGGCATCAACATCGACGACAACAACGACCCCACCGACGCCCTCATCACCATTGTAGGGGAAGGAGTGGATGAGGCAGCCACGGAGGTCGAGGAGGCCATTGCTGGATGATCGCCGCCAGGAAAGAGCACCCAGAGTTCACAAACTCCATTTATCGACATCTACCCTTTTGCAGCATGAACATCACCAGCCTGCGAGCAGCGAAGCCAGCCTATCGAGACTACTTCAATTCGTGTCTTTCGCACTGCTGTGTGATCCGCCGATGTCGGCGAGGGAACCTGCCCATCTTTACTCGACTTCGCCATTTGCCCTCCTCCAACACTGCTGACATGAGCTCCGACGAGAAACTCCCGCGCGGCCATGGCGGCGTAGACAGCGATGACGACGACGCAAAAAACCCTTCGCAGACCAACTCCTTGCTGGCCAAGCGGACCACCGCCCAACCCCTCGGCCCAGCGCCAACACCACCACCATCGCTGTCTCACACCAACCAAATGGGACGCTAGTGACACGGCCTCCCTGGCCCATCCCTCGGCCCAGATGCAATGCATGCACGGCCTTCATCGCCGCCTCCCGAATGTCATTTAGGATGCCCTCACGCCTGTCCTGGCCCAGATGGCAGGCAACGCTGAACGGTCCAATGGGCCGATGCTTCATGGATTGCAAAGCCTCAATGGCCCATCTCACTTTCAAACGGTCAGGCCAAGCACTGCCCCAAAGATGTTGCAGCTACATTAGATGATACAAAAGTTAGACCTGGAGCAATGAGAGGCAGCGGCCAACCATGGTAAAACTCAATAGATGCTTCTATAATGAGAACTGGGACTTCGCTTTCCCACAGCATGTCCTTCATGCTCTACCAACAGGCCCTTCAGACCACTGCCCACTACTACTCTCCAATACTTTCAGACCATGGAAGCCATGCCCATTCAAGTTTGAGAACTTCTGGATTAAGATCTCGGGCTTCAAAGACATCATAGCTGTGGCTTGGAATTGGCAAACATCTCACACAGAACCCATGCATCGACTAAATCACAAGCTTCAAATGATGGGGAAGAGCCTGAGACAGTGGTCCAGGGTAATTTGCACAGAGGTGAGTTTACAATTCCATATGGCCCCCGATGTCATATAACGCCTTGATATAGCGCAGAAGCACAAGAATCTCACAGCGGCGGAACACCGCCTCAAAGCGGGCCTCAAGAGCCGTTCTCTAGGCTTGGCAATGATCGAGCGCGCAAGAAAAAGACGGGCCTCCCGCATAACGAACATAAGGGGGGGACGCAAACACAAAATTCTTTCATCTCAAGGTGAATCCACGAAGAAGAAAGAATAACATCCAAAGACTGCGAATGGAAGGTGGTTGGGCCATCACCCGCGATGAGAAGGAGGTTGTAATCTCCGACCATTTTACAAGGATAATGGGTCGCCTAGAGCCAAGAGCATGTGAGCTTAATTGGTAGGTGCTACATGTTCCTACGACAGACCTCTCGTGCCTAGATGAACAGTTCACGGAACAGGAGATATACCGGGCAATTAAAGAAATGCCAATTGATAAGGCACCAGGCCCTGATAGCTTCATAGGAAACTTCTTCAAGGTATGCTGGGACATCATCAAAGAGGACACTGTTGCCGTCTTCGACTCGATTAACAACTTGCGATGTGCCAACATGAGTCTTTTGAACTTGGCCAACATTGTCTTAATTCCAAAGAAAGAGGGTGCAGAAGGAGTGATGGACTATAGGCCCATTAGTTTAATCCATAGCAAAGCAAAGATCCTCTCCAAACTAATGGTGCTGCACCTAAGACCTCACATGCTAACTCTGGTCTCAGTCAACCAAAGTGCATTCATCAAAGGAAGGAGCATCCACGACAATTTCCTATACGTCAGAAATCTGGCGAGAAGGAATCATCGAACAAGACAGCCAGTGCTACTCTTCAAGCTCGACATAACCAAGGCCTTTGACTCTATGTGCTGGGACTACCTCATGGCTCTACTCCAACACCATGGCTTCCCGCAAAAATGAAGGAATTGGGTGGCAACCATTCTTTCAACCTCCACCTCGCAAGTACTTTTCAATAGGGTTCCTAGTACAAAAATTCCTCATGGTAGAGGCCCAAGACAGGGTGATCCGCTGTCACCACTACTCTTCATCGTGCCAATCAACCCCCTACAATGGCTACTATCTAAAGCGACAGACCTAAAGGCCATATCCAAGCAAAGGGGCAGAGCAGCCCGCCTAAGAATTTCCATGTACGCTAATGATGTAGTCGCCTTCATCAACCCTGTCAGGAAGGACGTCCAAACTTTCACCGACATCTTCTCGAGAGTCGGACAAGCCACAGGACTAGCCGCACAGGACTAGCCGCAAACATGCAAAAATCTCAGGTGGTGTCAATTAGATGTGAGAGCATAGATCTGGAAGCTACCCTAGACGGGGTGCCAGCGATACGGGCGCACTTCCCAATAAAATACCTAGGTCTACCACTACTCCTTGGAAGGATGCGCAAAACGAATATTCAGTCGATCTTCGACAAAATCACAGGGCACGTAACTGGCTGGAGGGGGAAAACATGGGACCAGCAGGACACTCAACGTTGGTTAAGTCAGTGCTGACAGCGCAGCCCATTTACCTACTCACCGCCCTCAAAGTCACTAAAGAGGCCCTAAGCCTCCTTGACGCAAGGAGGAGGAGGTTCCTATGGGCTGGAACATCGGACATTACAAGGGAGAAATGCAAGATTAACTGGAAGAAGACGTGCCTCCCAACAGTGCAAGGAGGGATTGGGGTTCTTAACATGGAGAAGTTTACAAGGGCCCTACGACTAAGATGGTTGTGGCATGAATAGAAAGATCCCACCAAGCCGTGGGTAGACCTCGAAACGCCTTGTGATGAAACGGATAAGCTGCTCTTTGCTGCGGCCACTAAGATAAGCATCGGCCTATGCAATGTCCAAAAGAAAAGGTAAATCACTATGGGAAGGCATGGAGAATGACGCTTGGATTGATGATCTAGACCTAAACGGCAATACCCAACCCACAGTGGATCTTATCAACCAGCTACTAGCCTTGTAGAATGCAACCCAAGACATCCATCTAGACCAAAATGATCCGGACCAAATTGCGTGGAAGCTCTCGAGCCATGGGCAATATTCGGCTTCGTCGGCATACAAGGTACAATGCCTGGGAACCATAGTACCAATTTCAATGCCTTAATCTAGAGAGCATGGGCACCTGCAAAATGCAAGTTCTACGCATGGCTAGTGATCCAAAATAAAGTATGGACATCGGACCAACTAGCGGCCAGAGGATGGCCAAACAATAGGCGATGCCCCCTCTCTCGCACGGCGAACGAATCGGCAAAGCCATCTCCTCGCCCACTGTAGATACACCAGAAGGATCTGAAGCCTAATCACGTCCAGGGTGTCATACCAACAGCTGGACCCGAGCCACTGGGATCCAATTCAAAGCGTCCAAGACTGATGGGAAATGTTGGCCAACAAAAGGGAAGTGCCCAAGAAAGGACTACGCACCCTAATCCTACTGGTCGTGTGGGAAATCTTGAAGGAAAGAAACCAACGAGTTTTCGAGCATAAGGAGACCGCGGCTCCTAGTCTCGTGGCGAAAATAAAGGAGGAAGTAAGAACATGGGCCTTGGCAGGAGCAAGGCAATTACGAGAGATGATACCAAATACTGCTTAGATCCTGTACAGCTCTGTACATTTTTTCCCTTTCCATCCATAGGGATTGTACCTTTTTACCTCTATATTTAATAAAATAGCACAATCTCGTGCTGATTCTGTTCAAAAAAAAAACTACGTACTCCCACTGTTTTGTAATATTTGTCAATTTTAACTGGCATTGTATTACTTTCACAAGTATTAAAAATTCAACTCTTTCTGGTTATTAATATTTGACAGTGAAGACAATACTTGAGAGGGGAGCACAAATCGGGTGTACGATGCTGTTTCACGCCTTATATGATAATGCTGCACGTCTAGATAAAAAATTTTGCAAAGGATTAAAATGGTGAAACATAGTTGCATAAAGATTAAAACATTTCACTCACGCACTAGAAACATATCAGGATTCGACAGTTGAAACATCAACAGATCCACAAGAATCGAAGTAACAAAAAATATGAAAGACCATAAGAATCTCTACTGAAACATTCCGATCATCACAAAGAACCATATAAAACATGTGAGCTGAAACGTCGGAAAATCACAAAATGTACCAGTGTAGATCTAGCTTCTTCCTTCTCCCTAGTCACCTGATCAGAGCTTCATTTGATGAAGTTGTCTGCTATGATGTGGTGACCCGGTGCTCCATACCTTGGACGACCTTGCCTTCTTTGTCATTGGAGTCGACGGCAATGACCATCTCCTTCTTTGTCGCTTCTTCGACATGGTGGTGCTGTCCCCTCCTCCTCTTCTTGGCGATTTGTTACGCCTCACCCGCTTCTTGCTTATTCCGCCGTGACAGCCGTCCTCCCTGCCACCATCGCCGCCGGGCGACCACAGAAGTGGCTTGCTGTTGTCACCACGCCCCGCTTCAGTATAGGCAGTGTGAGGATTGAGAGACACTAGAAGAGATGACAATGCTCCCGTGTGCTAACTGTGTTACTGGGAACTAATGTTGGAAATAGGTCCTAATGAACAGTAAATGAATGCGATGTGATGCAGCCTTGTGTGCTTGCCGGTAATTGGTATAAATTGTGATGGAAATAAGAGTAAATCAATTACAAGTAGACAAGAAAAATTGTACATAGTCTATGCTCAGTGCTAACACAAAAAACATCCTAAGCGTCCATCCCCCCCCCCCCCCCCACACACACACACACACACACACACATATATATATATATATATATATATATATATATATATATATATATATATATATATATATATATATATATATATATATATATATATATATATATGCAACCAGATCGCAGAAGCGCTCAGTAAGCCAATGTTCCATTCGAGTCCTGTATTTCTAGCACACCTGTATGGTTCCTAACCATCCTGGGCGCATCACTTCATATCGTTGTGATAAGTAATTATTGTCACCATTTTATGTGTGACATTAGTTGTACATACCAAATTAAAAGTTTAAATATTATTAACTATCAACTTAACTATTTTCGATACCTTGTCATGGCTAGGATTTGAACGCAAGATCTTTCCCTAAACCCTAAACCCTTTACCAACTCACCTACGCATCAATTCTATTAGAAAATACGTATCTTTCCATTTGAGCCTACGTAACTTAGGTTTGAATCATGGATTTGAGTATCTAAAATAATTCAACTGAAAAATTGTCACCTATAAAATTGTAGATCTCATCGAGAGCTATAATTTTCATATAAAATTTGTCCCCATCCGTGTCCATATGAAAAAAAATTAAGCTAAATTATGAGATGACAAATTTTTTATTACAATGAATTTATTGATCGTGGCAATAGAAAATAGTGAAAAGTTACTTTCCATAGTTATGTACTATGAAAATTGCCACAAAAGTTAAAACTATGACACATGTTTTTTTGCAACAGTAATGTTTTTTTTTATGATAGCTCATTTCCTATTGCAACAAAAATATTGAATAAAACAACGACCGTAAATCGTTGCAACAAAATATTGTTGTTTGCCACAGAAAAAATATCATTGCAATAGTATAATATATTGCCATGAATTATTTTTCATTGTAATAATTTGGTGATGATAGCTCAATTATCTTGTTGTACATTTTCATGTAAACTCTTGGGAAGTACACATGGTAAATCAACGAAGCTAACGTGTGCCCATTATTGAGCGCTGGCACTCGGAAATGTTGTTACCATATGTTTTTGGCCTATTCCAGTGTGTCTCAAGCACATGGGAATCTTCCAATCTGTAGTAGTGAGAGATGAGAGGAAACGAGGAGGTAGTCTCAAGCACCGCCTTCCCTACCAGGACCTTCTTCCCCACTGGGGTCTCCTTCCCCGCAAGGCCCACATTCCTTTGGGGATACCCCGGGTTAAATATTACGTAAGCTACCTGAAGTGATAGCGCGAAATATTTAGTTGGATGAGGTCTAATAATTATCAAGTAAAATAGTAACCATCCAACCTCATCGCTGCCCTATCAAGTCAAATAACATACATAGTATAAAACCTGAAGCGCCGAGAATAGAGAATAGGGGATATTGCTGGGACTTTAGCATGCCAGTCAACTTCAGCCTGAGACATGCCTATCAAACCACACGAAGGTAGCGACCAGATGTGTTACACATCTCAGGAGACTTGACAAAATTCACTAAAGCTCTACGATTTCCCAAATGCTCAATATTCATATCGGTATAGAACTAGATCCCATGATAAACTCTAGTTCTACACTTTCATCTAAGTGATGAAAATTAGATAAATAAGGAGTAAACACAAATAAACTTTACACTACATCTTAAATTAAATACATAGGCCAATCGACTGAATAATTACTGATCCATGGAGGCTTGGCTACCCAAAACCACAAGCAGCCGACTGGGGGTAACCCATATGGATCCAAGTCCTAGAAGAAGCAGTTGAAACCCACATCACTCAAATTAAACTAAGCATACAACCTGCAAAATGGATATTTCAGTATGAAAAGAGTCAGTACGTTAATCGAATTAATGTACTGGCAAGCACACAAGACAATCTTAACATACTACATGCGTGGCATATAATCAAGGAAGGCTATTTGTAGCTCATTTTAGCATAAAGCAAGTTTTAATTCACAATCATTTGTAAATGAGTTGACAATTCAATTAACAAAACATTAACATAGTTAAATCATAATATTCACCATAATAGCATCATAAACATACCCTTGTTGCCCATACCAGCAACAAGTCATAATCTCATCATATCAACATACTTGATTGCCCATCCGGCATCAAGTCTCACATTCATTATCAATATAACTCAATCATCATAACTTAACCCAAGTTACCATTACCAAATCCATAGTTCACAAAACATACTTTGGAAACATAAATCAAAGTCTATACTTATGACCAGGGTTCACCTTACCGCCGGGGGCCCGGCTACCGCCACCCAGCGGTACGGCGGTTACCGCGGTAACCGCCAAAAACCGCGACAAATTCGTGTTTGAAAATTTGAATTCAAAAATTCGGGGAAACCGCGGTATGAACCGCTGTTACCATGCGGTATGGCGCGGTAACCGCGCGGTTTGGCGCGGTTACCGCGCAAAGTTAGAGCAAAAGAAGAACAAAATGAAAAAAAAATAAAAAAATTGGAGAAACACTTAAAAATGTGTAGAATTTTGGGATAATAATTAAAATATGTAGGATACTTGTGGGTATACAGTAAAAAATTTTGGCATGATCTTTTCTATATTACGGACTTGAAATCAATTGAACAATACTTGTGGGTATACAATAAAAAATTTTGGCATGATCTTTGCTATATTACGGACTTGAAATCAATTGAACAATTCATAAAAGGTAATATGTTCAATTCATAACTTGAAATCAATTGAACAATTCATAACATAAAATCAATTGATATGCACAGTATCGGGCTGGCCCATTTCTTTTTTCTTTTTCCAATTTCTAAATTTATTCTTCGTTTCACTCACAAATTTGAATAAATATTACTCTTTTTCACCATAAAATACTACAAATCAAGCACTACCGTCACCATTTTTTTTATTTTTTTTCTTTTTTTTTTGAATTTTTGAATTCGAGCGAATTTCGTCAAACCGTACCGCGCGGTACGGGTAACCGTACCCCCGCGGTACAGGCGGTAACCGCGCGATTACCGCCGGTAAGTAAAACCCTGCTTATGACACTTCACCAAGTCGCTCATGACCGTGAGTATGGATAATCGATTAGTTTTAAGAACTCTGCAGAGTTTGTATAGCTTTACCCACATGATATGAACACTCTAGTTTGTTTTGAGTTTGCAAGACTCCATCACACTCTTCATGTTGAATGTGGTATAGAGGTCATAACGTAGTCTTTACATTACTTAGTATCTAGCCTTGCATCAGCGACGGCAAGTGTGAATTCATCCTGGGAATGACCCAGAACTGTTAGGTGGCGGGCCCACGCCTTAAACCTAACGCCGTGGCAGCGAACACATCCGTTCCCCCACGAGGCACTTAACCGTTGAATTGGATAGACTTAGACACCCATGCTGTGAGGCGGACCATTTGTCCCCTCACAGAATCACACACACAGCTAGTAATATTCGCTAGCATTAAATTCAACACACATTCATGGGTAGTTTCTATGAATCATCGCTCAGACTAATTCATTCTACTCCGGCCTACCAATATGCAAGGCTAGACTTTAAGTAACTTAATTATCTAAGGCCACCCTATAAATAGCACATGTGGATGTACGGTATACTTAAGTTGGTGACACGAAGTTCAATCCTTAATCAACTTAGATGAACGCTCTCCTTATCGGTGTGCAACTACCACCATATGCGCACCACTTGTCGCTCAAGTCTAAAATCATTTTACTCACACTTTAGTTCGCAAATACTTAACATTTTCATTTTCAGTTCAGCAATAATAAAATATTTAAAATCCCATTCAAAAATCCATAAGAGTGATTATTTTGCTTAATTCCAAGCATGGCTAAGCATATAGTAGTGTAATAAGCATGGTTAATCCCAAATGAGCACAAGTAAAGTACTCTACCCATTACTAAGGTTACAAACCAAGGGGATCACAATTAGTCAAGGTGGTATATGCAGCAATAAGGACATATCTACCATTTGCCAAGTTTCAAATATCGTTTTTAATCAATTACATATGCAGTTTTGCAAACAATACTTTTCATCTCCCAAATCATGGGTTTCAATGTGTTCAAAGGAGAGGGGAGGAAATAACTTTCCTTGATCTTGAACAATATGAGTACCACCTAAGACACTCCTTCACCATTGATGCAATTTATCTATACAACAGACACGATATGCAAATAAATACCAAATTATGCAAAAATACAAAATGCTCTAAAATGCATGATTTGTGTATAGTGGGTTGTTGCTGTTCTTGGATGAATTTAGATAAAAGAATTTCTATTTTCTCTCTTTTTATTTGTGAGTTATGAATTTTCAAATTTTGTATTGACATATAGTATTATTTATCTATGTAATGTTGTAAAACATTTTCAATATGTGATTTTGACAAAGTTAACCTTACTAGGATGAAGAGTATTGTTTTCCAAGACTAACACATTTGGTTTCATAATTTTTAGAGCTAGTATGAATTTCTCATGTATTATACAAGTAGTAACGTGTCCTATGTTGATAGTTAGTAATACTAATTTAAGGGATAGTATTTGTACTAAGTGTTCCAGATTTTGATCAACATAGATAAAGGGCATAATTATATGAGTCTAATCATATTTTACTTCAGCTTATTTGGAGCTAAAATATGTCCTATATGGATTTCACAATTCATAGGTTGTGGTTTAATTTCTATAGCACCAATAATATTTAAGAGATATTTTCTATATTAAAACTACTACATTTTATATTACAGTGCTAAGGGTACATGTTTGTGAATCTAGCAGGACTTAGTTCACTTTATTTTGAGTTAGGATGAATTTCTTAAAATTAGATTGTACATGTGGTGGTTATTTTACTATACAAATTATTGGTACTGTTTTCTTGTACAGAAAGTGTCAATTTTTATATTACTAAATTAAAGTTTATACTTTGCTGATTCTACAAAAATTTAGTTCACTTCATTTGGAATAAAAATGAATTTTCTACAAAATTTACAAGTTAGAGCTTGTTTTATGTTAACTATTTCTTATATGAAATTTTAGGAATAAATATTGTACTATAAGTGTAAGTTTTTATTCTACAACATTAAAGTTCAAAATTTTATGAATCTACTGAAGTTGGTTTCACCTTAGTTATATTTGATTTTATATGAATTTCACAAGTTTGACATAATTTTTAGTTGAAAAGATAAAGGTTTAATCATTTTCTTTTATATTTTCGAATATGTAGGTCAGTCTCTGGCCAATATGCAAAAAGGCCCCTAGGGTTCCCAGGAATCAACCCGAGCTACACAACACGTGCCAATACAAATACCATTAAGAGTCCTTGTTGATTTTAGTTATTACTAATAGGTCCTTGGTCCCACATGCAAGTCTAAGTAATCTTACAAATTAAACCTTACAAGTTTTAGACATTCACTAATTGTGGTCCTCGTGCTGTAATCAAGTGGGGCCCACATGTTAGTGGCAGGGCAGCGGTGCTCGGGCGAGGTTGTCGCCAGCACCGACGGCAAACGATGGCCGATCTCGGTGAGTGGCTAAAAGAGAAAATGAAGAGTAATTCATGGGGAAGCTGACGGTGGTGGTCTTGCTAGCTGCAATGGTCGGAATCAATGGCGAGGGTTGTGCAAGTGGTTGTAGCTCTCGGCATGCAAGTTCATGTCGAGCTTCAGCTTGTTTCCGTGCGAACTAATGCATGCATGTGCATCTACAAGGCTCCTGGAGACTTTCTAAGGGTCGCGCGAGGGTCGGCGATGGCTGGAAGGCGACGGCGATGGAGAAGATGGTTCAGCGGCGGCACTTCTCTTTGGCTTCACAGCGATAACTCATTCTAGTCGATGGACTGCCAAGAAAAGGTGCACGTTGTAAGATTGAATCTCAAATACCAAGCCAACCAAAGGGGGGGTGAATGGTTGTAACACCAAAAACCAAAAACTTTAAGCGCAAATTAAAGTTACCTTCTTTTCGATGTAGATCGCCGCCGTCACCGTTGCTGTCAAAACACCGCCGCCGGTCTGACCGCCCGAGCGCCCCGGTCTGACCGGTGTGGTGTCTCCGGTTGGACCGCTGCCTCTCGCCGGTTAGACCGCCCGTAGTACTTCGGTCTGACCATCGAGATCCAGAACAACGCCGGTAGAAAAACACACGAAGATGTAGATCAAATCTCTTGACTTTATTGCATCAACTAGTGTTTACAAAGTGCATCCACAACACTCCTCTCCACAATTTCGACTAATATCAAAACCCTAACTCCAAGCTCTAAAAGCTTGATCTAAAACTCGATATTTCTCACCCCGAGAGACAACACCATGCCCCTCTATTTATACCCTCATCATGACTGCCCCTAGCCACGAATCCTACTCATACAAGAAGTCCTAATCTCATAGGAAACCTCTCATACAAGCAACAAACTCAACACTATCCAAATTTGGACTCCTACCAAATTTGACTCCGATTTCCATACGCATACAACACCACGTGTACGCCATATGGAAACCTTCACCTCCACATGCATTGTTCTCTAGCCTGAGCATCCCGCGTGATATCCTCGACCGTCTGGACCTCAACTTCTCCCAAGCATAGTCCCGATCCATCACCGGCTATACTTCCATGGCCTCAAGCAACACCTGCACGTGAACAACAAAGAAACTCCATATCCGAATGCAAGTTATCCCCAACTTGACTCACATTAGCATAACACCAGTATCCACACGTATAGAAATCAACTCAAAGTCAAATCCACGAAAGAAACATCCAAATTCAAATCCGAGAAGAAGTCGGCTCACTCTGTTAGTCAGACCGCGTGACGGCCGGTCTAACCGCTCGCACACCTTCGGTCTGACCGGCCGCCTTAGCCCGGTCTGACCGGTACACAACCGTCAGCACAAACACTATTCACCGTCTGAAAACATATCTTCATATTTTCACAAACACTTACCTTTGACAATTGTTCATCACCAAGATCATCACATGATCCAACACACATGAGGCTACTAGGATTCCTAGGATGATTCATGTGTAAGGAATTGAAGTGGGGCTCACCGGAGTAGACGAATTTGGAAATGGAGTCCACTGGTCAGAGTTGAGGAAGAAGAGGCCAATCTCCTTATTCACGTCTCCTTGGTTCGATTCCTTCGATCGATGAACTCCTAGGGTCGAGGTGATGCCGATGGCACGATAGCTTGGCTTGGGGTGGTCGGATTCAGCCGAACGACGATGATGCCGAAGCGGCAGCACTCCGGAGCACCCGTGGGCGCGGCGGCGTTCTGGTGTCGCTATTGCATGAAACAACGTGGGATTAGAGGGGATGAACTTGGCGTTGAATGGCGACTACAGAATGCTAGAGG
Organism: Oryza officinalis; assembly: GCA_008326285.1. NCBI lineage: Eukaryota > Viridiplantae > Streptophyta > Magnoliopsida > Poales > Poaceae > Oryza > Oryza officinalis. The sequence goes on along the minus strand of BDMV01000011.1, from coordinate 22,214,668 downwards.
AGAGGAGGCAATCGCCGCTTGGTGGCAATGGCGACGGTCGTCGTCTCCACGGACAGCAGCAACGGTGAGGCCGACGAAGAGGATGGGCTCTCCCTTCCTCGGTTGGATCAGCACTGGGATGGAAGGAATGGCCGTGCGACATGGCTGGAAGAAGATATGGGCGAGCTCGGCGGTGCCACGTCGAGGCCACGAGTCGAGCACGCCGGCGTCGCTTCCTCCCGCTCTCTCTCTCTCTCTCAGCTTTCCTTGAGCGGTGGAGATGGTGCACCGAGGTGGGAGCTAGCTCAAGTGACTACCATGTGGGTCCCGGGCGATGCAAACAAAGTGGGTAGAAAATTAGGTGAATCTACTGTGTACGCGATTTTCAGGATTTTTCCTATTTATTTCTCTCTCTCTAATTTGTAATTCCATAGTTTAATTTGTGGGCATAATAAATTCAAGTGGATTTTTATGGAGGTACAACAAAATACCTAGTTTCCATTTTCTTTGGTTGCACACAAAAATTCCCTATATTTTCTTCTCAGGAAAATAAATAAATTAGGCTAGCCATAAATGATTTGAATTTTTAGGAGGTCAAATTCTGTAAAATAAATTCTGTAAAAATTAAATTAATTCATGATAAATAAATTAGTATTTGAATAAATTATGTTCCATATACATTCACATGTAATAAAATACATATAAGAGAGGTGTATCAATTTTGCCGATTAGGGTTTAGAAATGATTTATAGTTTGACCGTTTTGACCAGTTTATTTGAGGTATCAAATGTAAATATTAAATTATACCAAAATTCTAGTGAGATATATATATTGAATAGTATCTTCCTGAATTTCCCTATGATTTTATTTTGCACAAAATATTTCTTAAATATTCAATGAGCTTATCTACCTTTAAGTGTTCTTATTTTAGATATATGCTTAAATGATTGTACAATTATATTTTGATTTGTAATTAACCAGGGATGATGTTGTGAGACATTACTTTTATTACACAATACCTAATCTCACAAGACTCTTGTGCTTTGAGTTAGGCTAAGTGCACTTAAGGTGATGATTAGGGTAGTGCTTTTATTATTTATAAATTAATATGTATACACATTTATAAACTGCAATTCTGTTGCTTTGTTTTTGGCTGTCAAGCATTCTCTTGTGTCCCAGCAGATGTGAACCTGAGATTCGTTGTGCTCATTTGAGATCAGTACAGCATTCTGCCCGTCTAATGGCCTTTTGTATGAAATGCACATAAGATCCAAAAGCATTTAAAAGGACTCAAATCACACACCACATGTTATGTTAATGCAAACGTGCAAATGTTTTACATGTCAAATTAAATTGAGAAGGAAAAGGTTTTAAATGATTCAAAAATTTGCATATGGTCACTAGCTAATTTAACCTTACATAGGTTTTATATTTTGAGAAAAACACCTTACATAGGTATGTTACAGTTCCCCACCCCCATCTCCTATTCCACCACCTGCTGATCCCGTTCATCAATCTCCTCCTACACCACAATCAGCTCTTGTGCAATAGGTCCAACCTCCCCACAAAGCTACATCTGCCCCTATTCCTAGCCTTGAAGCTCTTTGGCGAATACCAATACTGGTTTCCACGTATGGTCCTATGGAAAATGCAATATATGAAGCAAGGCTAACATTTTCAGCATTCAGGGGAAGATGTACGACAGAAGCAAAGACAGAAGAACCTCAACAACTGTCGAAAGATCAGAAATCAGTACAAGATTGCGTGGTCGACTTGCGTTCTTGGGTATCTGAAGACGTGCAAAAAAATTATGAGTATGGAAAGTCATTCTTACCCTGGCACGTAATGGAAGATCTACCCTGACAGATGAGGCTGATGCATCAATGGTATGTGAGGGCAGCTAGAAAGGGCCACGGTTTTATTAGTGTCCATGTCCCTGCTAATTATTTCATCAATGGACCCAATCATTTCTTGCTGATCAATTTCAAGGACCTGCACGCCCTCTTCAAGCTCGACAGAATGGACATCAATCTTGTTATACCCTTCTGCATGTAAATGTTTACTATTGTTTGATACAAGTGAATAAATGGAACAAACTTCCATCTCATTAAATCTGTGTTAATCCTTAGGTCACAAATCCATGGAGCAAAGGGCGATGGAAAGGGTAGGCTACATCAATCCAACAAGGGTTTGTTAGACGCAACACATTGTATGTCTTCGAAAAGATGATCCAGCCCTAAAGGACAAGACCCCTGAAGAAAAGCAACAATATGTCAACGATTTGTACAAGAAGAAGAGGGTCGAGGTAGCAACCTACTTGGGAGAAGCAATGCTGAAGCACCAGGACAAAAATGTCTTAATAGTGTTGACGAAAAATCCGCGCCTAGCTGATGGTGCCAGATCTGCGTTGACGCGAACTGTGTCAACAAACACACGAAAGCCTGGAAGATCTGCTTAGCTCCAGTGCAGGCCCTAGAATTGATGAGATGCGGGCGTGCTAATTAGTTTGATCCTTGTTAACGATGGATTTTGGTAATCGACTTGGAAAGAAAAGAGGAAACCGAAGCAGAGAGGAAGGATTGAGTTGGAGTCGGACCAGGCTTCGTATCGGACCCGGTAGTCGTATCGGACTGGGAAAGGCGTTGCCATAGAGAGCGTATCGGCCGATACGGATTCGATGTTAACGTGGGCCGATACGGGTTGTGAGTTGACAGTGTCAACGTGGGCTTGGTCTGGGCTCGAGATAAGCTTTAAGGAAGTTGCCAAATAGAGGTAAAGCTCGGTTTTAGGCAATTGTATCTTGTAAATTAAGTAGTTTAGATCTAATCTGTGGCTTAAGTCTGCCACAAGGACTTGTTTGTTAGTTGTAGATAAGATCGTACCCTGCAAGGGTTCTGTTGTAATCTCGGGTATAAATATCCCGATAGTTTGTACATAGAAACTCTCTCAATCAATCATACAATCAAACTAATCTACTTTCGGCGCATCGCCAACCCTCGCAAGAGGTTGACTCCTGACGAGTTCTTGCTTCCCAAGAGCAAGGTAAGAACTCGTACCCGACGATTTACATCGTCGGGGCTAGCGTGTCGCTTTAGGCACGTTAAGCCCTGATGATGTGATCGTCGTTTATCGTGTGTTGGCTAATCTTGACGCAGTCTTCTGATTCCGTCTAGTCAGCAGTTAACTCGTTTTAGGGTTTATTGCCGACGATGGTTGAATCAATTTGCTCATTTAGGTTATCTAAGGCATTTACCATCCCCAAAAGCAATCGACGGCTTGATTTTCTTTGCATTAAGTCTCGATTCACACTTTCGAGATCTAACACGAAGCCTGTTTTCGATTGTAATTAAGGATAGCGCCGGGGTTTCAGCCGGTCTTATCTAATGCATGTGATTATCTATGTTCTTGCATGTGTTTGCCACTTATACATGTGGATCGACGAATATAAACATATCAGTCACAAAGTGTTTCTAAAGACTTCTTTGTGGTTGGTGTATTTATGTTAGCCGATTGTTGGCGCAGAATTTGGACCCGTTCGACCACAAAACGGGTTCCGCGTTACCACGGCGGCCTGGGAGATCTGCTTAACTCCAGTGCAGGTCCAAATTGGCTTGCCTAATCGTGTGCAGAGCGTGCCAGTTGATTTGATCTGCAATCAACAAGAAACAAGTAAACCATATCAGAAAACAATGGTCGATCGGCCGATAGGCCGATGTCACATTGTAATAACCCAGCCGATAGGGCAAAGCTGTATCGGCTTACTCAAGATAATAAGTAAATTGAAACAGATCTAATCTCATCAGCCTATTTTAACATGTCTAAGGCAGATTACTAGAAGCAGCCGATGATGATTTCGTGAAGGTAAACACACTAGCTATTATCCTAGTGCAAACCTATACAAGCCAATCGACCAACATAAACACACCAATCACAAAGACATCTTGAAGACACCCTGCAACCGATACGTTTATATTTGCCGATTCACATGTATAAGTGGCAAACACATACAAAAACATAAATGATCACATGCATTAGATAAGACCGGCTGAAACCCTGGCGCTATCCTTAATTACAATCGAAAGCAGGCTTCGTGTTAGATCTCGAAACAGGACTAAGGTCGATAGCAACTCAAAGTGTGAATCAAGACTTAACACAAAGAAAATCAAGCCGTCGATTGCTTTTGGGGATGGTAAATGCCTTAGATAACCCAAACAAGTGAACCAATTCAATCATCGTCGGCAACAAACCATAAAACGAGTTAACCGCTGGCAAGATGGAATTAGCAAACCACATCTAGATTAGCTAAAACACGATAAACGACGATCACATCATCAGGGCTTAACGTGCCTAAAGCAGCACGCTAGCCCCGACGATGCAAATCGTCGGGTACGAGTTCTTACCTTGCTCTAAGGAAGCAAGAACTCGTCAGGAGTTAACCTCTTGCGAGGGTTGGCGATGCGCCGAAAGTAGATTGATTTGATTGTGTGATTGACTGAGAGCTTACATGTACAAACTATCGGGATATTTATACCCGAGGTTACAACAGAACCCTTGTAGGGCACGATCTTATCTACAACTAACAAACAAGTCCTTGCGGCAGACTTACGCCACAGATTAGATCTAAACTACTTAATCTACAAGACACAATTGCCTAAAACCGAGCTTTATCTCTATTTGGCAACTTCCTTGAAGCTTATTCCGAGCCTAGACCAAGCCCACATTGACGCTGTCAACTCACAAACCGTATCGGCCCACGACCAAACCGAATCCGTATCGGCCGATACGCTCTCTATAGCAACACCTCCCCAGTCCGATACGGTTACCGGGTCCGATACGAAGCCTGGTCCGACTCCAACTCAATCTTTCCTCTCTGCTTCGGTTTCCTCTTTTCTCTCCAAGCCGATTACCAAAATCCGTCGTTAACACATGCCCCCCAATTCCGCTTCATTATATAATGTGGCGGAATTAGCTCCGAAGAACTCATCGACTTCTTTGCTAGGTCTAACCTGAAAACCGCGCAGATCCAGATTCGAATCGTCTCGCCGCCAATTCAACAAACTCTTCATGTTCTTCAACTCCGGCGACCCCTCGGCGTCTCGTCAACATCAACCCCCTTCACAGCGACCCCTCCGACAACAACGATGGCCTCCGCCCCGTTCTACGCCTCCGAGATCCCTGCGGTAAGTCAATTCCTTCAAAGTCCGCACTATTACCTTTTCCGCCGATTTCTCCAAGTTAGGTTTTTACTTTCTGCCCCCCGGATCTCATGTCTTCATCGCCATTCTCATGATTTAGGTCTTCAAAAACCAAATCTTAATCCCCACCGACGACAAATCTCACCGCTTCCTGCTAGGCCCCATGGGTGACTGTGACCCGACCTGGCTGATCAACGCCGAGACCGACAGAATCCCCTTCAGGCAAGCCAAGCCCACTGTTTCTGCATGGAAACATACCTTCAGGTCGTGGCCGTCGAAGCTGAACGGATACAGGACCTGGCATAAAAGGATCGCTGCCACCAAGCAAGTCCACTGGGACGAAATCGGGATCGGCCAATGCATAACTCTATCCCTGGCCGATACCAAGAAGAATGAGCCATTCATGTCGGCTGCTAGCTACTTCTGGTCCAGTACCTTGAATGCCTTCATATTCAAGCAAGGCCCGATGACCCCTACCCTTGTAGATGTCAAGATACTGACAGGACTAGATATCGACTCTGAGATCAATCCCTTCAGCCTCCTGATAAACAGCAGCCACAAGTTAAAGACCAAGAAAATTGGAGGCTGGTCTGGATACATCTCTGAACACATGGAACAAGGATCGGTCTCAGAGCAGGAACATGTAGCTTTCCTGACATTGTGGTTGGAAAGATTTGTCTTCTGTGGATCGACCTGTGGCCCCACCACCAACTGTCAACACTTGGCTCAAGCTTTGGTCGATAAGAGACAAATCCCCTTGGGCCGATACCTTCTGGGAGCTGTATATCGGCTACTCCATATCGCCACGCAAGATTTGATGCTAAAACAGACCGTGGCACATGGAGGACCATGGTGGTTCATTCAACTCTGGCTAACCATTCACACTAACACCATGGTTGATCTGCCACCTCTATCGGATTCACGTTTCCCATCGAAATATGCCGATCACGAAGACCCCAGGAGCAGACGATGCATGTCCTATGGGGAAGCAGCCTCCATTTACCCAGGAGCAGACCAATCAGCCGAAGACATGTCCACATGGTTCATTCACTTCTTCACCGGCCCTCCATCAGCCAGGATGGACATGTTTGTCTATACATCGGACCAAGATTTTGAACTCCCTGACGACCTCCAGCTGAGCTTGATCAATGACGACATGGAGTCACGGGAATTATTCATGACCGGCCTCACTCCGTGCCTGCTCCCAATACGCATCTTTCAAGGAAGAAGCACGAGCCTATCTTATGAGTTTTACAACCCAATGATAGCTGCTAGGCAATGCGGGCTCAGACAACTCCCTATCAGTCTGCACCTTCATAAACCTCTAGAGAGCAGAGGCACTATTCCATCGGCACTGATCATGAGCAAGGCGCTGGAAATTGAGCTCCCGAATCTTGGCGATTGCGACCGATTGCATTTGAGTGCCTTCCTCCATATCAACTTTCAAACATGGTGGCAAGAATGGGCCGCTCACATTTTTCATCAATCGGCCAGGTTTTATGTGACGGAACTTATCCAAGGCATCAGCCCTCAAGTTCCAGACGAGCCGATTCCATCTGTGAGCAACAGTGGACGGAAGATCTTCTACGCTCAAGCCATAGCTCCATCAGGGTCAACCATCATGGAATCCATCATCGGCCTCACTGCCCCAAAAGTGGCGTCGCTTCTCCAAGGTCCGATGCCTAAAGAAAACCCCAAGAGGAAAGCGCCGGCCAAAGGCAAATCGCAGAAAGCCAGCAAGAAGGCTAAAACCGATGACCAGGCCGATGCCGAAGAGCTAGACCCCTCCTTGGAAGAATTCCTCGAAGAACAAGTGATGGAGGAGGAAGTTGATGCAGCAACGGCCGATGCACACGAAGAAGAAAACCCGTCGGCCGAAACCACCCAGGAGCCATCGGCCGAAGCTGCGGAGATCCCACCGGCCGATGACCAAGATGATGCCTCGCGACCAAAAAGGACCAGACATGCAGTTCGCAAGGTCAATGCAATCCCTCTTTTGTGTCTACATAATCTCCTTGTACCGTCACACTTTAACTTCATACCCTTTTCAGGCTGCGGTGTCGTCTGTGTTAAAGGAGAGAACTCAATCGGCCCCTTTGCCAAGAACCAAGAAAGCAACTTTGCAACGGCACGAACGAGCCAAGGCACGATTGAGGACCCCTTCTCCTTCTCCACCACCCTCTCCGACTGTCTCGGTAAGAGTTGATTTTTTGCATTATCTTTCTAATCACATAACCCTATTTACCAATTTCTTGCTTTTTCAGCCTAGGGCTCCATCACCTTCACCACATCGGCCAACCTCCTCGCCTACTATGTCGACACAGCAAAGGGAGGCCGATGCAAGCACCACCGATGCTCCAACACAGGTAACCACGATTACCCTGATCCCCTTTCTGCCAATTCCTGATTAACAAGGCTAACCTCGACCCATGCTGATATTTGCAGAACCTAGCCGATATGTTCTCCTTTGATATCGGCCAGTTTCTTGATGATGAGGACAAAGAGCTACCCAGCAGAGCCAGGGCACCAGTCTCTGATGATCTGAAGAACCGGCTGACTGATATCGCCAATCGGCTGGAGTCCTCGCTGGAGTACTTGGTGGAAGATTGCACCTCCATCAGGGCTAGGGTACAAGAAATTCAAGACGAACTGCCTAAAGACCTGATGGAGGTCCTAACACCGGCCATCTTCTTGGAGCAATACCGATTCAAGCTCAACAAAGCCAAAGAAAGACTCGCAGAGCGACGAGAGCGCGACCAACTGGAATCGGCTCTATCCGCCAGCAAGGCCCAAGTTAACGCTGACAAGACCAAACTGGACGAGCTAGCGGTGGAGCCGATCGTCTTGAAAAATAGACTTGAAAAACTTCATCTTCTCGAGGCTGGACGCCACGCGTCGCGAAATCCAAGAAGTTAAAGCCGGGATAGCTGCATCACCCAAGGCTATAGAAGACGAGACGGCAAAGCTCAAGGCATCGGCCAAGTACCTTGCGACCCTAAGCAAATCACTGAAGCCGATCCCAGGGTCGGCGGCCGATGACGCCCAGGCTATAGAAGACGTTGAGAAGATTCGTCGCAAAGCCATTGCCGCTATTGCAGATTTCATAGGGTGACGTAGCGTATTTTGTCCTCATACTATGTAAATATGAACCTTATCGACCATGTAGCCGAATTTGATCTTACTCTGAAAAAGAAAATTGCTTGAAAAATTCCGCGCTTGTATATATATATGCCCCCCAAATTTTAGAAGATGAGGGCTCATGTTGTAAAATTTGAACTAAGGGCGATAGTATGTATCGGCCATCTAAAGACGATGCATAACACATCGGCTGTAATCATAAATCGGCTGGAGAGCCGATCATGAGTCAATCCAGATGCTAGGATAATATTTCTTCAAGTACTTGCCATTAAGAGCTCGTCCATAAATCTCGCCATCCAACCCCTTGAGCAAATAAGCGTTGCGAGGAACACAGCGATGAATTTGAAAAGGACCTTCCCAATTAGGTGACCACTTGCCGAATTTATTATCTCTGGAACCAATCGGCATTATTAATTTCCATACAAGATCCCCTTCTTCAAACGACTTGGCGATAACTTTTTTGTTGTAATGACGAGCCACTCTATCTCTATCACGTTTGATCTTCTCTATGGCCCGTAATCGGACATGCGCCAAATCGTCTAACTCATCCACCATAAGATTATGGTACTCATCGGCTGTCAAGTCGTCTTGCAAAGCAATCCTTCTTGAGCCGATGTTGGTTTCCCACGGCAGCACCGCTTCATGTCCATAAACCAACTGATACGGAGGCACTTGAATTGCACCATGGCAAGCCATCCGATATGCCCAAAGGGAATCGGCCAGCGTTGTGTGCCATTGCCTCGGCTGTTCGTCGATTTTCCTCTTGATTAACTTGATTAAAGTCTTATTAGAAGCCTCCACCTGTCCATTAGCTTGCGCGTAGTAAGGGGAGGAATTTAAAAATTTAATGCCCATGCTATCGGCGAACTGGACGAACTCGTCGGACACGAAGATTGATCCTTGATCGGTGGTTATCGTCTGAGGTAACCCAAACTGATATATAATATATTCCTTGACAAACTGAATTACGTCTTTGGAATCAACCTTCTTGAGGGGAATGGCCTCAACCCACTTTGTGAAGTAATCGGTAGCCACCAAGATATATTTGTGTCCCTTGCTCGATGGCGGGATAATCTGGCCGATCATATCTATTCCCCATCCACAAAACGGCCACGGCTTTATGATGGGATGCATAGCCGATGCCGGTGCTCTTTGAATTGCTCCAAACCTCTGACAATCCTGACATCCTTTGTAATACTTGAAACAATCCTCTAGCATGGTTGGCCAAAAATACCCAATGCGTTTCAACAGCCATCGCATTTTATGGGCCGATTGATGTGTTCCACAAATCCCTTCATGGACCTCGCTCATGACGACCTTGGCCTCCTCAGGACCTAGGCACTTGAGCAAGACATCATCAATCGTCCGATGGTATAAATCATCATCTAACAGGACATACTGCAATACTTTGTATTTCATCTTTCGTGACGTCGATTGGGAAGGATTCTTCAAATAATCAATGATAGCGAATCTTCAATCGTCGGCATCCACGGTGGCGATTTGAACTCGTGCATCCTTGGCCATCGGCCTGTATCCCGATGCCCCCTGAGCCAGGTCATTGGCTTCAAAGTTTTGCTTCCTGGGTATATGCCTCATCGCTATGATCTTGAATGCCTGAAGCAACACCTTGCACTCTTCATTGTAGACATTGAGGATGTCATCTTTGCATTCATACTCTCCAGAAAGTTGATTGATTACCAGTTGTGAGTCACCAATGATCTCTACAAAATCGGCCTCGACTTCCTGTAATAACTGCAAGCCTTTAAGCACCGCTTCGTACTCTACTTGATTGTTAGTATAATAAGGCTTGATAGTAAAAGCAAACTCAAAGCTTGCCCCCCGAGGGGATATGATAACTAGGCCGATACCGCATCCATGTCTGCAGACGGATCCATCAAAATACAATGTCCATGGCACAATATCTGCATATGCAACTGATTCGTCTCTATGTTGAACAGTGAAATCGGCCAGGGCTTGTCCTTTGACTGCTTTGGCCGATTCATATCTGAGATCAAACTCTGTTAAGGCAAAGATCCACTTTCCAATTCTTCCTTTTAACACAGGGGCCGATAGCATGTATTTCATCACATCGGCCTTACTTACCACAATACACTCGTTGGAAAGTAAATAATGCCTCAATTTAGTACATGAAAAATATAAGCACAAACATAATTTCTCCACCGGTGTGTACCTTGTCTCAGCGTCTAGCATCCTCCTACTGAGATAAAAAATAGCTCTTTCCTTACCATCAATATTCTGAACCAAGACTGAGCCGATGGATTTCTCATCGGCCGATAGGTACAGTCTGAATGGGACCCCTTTTTGTGGAGGGATTAGAACTGGCGGAGAAGTTAAATATTCCTTGATATCGTCCAGCGCCTTTTGCTGCCTATCACCCTATACGAAATCTTCATCCTCTTTTATCTTCAATAACGGAGTGAACGGCTCTATTCTTCCTGATAGGTTCGATATAAAGCGCCGAACAAAATTGATCTTGCCGAGCAGAGATTGTAACTTGGTCTTGTTCGTCGGAGGTTTGATTTTCTTTATAGCATCGATATTCTTCTGTGTAATTTCGATTCCTCTTTCGTGGACCAAGAAACCCAGGAACTGACCAGCTGATACGCCAAAGGCACACTTGTTAGGGTTCATTTTTAAGCCATACTTCCTCGCTCTTTCAAGTACCTTGCGTAAATCGGCCAAGTGCATATCATATTCCCGTGACTTCACGACGACATCATCAATGTAAACTTCAATCAAAGAGCCAATGAGATCATGAAAAATATAATTCATGGCCCTCTGATACGTAGCTCCGGCATTCTTCAAACCGAATGTCATGACAACCCATTCATATAGGCCGATTGCCCCTGGGCATCGGAAGGCTGTTTTGTGAACATCTTCTTCGGCCATGAAAATTTGGTTGTAGCCTGCGTTCCCATCCATGAAGCTTATAACCTTGTGTCCAGACGCAGCATCGACCAGCAAATCAGCGAGAGGCATAGGGTACTCGTCTTTCGGTGTTGCTTTGTTCAAGTCTCTGAAGTCAATACATACCCTAAGCTTGCCATTTTTCTTTACTACTGGAACTATGTTGGAGACCCACTCTGCGTATCGACAGGGTCTGATGAAGTTGGCGTCGTAAAGTCGTGTGATCTCTGCCTTGATAGCTTCATGCATATCGGCCTTGAATCTCCTAGGAGCTTGTTTAAATGGCCGATAGCCTGGTTTGATTGGTAGCCGATGTTCTACAATCGATCGGCTTAATCCTGGCATTTCATGATATTCCCATGCAAAACAATCCATGAATTCTTTTAACAGATTTATAAGACTACACTTGTATTCTTTTGGCAGGTTAGCACTTATGTACGTCGGCCTAGGCTTATCACCTATCCCTATATCAATCTCTTCAAGTTCATCCGCCGACATAAAACCGTGTCCCAACTTGCCATCTAGCTCATCCACCGCGTCATCTGTGTAGGGACTAACTTATTCATCTTCAACGGCGGACGGCGCATCTCTGCTAAAGTAACTGCTTCTCTTGATCTTCGATCATCTCGATGTCGCAGTCAGTTACCTTGAGGAAATCGGCGTCCCAGACTCGTCTGGACAAGCAGTCGATTCCCTCCATCTCCCATACTGCGAGATCGGCATTGGCCACGTGTACTGTCCGATCGGCCTGCACGATCTCAACCTGGTCCCCTTGCCATTGCATGAGGCATTGGTGCATTGTTGAAGGGACGTAACAGTTTGCGTGGATCCAATCCCGTCCCAACAACAAGCTGTAGGAACCCTTTCCGTCGAAGACGAAGAAGGTGGTGGGTATTGTTTTGCTTCCCACGGTGAGTTCCACGTTAAGGACCCCCTTCGCTTCGGACGCGTTGCCACCGAAATCCTTTAATGCCATGTTAGTCTTGATAAGGTCTTCAGGTACCTTCCCAAGCTTCCTGAAGGTTGTGTATGGCATTAAGTTAACCGCCGCACCGCCATCGACCAGCATCTTCGTCATCGGCCGCCCATTAATGAATCCCTTGATGTATAGCGGCCGCAAGTGTCTGTAGCTGGCGTCACCTGGCTTGTCGAAGATGGCTTGATCTGGTGACAACTGTAGCCTAGCCGACGATTGTTCATCGTCGGCCACTGCTTCATCGGCCGCCTGCACGCTGTACTCTGCTGGCAGTATAAAAACCATGTTGACAGGCGCCGATGTCGCTCGTTTACCTTTTGAAGCCGCAGAGGCCCGGGCTGTATTGGAGGTGCCCTCATCGGCCATGACCACCGTGGATTTTATCCTCCACTCTTTCTTGGTCTTGGTCGGCCGATGGGTTACTGCCACCTGTTGCCCTTGGATTTGTTCTTTCCTCCTTAGCCTCTGAACCCGCCGTTTTTGTGTCTTAGTGAATACATCGCTTGGGCACCATTGAGGGTTCTGGACCTGTTCCTCGGCTTCGGTCTGTTGATCTTGGTGCATCGGCCCTAACCTCTCATGAACAGATTTCCTTTGCTTGGCCGGCCGATGTGCTTGCATGCTTGAGCTGCCCTGATAAGAATCTTCTGCACCATTGCATGCAGGGCACTCCTGGATAGATGGCAGCCTCATTCCCTCATTCCAGCAGAACCGGAAAAACTCGCACTCCCAATGTGGGTCGTAGGAGTTATCTTGATCGGCGTAGCTCTGAACTTGTTCTTCCTGCCGCCGCTGGTATTTTCTGATCAGGCCCTCAGAGGTCTGATAAGGTCGCTTGCCGGTCCGATGGGCACTGCCATCAGTCTTGTCCGCCCGTACCATGTTGACTGGGAACGGGTGTCCTTCGATTTTCATCGGCCGCTTAGCATCATCGATTTTAATCCTGCCTTGCTCGATGGCCGATTGAATCTGTTGCCTGAAGATCTTGCATTCATTTGTATGGTGTGAATAAGAATTGGGCCATTTGCAATATCTCCTCTTCTTGATGTCTTCGGCCGATGGCAATACATGACCTACTGGCAGCTGGATTTGCTTTTCTTGCAGCAGCAGGTCAAATATTTTATCGGCCTTGTTGATGTCGAAGTCATATTTATCTTCCTTGTCGCCCTTCTTGGCCCATTGGCAAGTCGTTGACTTCCTCATCCGGGCCCACTCGGCTAGGTCGACATCAACGTCTTCCTCGTCGTCATCGTCGGAAGCAGACTGATAAACTGTGTTAATCTTCTTTGCGAACTTCTTTGCCTCCTGGAATCGTTGCTCGTGGGCCGATACTCGTTGTGCCAGCTGGGCTAGGCTGTCAAATTCCTGCGAGGAGAACCTCTCGCGTATCGGCCCTAGCAATCCCTGAAATGCCAAGTCGGCCAACTGGGAATCGGTCAAACTAAGGCTGTAACACTTGTTCCGTATGTCTCTAAATCTCTGGATATATTCTGGGACCGATTCATCCACCCGTTGCCTGATGGCAGTTAGATCAGACAGTTTCATCTCTTGTACGCCATTGTAGAAATACCTGTGAAACTATTTCTCCAGATCTATCCATCCTCTGATAGAATTGCAGGGTAAAGAAGAAAACCACGCGAATGCAGACCCTGATAAGGACAGAGGGAAAAATCTCACCCTCAACGCCTCGATAGCCGATGCCTCCCCGCACTGTGCTAGGAATCGGCTGACATGCTCGTACGTCGAGACGTTGTCCTGTCCCGAAAACTTGGAGAAGTCCGGGATCTTGTATCGGCCTGGCAACGGCACTCTGTCAAATTCCTCAGGATACGGATGCCGATACACTGTAGAGTTCTCCTTGGGCTTCAAGCCGAAGTGATCTCGCATCACTTCGGCTATCATATCAGCCCAGTATCCTGCGGGCCGATGTGGGAGGTCTTGCTGATATGGTTGCTGCAAGCCCTCTGCTTGATACTGCCTGGGGGAGTACGGCTGGTAGTGGTGATCAAGATTTTGCGCGCCGTACCGTCCTGCGGTGTGCTGCTGGTAGCCTTGTGGCACATTGTATGCAGCTTGAGGTGGAGGATTGCTGAACACCGGGGCTTGTGGCTGTCCGGCCGATGGTTGGTGAACCGGAACTTGCTGCATCGGCTCGATCACCGGTTGCTTCCCCTTGGTCCATTGAGCATATTGCTCCTCCGTAATGTGCTGAGGGCTCCCCCCTGTCTGATTTGTGAGGACCAGTGGCAGTGTTGTTGTTGGCTGCGCCGATGGGGGTGGCATCGGCGCTGTCGGCTGAGCCGAGCTCAGGTCGTTCCTCAGGGTCCGATAGGCAGGGAACTTATTTTCTGGTAAGAAAATCGGTCCTAGAGGCTTGGACTAGTGAATCGACCCATCTAGGATCGATTTGACCGTATTGGTTAATGTATTCACCAGTATCCCCGATTGGTTGACTAGCGCAGAATGAACTGCGGAGTCAATCCTATCTTGCAACGTCGGCGCTGCAGTATCTTCAGTCTTGATGGTGTGGCCGTGCGCCGCCGCCGCCGTGCCAGCTCCATCTCCAGGACTCGGCATAACTACCTTGGATTTTTGGATCAAGGTACCTTGCCGAGTCCTAGAATATGTCTGCAGGTACATATTCTGGAACTGCTCGACCAGACTTTCCATCTCAGCCTTCTGCTCTGCATTGAGCTGGTCGGCGGTTACAGGAATGCTATTCTCCTCGGAAATCTCGACCTGCTTCGACATCTTGAGAAGATTTGTTGTTGTTGCAGAGTTTGCGTTCTTGTCCCACTGGGCGTGCCAAAAGCGTGTTGGCACAGAATTTGGACCCGTTCGACCACAAAACAGGTTCCGCGTTACCACGGCGGCCTGGGAGATCTGCTTAACTCCAGTGCAGGTCCAAATTGGCTTGCCTAATCGAGTGCAGAGCGTGCCAGTTGATTTGATCTACAATCAACAAGAAACAAGTAAACCATATCAGAAAACAATGGTCGATCGGCCGATAGGCCGATGTCACATTGTAATAACCCAGCCGATAGGGCAAAGCTGTATCGGCTTACTCAAGATAATAAGTAAATTGAAACAGATCTAATCTCATCAGCCTATTTTAACATGTCTAAGGCAGATTACTAGAAGCAGCCGATGATGATTTCGTGAAGGTAAACACACTAGCTATTATCCTAGTGCAAACCTATACAAGCCAATCGACCAACATAAACACACCAGTCACAAAGACATCTTGAAGACACCCTGCAACTGATACGTTTATATTTGCCGATTCACATGTATAAGTGGCAAACACATGCAAAAACATAAATGATCACATGCATTAGATAAGACCGACTGAAACCCCGGCGCTATCCTTAATTACAATCGAAAGCAGGCTTCGTGTTAGATCTCAAAACAGGACTAAGGTCGATAGCAACTCAAAGTGTGAATCAAGACTTAACACAAAGAAAATCAAGCCGTCGATTGCTTTTGGGAATGGTAAATGCCTTAGATAACCCAAACAAGTGAACCAATTCAATCATCGTCGGCAACAAACCCTAAAACGAGTTAACCGCTGGCAAGATGGAATTAGCAAACCACATCTAGATTAGCTAAAACACGATAAACGACGATCACATCATCAGGGCTTAACATGCCTAAAGTAGCACGCTAGCCCCGACGATGCAAATCGTCGGGTACGAGTTCTTACCTTGCTCTAAGGAAGCAAGAACTCGTCAGGAGTTAACCTCTTGCGAGGGTTGGCGATGCGCCGAAAGTAGATTGATTTGATTGTGTGATTGACTGAGAGCTTACATGTACAAACTATCGGGATATTTATACCCGAGGTTACAACAGAACTCTTGTAGGGCACGATCTTATCTACAACTAACAAACAAGTCCTTGCGGCAGACTTACGCCACAGATTAGATCTAAACTACTTAATCTAAAAGACACAATTGCCTAAAACCGAGCTTTATCTCTATTTGGCAACTTCCTTGAAGCTTATTCCGAGCCCAGACCAAGCCCACATTGACGCTGTCAACTCACAAACCGTATCGGCCCACGACCAAACCGAATCTGTATCGGCCGATACGCTCTCTATAGCAACACCTCCCCAATCCGATACAGTTACCGGGTCCGATACGAAGCCTGGTCCGACTCCAACTCAATCTTTCCTCTCTGCTTCGGTTTCCTCTTTTCTCTCCAAGCCGATTACCAAAATCCGTCGTTAACACCGATTGACCTGTATAAGTTTACACTAGAGTAATAGCTAGTGTAGTTATCCTCATGAAACCCTCATCGGCTAATTCCCTTAATCTGTCACACGCTTTTGGCATAGGCCGATGAGATTAGATCTCTTCAATTTGCTTATTATATTGAGTAAGCCGATACAGCTTTGCCCTATCGGCTGGGCTATAACAATGTGACATCGGCCTATCGGCCGATCGACCATTGTTTTCTGACATGGTTTACTTGTTTCTTGTTGATTGCAGATCAAATCAACTGGCACGCTCTGCGCACGACTAGGCAAGCCAATTTGGACCTGCACTGGAGTTAAGCAGATCTCCTAGGCCGCCGTGGAAACGCGAAACCCGTTTGGTTGCTGGACGGGTCGAAATTCTGCGCCAACACGCTTTTGGCACGCCCAGTGGGACTTCGATTTTCAACTTCAGTTCCAGAGAACAAAGAACGCAAACTCTGCAACAGCAACAGCACTCCTCAAGATGTCGAAGCAGGCCGAGATCTCCGAGGAGAACGTCGTCCCTATAACCGCCGACCAGCTCAACGCAGAGCAAAAG
The DNA here is from genome assembly GCA_008326285.1 of Oryza officinalis. NCBI lineage: Eukaryota > Viridiplantae > Streptophyta > Magnoliopsida > Poales > Poaceae > Oryza > Oryza officinalis. The sequence goes on along the minus strand of BDMV01000011.1, from coordinate 22,197,659 downwards.
GCTGAAATAGAGAAGCTGGTCGAGCAGTTCCAGAATATGTACCTGCAAACATATTCTAGGACTCGGCAAGGCACCTTGATCCAGAAATCCAAGGTAGTTATGCCTAGTCCTGGAGATGGGGCTAGCACGTCGGCGGCGACGCACGACCACACCGTCAAGACTGAAGATACTGCAGCGTCGACGTTGCAAGACAGGATTGACTCCGAAATTCATTCTGCGCTAGTCAACCAATCGGGGATCCTGGTGAACACATTGACCAATACGGTCAAATCGATCCTAGATGGGTCGATTCACCAGTAGAAGCCTCAGGGGCTGATTTTCTTACCAGAAAATAAGTTCCCTGCCTATCGGACCCTGAGGAACGACCTGAGCACGGCTCAGCCGACAGCGCCAATGCCACCCCCATCGGCGCAGCCAACAACAACACTGCCACTGGTCCTCACCAGTCAGACAGGGGGAAGCCCTCAGCACATCACGGAGGAGCAATATGCTCAATGGACCAAGGGGAAGCAACCAGTGATCGAGCCGATGCAGCAAGTTCCTGTTCACCAGCCATTGGCCGGACAGTCACAAGCCCCAGTGTTCAACAACCCTCCACCTCAAGCTGCATACAACGTGCCACAAGGCTACCAGCAGCACACCGCAGGGCAGTATGCCGCACAGAATCTTGATCACCACTACCAGCCATACTCTCCCAGGCAGTATCAAGTAGAGGGCTTGCAGCAATCATATCAGCAAGACCTCCCACATCGGCCCGCAGGATACTAGGCCGATATGATAGCCGAAGTGATGCGAGATCAGTTCGGCTTGAAGCCCAAGGAAAACTCTACAGTGTATCGGCACCCGTATCCCGAGGAATTTGACAGAGTGCCATTGCTAGGCCGATACAAGATCCCGAACTTCTCCAAGTTTTCGGGGCAGGACAACGTCTCGACATACGAGCATGTCAGCCGATTCCTAGCACAGTGCGGGGAGGCATCGGCTATCGAGGCGTTGAGGGTGAGGTTTTTCCCTCTGTCCTTATCAGGGTCTGCATTCACGTGGTTTTCATCTTTACCCTACAATTCCATCAGAGGATGGATAGATCTGGAGAAACAGTTTCACAGGTATTTCTACAATGGCGTACAAGAGATGAAACTGTCCGATCTAACTGCCATGAGGCAATGAGTGGATGAATCGGTCCCAGAGTATATCCAAAGGTTTAGAGACATAAGGAACAGGTGTTACAGCCTCAGCTTGACCGATTCCCAGTTGGCCGATTTGGCATTTCAAGGATTACTAGGGCCGATACGCGAGAGGTTCTCCTCGCAGGAATTTGACAGCCTAGCTCAGCTAGCACAATGGGTATCGGCCAACGAACAACGATTCCAGGAGGCAAAGAAGTTTGTAAAGAAAATCAACACAGTTTATCAGTATGCCTCCGACGAAGACGACGAGAAGGATGTTGATGTCGACCTGGCGGAGTGGGCCCGGATGAGAAAGCCGACAACTTGCCAATGGGCCAAGAAGGGCGACAAAGAAGATAAATACGACTTCGACATCAACAAGGCCGATAAGATATTTGATCTACTGTTGCAAGAAAAGCAAATTCAGTTACCAGTGGGTCACGTATTGCCATCGGCCGAAGAGATCAAGAAGAGAAGATATTGCAAATGGCACAACTCTTATTCACACCATACAAATGAGTGCAAGATCTTCCGACAACAGATTCAATCGGCCATCAAGCAAGGCAGGATTAAAATCGATGATGCCAAGCGGCCGATGGAGATCGAAGGACACCCGTTCCCAGTCAACATGGTGCGGGCGGACAGGGCCGATGGCGGCGGCCATCGAACCGGCAAGCGACCTCATCAGACTTCGGAGGGCCTAATCAGAAAATACCAGCGGCGGCAGGAAGAACAAGCTCAAGACTACGCCGATCAAGACAACTCCTACGACCCACATTGGGAGTGCGAGTTTTTTCGGTTCTGCTGGAATGAGGGAATGAGGTTGCCATCTATCCAGGAGTGCCCTACATGCAATGGTGCAGAAGATTCTTATCAGGGCAGCTCAAGCAGGCAAGCGCATCGGCCGGCCAAGCAAAGATAATCGGTTCATGAGAGGTTAGGGCCGATGCACCAAGAGCAACATATTGAAGACGAGGAGCAAGTCCAGAACCCCCAATGGTGCCCAAGCGATGTATTCACAAAGACACAAAAACGGCGGGTTCAGAGGCTAAGGAGGAAGGAGCAAATCCAGGAGCAACAGGCAGAGATAGCCCATCGGCCAGCCAAGACCAAAAAGGAGTGGAGGATAAAATCCACGGTGGTCATGGCCGATGAGGGCACTTCCAACACAGCTCGGGCCTCTTCGGCTTCAAAAGGTAAAAGAGTGGCATCGGCGCCTGTTAATATGGTTTTCATATTGCCAACAGAGTATAGCGTGTAGGCGGCTGATGAAGCGATGGCCGACGACGAACATCCTTCGGCCAGACTACAGTTGTCACCAGATCAAGCCATCTTTGACAAGCCAGTTGACGCCAGCTATAGACACTTGCGGTCGTTATACATCAAGGGATTCATCAATGGGCGGCCGATGACGAAGATGCTGGTCGATGGCGGCGCGGCGGTCAATTTAATGCCATACACAACCTTCAGGAAGCTTGGGAAGGTACCTGAAGACCTTATCAAGACCAACATGGTATTAAAGGACTTCGGTGGCAACGCGTCTGAGGCGAAGGGGGTCCTAAACGTGGAACTCACCGTGGGCAGCAAAACAATACCCACCACCTTCTTCGTCTTTGACGGAAAGGGTTCCTACAGCTTGTTGTTGGGACGGGATTGGATCCACACAATTTGTTGCGTCCCTTCAACAATGCACCAATGCCTCATGCAATGGCAAGGGGACCAGGTTGAGATCGTGCAGGCCGATCGGTCAGTACACGTGGCCAATGCCGATCTCGCAGTATGGAAGATGGAGGGAATCGACTGCTTGTCCGGACGAGTCTGGGATGCCGATTTCCTCAAAGTAACTGACTGCGACATCGAGACGATTGAAGATCAGGACAAGCAGTTACTTTAGCAAAGATGTGTCGTCCGCCGTTGAAGATGAACAAGCTAGTCCCTACACAGATGATGCGGTGGACGAGCTAGATGGCAAGTTGGGACACGGTTTTACGTCGGCCGATGAACTTGAAGAGATTGATATAGGGATAGGTGATAGGCCTAGGCCGATGTACGTAAGTGCTAACCTGCCAAAGGAATACAAGAGTAATCTTATAAATCTGTTGAAAGAATTCATGGATTGTTTTGCATGGGAATATCATGAGATGCCAGGATTAAGCCGATCAATTGTAGAACATCAGCTACCAATCAAACCAGGTTATCGGCCTTTTAAACAAGCTCCTCGAAGATTTAAGGCCGATATGCACGAAGCTATCAAAGCAGAGATCACAAGGCTTTACGACGCCAACTCTATCAGACCCTGCCGGTACGCGGAGTGGGTCTCCAACATAGTTCCAGTGTTGAAAAAGAACGGCAAGCTAAGAGAATGCATCGATTTCAGAGATCTCAATAAGGCAACGCCAAAAGACGAGTACCCTATGCCATTGGCCGATTTGCTAGTCGACGCTGCATCTGGGCATAAGATTATCAGTTTTATGAATGGAAATGCGGGCTACAATCAGATCTTTATGGCTAAGGAAGACATTCACAAGACAACTTTCCGATGCCCGGGGGCAATCGGCCTGTATGAATGGGTAGTCATGACATTTGGTTTGAAGAATGCTGGAGCTACGTATCAGAGGGCTATGAATTATATTTTTCATGATCTCATCGACTCTTTGATTGAAGTTTATATTGATGATATCGTCGTGAAGTCAAGAGAATATGATATGCACCTGGCCGATTTACGCAAGGTACTCGAAAGAGCGAGGAAGTATGGTTTAAAAATGAACCCTAACAAGTGAGCCTTTGGCGTATCGGCCAGTCAGTTCCTAGGTTTCTTGGTCCACGAAAGAGGAATCGAGATTACACAGAAGAATATCGATGCTATAAAGAAAATCAAACCTCCGACGAACAAGACCAAGTTACAATCTCTGCTCGGCAAGATCAATTTTGTTCGGCGCTTTATATCGAACCTGTCAGGAAGAATAGAGCCGTTCACTCCGTTATTGAAGATAAAAGAGGATGAAGAGCTCATATGGGGTGATAAGCAGCAGAAGGCGCTGGACGATATCAAGGAGTATTTAGCCTCTCCGCCAATTCTAATCCATCCACAGAAAGGGGTTCCGTTCAGACCGTACCTATCGGCCGATGAGAAATCAATCGGCTCAGTCTTGGTTCAGGATATTGATGGTAAGGAAAGAGCTATTTTTTATCTCAGTAGGAGGATGCTAGACGCTGAGACAAGGTACATACTTGTCACACCCTGATTTTCGTTTCAAGGGTTTATAAATTATTTAATAAATTATTTCTAGAATTTATATTAAATGTTCATTAATTTACAAGTGAAGTTGATGTGGCAAATGAAATTTCCTAAATTAAACATGGCTGAATTTAATTTTTATTAAATTCTTCATGGTTAATTACACTCTCTCGAATTTTCTCGGTTTTTTCGGAGCTCAAATACTAATTTTAATAATACAAAGAACATTTCAGAAATTATGTAAATAATAAATTAATCATTTAATGGTCTGGTTATAATTTTAGTAAATACTTTAAGTGTCCAAGTATTTTTAGGATTTTTTTTGGAATTATTTGAGCACTAAAAGTATTTTTAATAAACGGAAGATCATTTCAACAATTATTTAATTGGAAAAAATTAATTTAAGTCTCCTTCCAGGTTTGGGCCGAATCTGAGAAAGTTTGGCTCTTCTCTGTTGCTGGTCCAGCCCGAATCCACAGCTCCTATCTTTACCTCAAAAAGTCTACTTTGCGTCCCTTCCTTCCTTTTCTTTTTCTTTTTCATGCCGGCCCTTTTACCCAGAAGTCTGTTTTACATCCCTCTCGCTACAGTGTCATCTTCTAGCTCGGGACAGAGCTCCAGCCAAGCCCCAAGCCGCCATTTCCGCTCCAAATCCGGCGCATCCGTTCATCCCCGTGTTCAATTGGTTCAGGGGAAATATTTCCCTTATCCACCTCTTCCGTTCCCCCAAGAATCGGAGTTTATCCCTTTGAATCCCACGCGGAATCGAGCTCGAACTTGAGTTTATCTCTCCAAACCGAACCTAGTTTTTCCCGGCGCCGCCTTAGCCGTCTTGGGCCCGGACTCGACCTCTTGCGCCTATAAATAGGATCCCCTCGGCCTCCTCTTCGGTTTCCACCCCCTTGCCCAAGCTTGCCGCCACTCGAAACCCTCTCCCCGTGATCTCCCTCTCTCTCCACCTTCGGCCGCCGCTCCAGCCACCTTGCGCCGTTGCCCTGGTCGACGCCGCCTTGCGCCGTCGCCTCCATCGGCATCGCAAGGATGAGGGCTAGCCCGGCCACCGGTTGCCTTGCGCCTTATCCCCCCGGAAGTACCCGTCACCATGAAGGCCAAGCTTGCCGCCGTGTTTTGATCTCCAGCAAAGCCCTGCTGCTCTTCCCGTCGTCGCTAAGCTTCGCCAGCACCTCCATTGGATTCGCAGCTGCAAGGAGAAGCCCATCCACCATCTCTTCTTCGCCGAAGATCGCTGGAGCGCCATCGCCACCATCGACCCGAACCTTGCCGTCTCCCGGAGCTCGCCATCGGCATCTTCCTTCGCCGTCCGTCGTCGCGTAAGTGTTGGTAAGGTTCGTCGTCTCATGCTCTTTCTTCCGGTGCCCTCCGTTTCCGCTGTTGTGCCGTCGTTTGTCGTTGTCACCGTTGTCCCGAGCCACCGGTCGACGATCTCGCGTGGCACGCCACGTCGTCTGCCTCGTTGGCTACCACCTTGGCCCTTTTGCTTGCATGACAGTCACCTTTGAATCCTTAGATCGAGTTTAATCCTAGCCGTCCAGATTAACCCTTCATTATCAATGACATATTGGTCCTTTTTGCTATATGTCATCCATCAAAGTTGATCCAATCTTTTCTGGAGGATGTTTTTAATCTTTTCTGTCAGTTATAAATTATTTGTAAATTGTTTAATTAATTTGGAATAACATTTCTTTAATAGGCTTTAATTGGATTAAATATTGTAAAAATCATAACTAATTCATATAAAGTTGGAATGAGGCCGTTCAAGTCTCATAATTCATCTAAAATTATGATCTATATGTTTGTTTATTTTAATTGTACTGTTTATTTGGAGTTTCTTAGTCTCTTTCCTTGTTTTGCGTGTTAGCTTGTCGTTCGTTCGTTTCGGAGGATCGTTTGTTTGTTCGAGAAGTTCCCGAAGACGAGTTAAAGACGCTTGTTTGCAAGGCAAGTCACACAGATCACAAACACAATCCTTTGAGCATGTTGATCCTATATTTAAATTCTCTATTTATTTCAAATACGCATTTATTTTCGAATGTCATTGGGTGATGTGAACCTATTCTTTGTATGGCCAATTTGCATTGATTACCCTATTCCTTGATACCTTGGGTTATAATTTGACTAGTTGGACTTTATATATATTGGTTCAACTAGAAATTAGTTATAATTGCTTAGTCATGCCTAGAAACATTAGCACACTATTGGGATAACTAATGCTTCACTATTATTTAATGATGGATATTTAATGGTAGCTCACGATGGTTAATCGTGATTAGTTAATTAATTTGTCTAACTAAAACTTGATTAATGGTGGGTTGTGAGCACATGGTTTGAGGTCTGGATAGTTGTGCTCATGACAATTAAGGACCGATTCGCGAGCTACTGTTGTGAAGCATTAACCATACTAACCACAAGCCAGCGTGGGCAACGGCTTTATCCTTGGTATAACATGGTTCTTAGCGGCGCACCAGACTGTGAAATGGCGATAAGTCTATGGGGGTCGCTGGGGAGTCCATACCTTGGCTAAAGGGGGTGACTATGATCCGGGAATGGTGCACTGCTCTGTGTTGTGTTATGTTGGGGGTACTATCACAGTCTCTATTCGGGTACTTTTGCAGTATCGCGACGCATGGTTGACATGATGTTGAGGCTGTGTCTTGTGGGTAAATTTGTACACCTCTGGCCAGAGTAAAACTATTCGAATAGCCGTGCCCGCGGTTATGGGCGAGCCTAACAATGTTTTTCGTGATTAATTCTCACAGTGTTCATTAATGGAGGGAATGTGATAATGTGATAAATGATGATAATTTCTTAACTCCTGGTATGGAATGGTTAATTCCGGTTTGGAGGTTTGATTTGTACGACCGGGATTGGTTGTTCAGGTTTGGTTGGGCCTGTGCAGCATTGGTGTGTTGTGCAGTGATTGGTTAATATTGATATTTAGTAACTCAACTGTTTTACAATTCTCAAATATTTGCTAAATGCTGCCTTTGCAAATGAATCCTATTATTGTCATCCTTTGTATCCCGGTGCACTTGCATACTTGCCATGTGTCTTGTTGAGTATTCCATGTACTCACTTTGCAATAATCATCAAACCTCAGTTGAAGAAAAAGGATTCAGAAGGAGAAGACGTTTGGCTTATACCCCAGTTGAGCTGCCTGTGGGAGTGGAGTTGAAGCCATCGTTAGATCGTTTGTCCGCTGCTGTTTTCTTTATTTTTTGTAAGTATGTATCGTTATTATTTTGATGATTCTCTATATTAAATTGTCGATTTGTGTACCTCGGCTGATTCCTGGACGAGGATTGTATGCACAAATTAGTTCGGAAATTACTTGTGAATTTCCGGGCGTGACATATGTCAACCTCTTCAAGTTCATCGGCCGACGTAAAGCCTTGTCCCAACTTTCCGTCTAGCTCATCCACCGCGCCGTCTGTGTAGAGACTAGCTTGCTCATCTTGAACAGTGGATGGTGCATCTTTGTTAAAGCAACTGTTTGTCTTGATCTTCAATCGTCTCGATATCACAATCAGTTACTTTGAGGAAATTGGCGTCCCAAACTTGCCCGGACAAGCAGTCGATTCCCTCCATCTCCCAAACTGCGAGATCAGCATTGGCCACGTGTACTGACCGATCGGCCTGCATGATCTCGACCTGGTCCTCTTGCCATTGTATAAGGCATTGGTGCATTGTTGAAGGGACGCAACAGTTTGCGTGGATCCAATCCCGTCCCAACAACAAGCTGTAGGAACCCTTTCCATCGAAGACGAAGAAGGTGGTGGGTATCGTCTTGTTGCCCACGGTGAGTTCCACGTTTAGTACCCCCTTCGCCTTAGACGCGTTGCCACCAAAGTCTTTCAGCACCATGTTGGTCTTGATGTCTTTAGGTACTTTTCCAAGCTTCCTGAAGGTTGTGTATGGCATTAAGTTTACCGCCGCGCCGCCATCGACCAGCATCTTCGTCATCGGCCGCCCATTAACGAACCCTTTGATGTACAACGGCCGGAGGTGCCTGTAGCTGGCGTCGACTGGCTTGTCGAACACGGCTTGATCAGGTGACAACTATAGTTTAGCTGAGGACTGCTCGTCGTCGGCTACCACTTCATCGGCCGTCTGCACGCTGTACTCCGCTGGCAATATGAAAACCATATTAACAGTGGCCGATGCTACGCCTTTACCTTTTGCGGACGTAGGAGCTTGAGCTGATTTGGAGGTGCCCTCGTCGGCCTTGGCCACCGCTGATTTTATTCTCCACTCCTTCTTGGCCTTGGCCGGCCGATGGGCTATTGTCGCCTGTTGCTCTTGGATCTGCTCCTTCCTCCTTAGCCTCTGAACCCGCCTTTTTGTGTCTTGCTAAACAAGTCGCTTGGGCACCACTGGGGGTTCTGGACTTGCTCCTCGTCCTCGGTCTGATGATCATGGTGCATCGGCCCTAGCCTCTCGTGTACAGACTTTCTCTGCTTACTTGGCCGATGCACTTGCTTGCTCGAGCCATCCTGATAGGAGTCTTCTACATCATTACATGCAGGGCACTCTTGGATGGATGGCAACCTCATTCCTTCATTCCAGCAAAAACGGAAAAATTCGCACTCCCAATGAGGGTGATAGGAGTTGTCTTGATCGGCGTAATCTTGTGCTTGTTCCTCCCGCCTTCGCTGATATTTTCTAATCAGGCCCTCGGAAGTCTGATGAGGTCGCTTGCCGGTCCGATGGCCATCGCCATCGGCCCTGTCCGCCCGCACCATGTTGACTGGGAACGGGTGTCCTTTTATCTTCATCGGCCGCTTGGCATCATCGATCTTAATCCTACCTTGCTCGATGGCCGATTGTATCTGTTGTCGGAAGATTTTGCATTTGTTGGTATGATGGGAATATGTGTTGTGCCATTTGCAATACCTTCTCTTCTTGATTTCTTCGGCCAATGGCAGTACATGACCCACTGGCAGCTGGATCTGCTTCTCTTGCAGGAGTAGGTCGAATATTTTATTGGCCTTGTTGATATCGAAGTCGTATTTATCCTCTTTGTCGCCCTTCTTGGCCCACTGGCATGCTGTCGGCTTCTTCATCCGGGCCCACTCGGCCAGGTCGACATTGGCGTCTTCTTCGTCATCTTCGTCGGAGGCGTACTGATAGACTGTATTGATTTTCTTCGTGAACTTCTTTGCCTCCTGGAATCGTTGCTCGTGGGCCGATACTCGTTGGGCTAGCTGTGCTAGGCTATCGAATTCCTGAGAGGAGAACCTCTCTCGTATCGGCCCCAGTAATCCTTGAAACGCCAAGTCGGCGAGTTGTGAATCGGTCAAGCTGAGGCTGTAACACCTATTCCTTACGTCCCTAAATCTTTGAATGTACTCTGGGACCGATTCATCAACCCGTTGCCTGATGGCAGTAAGATCAGACAATTTCATCTCTTGCATGCCGTTATAAAAGTATCTGTGAAACTACTTTTCTAGATCTATCCATCCTCTGATGGAATTGCAGGGTAAAGATGAAAACCATGTAAATGCTGACCCTGACAAAGACAGAGGGAAAAACCTTACCCTCAACGGTTCTATGGCCGATGCCTCCCCACACTGTGCTAGGAATCGGCTCACGTGCTCGTATGTAGAGACGTTGTCCTGCCCTGAAAACTTGGAGAAGTCCGGAATTTTGTATCGGCCTGGCAATGGTACTCTGTCGAACTCCTCGGGGTACGGGTGCCGATACACCGTAGAACTCTCCTTGGGCTTCAAACCGAACTGATCTCGCATCACCTCGGCTATCATGTCGGCCCAGTATCCTGCAGGCCGATGCGGGAGGTCTTGCTGGTAAGATTGCTGCAGGCCCTCTGCTTGATATTGCCTGGGGGAGTACGGTTGGTAGTGGTGATTCAGGTTCTGTGCGTCGTACTGCCCTGCGGTGTACTACTGGTAGCCTTGCGGCGCGTTGTACGCAGCTGGTTGCGGAGGGTTGCCAGACATGGGGATCTGAGGTTGTACGGCCGATGGCGGGTTGAGTTGAACTTGCTGCATCGGCTCGATCACTGGTTGTTTCCCCTTCGTCCATTGTGCATACTGTTCCTCCGTGATGTGCTGAGGGCTTCCTCTTGTTTGCCTGGTGAGGACCAGCGGCAAGGTTGATGTCGGTTGAGCCGATGGAGGTGGCACCGGTGCCGTCGGCTGTGGAGCCGTGCTCAGCTTGTTCCTTAAGGTCCGATAAGCAGGGAACTTATTTTCTGGCAAGAAAATCGGCCCTTGAGGCTTGTACTGGTGAATTGAACCATCTAGGATCGACTTGACCGTGTTGGTCAACGTATTCACCAGGGTCCCCGACTGGTTGACTAGCGCAGAATGAACTGCGGAGTCGATTCTGTCTTGCAACGTCGGCGCAGCGTTTTCTTCGGTCTTGACGGCGTGGTTGTGTGCCGCCGTCGACGTGCTGGCTCCATCTCCAGGGCTCGGCATTACCACCTTGGATTTTTGGATAAGGGTGCCTTGCCGAGTCCTAGAGTATGTCTGCAGGTACATGTTTTGGAACTGCTCGACCAGCTTTTCCATCTCGGCTTTCTACTCTTCAATGAGCTGGTCGACGGTCATGGAGACGACGTTCTCCTTGGAGATCTCAGCCTGCTTTGACATCTTGCAGTGGTCTTCTTGTTGTTGCGAAGCTTGCGTTCTTCTGGTCCCACTGGGCGTGCCAAAAACGTGTTGGCGTAGAATTTAGACCCGCCTCGCAACAAAACGGGTTCCACGTTTCCACGGCGTCCTGGGAGGTCTGCTTAACTCCAGTGCAGGTCCAATGGCTTGCCTAGGTGCGTACAGGGCGTGCCAGTTGATTTGATCTACAATCAACAAGAATAAACAAATAAACTATGTGAGAAACGATGGCCGATCGGCCGATAGGCCGATGCTGCATCATGGAGGCCTGGCCGATAGGGCAAAGCTATATCGGCTTACTTGAAGTAATAATATAATGTAACTGATGAAACAGATCTAATCCCATCGGCCTATGTTAATATGTTTATAGCAAATTACTGGAATCGGCCGATGAGGGTTGCATAAAGATAAATACACTAGCTAATACTCTAGTGCGAACTTATACAAGCCAATCGGCCAATATAAATATATCAATCACAGAGAGATCCTAAGAATACCCTGTAACCGATATGCTTATATTCACCAATCCGCCTGTATAAGTGGCAAACACATGCAAGAACATAGCCGATCACATGCATTAGATAAGACCGGCTGAAACCCCGGTGCTATCCTTAATTACGATCGGAAAACAGACTTTGGGTTAAACCTCGAAACAGGACTAAGGTCGATAGCAACTCAGAGTGTAGATCGAGAGTTAACACAAAGAAAATCAAGTCGTCGATCGCTTTTGGGGATGGTAGATGCCTTAGATAATCTAGACGAGCAAGCTAATTCGATCATCGTCGGCAATAAACCCTAAAACGAGTTAGCCGCCGGCGAGATAGAATTAGGAAACCGCATCAAGATTAGCTAACACGCGATGAACGATGATCACATAGCCAGGGCTTAACATGCCTAAAGCGACACACTAGCCCCGACGATGTAAATCATCGGGTACGAGTTCTTACCTCTGCTCTGGGGAAGCAAGAACTCGTCGGGAGTTAACCTCTTGCGAGGGTTGGCGATGCGCCGAAGCTAGATTAAACTTGGTTGATTGTGTGATTGATTGAGCTAGTTTCTATGTACAAACTATCGGGATATTTATACCCGAAATTACAACACGGTCCGTGTAGGACACGATCTTATCTCTAATTAACAAACAAGTCTTTGCGGCAGACTCTTGCCAAAAATTAGATCTAAACCTACTTGATTTACAAGATACAATTGCCTAAAACCGAGCCTTATCTCCATTTGGCAACCACCTTGAAGTTTATCTCGAGCCCAGACCAAGCCCACGCTAACTCTGTCAATTTCCAGCCTCTATCGGCTGATGACCATATTGAATCCGTATCGGCCGATACGCTCTTCCTGATAACGCCTCTCCCAGTCCGATACGAAACCTGGTCTGACTCCAATCCAGCCCTTCTCTCCGCGTCGGTTTCTTCTCCCTTCTCCGGGCCGATTACAAAAATCTGCTGTTAACAGATGGCCAGGATGTTGGCGCGCTCTGGGTCGCTGTAGAGGGGGAGGATCCCCCGAGGTATGAGGGATGATTCCACGGAGCTAAGGTTTAGCACTCGTTGGACCACCATCCTGAAGTCCTCGGGGTCCCAATCCCACTTATGCCCCTGGTGGGTCCTCAGGAGGTCCTCGGTCCCGGTGTACTACCAAGCGCCCCGGGCGCGTCGCCGGAGCGGCGCGATCCGGCGGCGGAGGTAGTCGCCGAACACCATGGCCCCCGTGAGCCCCTGGGTTCGCAGGCCCGCCAGGCGGTCCAGGACGGCGTCGTAGCCGTCCCCTAGATCCACCATCGCCCGCCAGCTAGGCACCTGCACTGGGGGCTGGCTCGGGAGTCGAAGGCGCGCTTCGTCGGGGAGGGGGGTGTAGAACCAATCGCTCTTCCAGTCGTCCCACTTCTTGCGAAGGACGCACGAGATGTAGCGGTTCAACACCTGCCCCCGCGGCTGGAAGTAGTAGCCACCGACCACCGTCGGCGGCGATACCGGCTGCACGGTGAAGAACCACCGAAACAGCCGAAGGGATGGGCGCACCCCGATGAACATCTCGCACAGGTGTGCGAAGATGGCCAGCGTCATCACCGCGTTGGGGGTGAGGTGCGCCATCTGGAGGCCGTAGAACTCCAGAACATCCATGAAGAATGTGGAGAATGGCGAGATCAAGCCCGCCATGGCGAAGGAGAGAAAGAAGACGGACTGCTCCGGGTAGTGCGGCGCCGGGCGTCCCTCGCCCAGCGCGACCACCTCCCGGGTGGCAGATTCCGGCATGAACCGGCACGGTAGCCCGGCCTGCCTCTCGCTGGTGATGCGAGAAGGCGGCGGCACGCTGCCATCAAGCGGCGCGGAGCTCCACGTCATGGCGCCGGCGGGGGGGGGAGAGCTTGAGAACGAGAGCGCGTGGCGAGAGTAAGGCGAGAGAAACGAAAGGGCTAGAGCACGGATGGCAAAGGCAAGGAAAAAGTGGCGAGAGGAAGGAAACGAATCCCTTCCTCGGCGCCTTTTATGCCCTTCCCTCCGCCGCGCTCAGCTCGTCATTTCCCACGCCCACTTCCTTGCCCCCTCGTTTCTCGCGCCCACGCCTCCACTAACCCCACTCGCCCACCTACGGCGCACGCGTCAGTTGTGCGACCATAACGATTGAGGAGGGGTAGATCATGTGCGCATTAATCGCGCTCGGTTACCGCAAAAAGCGCCATCATCACATCCCCAGGCGAAACGGACCGACGTGTCCCGATCCGCGCGCTGCCTCGAGTAATGTTGCGGTTACAAGGAGACCGCTCATTAATGTCGACTGACATTCTTCACCAATGCGCACGGCTCGCGACCATAGGAGTCCTGCCCGCCTTTGGGGGCCGGTCCCACCTGTCATCAGGCCCGAGGGGTGGCGTCAAGCCTGGGTGCCCCCCCTCGGGTGTGGCCACCCAGGCGTAACGCCGGGGGCTACTGTCGGTGACATGGGACCGGGGGTGTCGAGACCAAAGGGAAGGGCGGCCACAGGGATCCACGTGGCCCGTTCCCTTGGAGGGGTCGGGCCCGAGGGTGACGTGGCGGCTACCCTCCCGGTTTCCCCCCAGGGTCGGGCCGCTCCCTTTTCTGCCCCGAGGGCTGGGACGCCCCGACCCCCTGTGGTTTTGGTGCCACGTGCGCAGGTTAGGTGAGCATGGCAGAGCTCACCTAACCGCATTTATGGCGGTTCAGACGAGCGCACTACGCCGCATTTAATGCGGCGTGGCACGTGCATATCCGGTCCGTGACCGGTCACAGCGAGTGACCGATCGCAGACCGGTCAGATCGCGGGTTAGGTGGCGCCAGGCGGCCTGCAGCACACCTCGCCTTGTCCCGTCGGAATGATGAGAGCTCTCTGTCTCTCGTCTCTCAGCCAGAGTTGGCGTGCCAACTCCTGGAGTTGGTATGTCAGCCCCGGTCAGATGCTTTCCCGATTCCGGCGCAGGCGTGACGAGAAAGTCGCCCGCCATTTAATGAAAGTTGAAATGGGCGTCCCCTGGATGGGTCGACTGGCCAAGCAGAGGCGCGCTACGGCGTCCGTCAGAGGCTGCTTCCGGCAGTAGGATAGCCCTAAATGTAAAAGAATATTTTCTTTCTTAGGCAGCTCGTGGCCCGTGTGGTAGCCCCTTGCCATATAAAAGGAGGCCCAGGCCTAGGAGAGAGGGAGGAGGACTCTGGCTGACTCGGTCTGGGGGCTGGACTCTCTCTGAATTCCATCACACTCTCAGATCTACCAGAACACATGAGTAGGGTATTATGCTTCTTAGCGGCCCGAACCTGTCTAAACCGCCTTCGTCCACGCGTTTTTTCTCGCTGAGATCCCACAAATCAGGGGCAAAGAATTTCACCTTGCGTCCCCGGCTGAACCGGCAAAGGGGGACCTGCATGGTCTCCCGGTGAGGAGTTTCACCCTCCGTCAACGGAGTAAAACATGAACTTGTAGCTCGAACAAACAAAATATATATGAATCAAAAGGTGACAAACAAGGTATCTAAGCAAGATGTAAGGTCACCAACTATATCAATTAAGCATATAAGTAGATTGGGTTAAAACAAGCTGAAGCACAATATGAGAGAAGGCCAGAATGAGCACACCAAGAGAGGAGACACGTGATTTGTTTCCCGAAGTTCGGATCCACGAATCCTACGTCTCCGTTGAGGGGCCACAAAAGCCGAGTCTATTTCAACCCTTTCCTCATGAGGTTGCACAAATGCACTCCTCAATTTCACTCTTGATTTCTTCCCTTGCGAAGGTGAAATCGAAGCCTTCACAAACTTTCCGAGGCACACCACAACCATGGGTGCTCACCGGCGACGCCTAGCCGTCTAGGAGACCTTAGTCCCCAAGAGTAACAAACAGAATCGAAGATTTGCTTGCTATGAACTCTAGTGCTCAAAGTATGGAGTGAAGCTCACTAACTCTCAACTTCTCAATCTCTCAATCCAACTCTCTACCATTCTCAAATCCCTTTCACAAAGAGGCACCACAAAGGTAGGGGAATGGGGAAGACTATTTGGTTTTGGATGTGTCTAATAATGCCCAAAAACAGCAGCCACACAAAGGAGGGGTGGAGGAGTTTATATATCCGAGCCTCTCAAAACTAGCCGTTGGAAGCCAAGATTTCAATTTTTGGAATTTCTGAAATGCATTTTCGGATAAATCCAAAAATCAATAGAAGGCAATCTCAGTTTCGCAGCCATTTTCGGAATTTCTGAGATTTTTTCGGAATTTCCGAAAAACACCAGGCAAAACGGTCATAACTTTTTGCTCAAAAATCCGTTTTTGATGTTCTTGGACTCTATGAAAAGCTCACTCAGAGAACTACCCAACTCAACCAAAAGGAAGGTCTAAAACTACACAAAGGATAGGTTAAAACTTGGGTTTATCTCAAGGTAGCACTAGGATAGGTCACATTGAGCACCGAGACATACACAAACATATCGACGTTCATCCCTCTTGATAGTACGACATTCCTATACTCAAAAGTAGATAGGAAGAGAATTATACTAATAGGAATGCCTTCTTTCCATCTTTATTTTTTTGTCTTAAGGGACGACAACAACAAAACTGTTTCACCATATATTCTTCAAATGATTGATGCGGTTACTTGTAGCTTCAAATGACCTCGCACGGTCCATCGTGACAAAGCCGTCACTCGTCCTTCACCACCGGATTTGGTTCTTCACCACCGCATGGTCCATCGCGATTGAGCATCGCGAGCCTTTCACCGTGTTGCCATAGTAGCCACTTTGTATCCCACATCTTCAATATCTTCACTTTATCATCCTTGGTATCTTTAGGTGTAATCATATCACTTGAGCATCAACACATTTTCTCATTCAACTCAATGAAATTATTAGTCCCAATGATTCGGTTGTCAACCCTTACTTGTTGACCAACAGATTGCATGTATAAAAGGATATGAATAAATGATGAGTATTAATCAACATCACAAGTGTCATATACTCAAATATATGCTCAAATGTAAAGATCCCAATTAAAGAAAAGTGAATAACTTCGATCAAGTACATGCATAACTAAGGTATAAGATTTGCTCCCCCTAAATGTATGCATACAAAATGTTTGTGTGAAGCAAGAGTATGCATAAAAAGATATGAAATATTGGGAGCATATTCTATGCAGGAACAGAAGACATTTATCAAATATAGGTATTAAAATAAAAACATACCTTCATCATCTCCATGTTCTCAATGTAAAGAGACTAAATAAGAGAAAATGCTCAAACAAAACATTAGTCTCACATGTATATTGTTATTCACATGAAAATATTATTTATGAACATATCAATACGTGCATGAAGAGGAGTAATGATACATATAACTTGATCTCCATGCACTTCATCCTTGTTGTGATTTAGGTTCACCATCAACGAATATTTCTATCTCAACTCATATGAAGTCCGTGAACCATTTCTCATAATTTCCACTTCCATATCCACATGAGACTAGGACAAAGAAAATGCTTATAAAAATATTAGTCTCGTATAATTGGATTTATTATTAATCACCAAAACCAAATTAGTGACACTTGAACTTTCAGAGTTTATTTGGGATTTTATGCCAAAGATCTCAATCGATTCGTTTCCTTGTGAACCCAAAATCTTGACCATAATATCTTATCCTAAAATTAAATTCCTATTATTCAAATTTTGAATTTCGAGTTTCCCTCCTAAACCTTTCCAAAAAATTCGTACGGTCGAGATTTCGATTTCGGGATTTTTGATCGTGCCGACAAATAATCTCCTTTCCATTCAAAGAGTCTAAAAATATTTATTTTTAGACTTCGACCACCCGACAAATATTTTCTATACGTGTACATATCAAAACCAATATTTCTGTGCACGTAAAACCCAAAATCAACAGTTGTTTCTCCCATTGGATTTAATCTCGCACCGATGGAACCGGGAAAAGCCGAGTTTGTCCTCCAATCATTTTTTTTCCAAATAAATTCCCCGTATTCGGATTTTGGAATCCGAAATGCGTCCTAAACCATCCCTCCAATTCCTATCCGTTCTAAATTATTTTGTTTAAAGCTCTACTCACTCCATTCGTTGCAAATTATTGTTCGAAAACCCAGGCCCCTCCAGCCAATTTCTCTATCTGTCAAAAAATCTCAAACAAATCATTAGACATCAGAGTCACAGTCATTTTACAAGTACAAAATTATCTACAGCCCCAGGCGAAATGACAGTAAACAAGCATGCGTGTACTTCTCCATTTTTCTCCACTGAGACAAGCAAAGTCCATTTTGTTTTATGTGTTCATCCAACACTCATGCATGCACTTAATCTCTCCCTGCCTTAAAATCGTGTCACGACACCTACCAATTTAGGCACCGCCCTGTCCTCTTTCCTGAGTAGCTTAGCCAGTAGCTCTGCTCTAATTCCGCATTAACAAGAGTTAGGCACCATCCTGCCACTTTCTCTGAGCAAGACAGGCATCGTTTCCGTCTGCTCCGCTGAACGAAGTTGGCACCGCTCCTCTGGCGGTAGCAGAGAGGACTGTGAGGGAGTAAAAGCATGCACATGTGTGTTCATTGTCATCGAGCTCTTCGTGATGCACGAAGGAGAGTATAAAGGCTTCCAGAAGCCCACCATGGAACCTTCGCTAAGCTACCACTCCATTTTCGTCACACCAAAGCCGAATTGTCGAAGCCGCAGAGCTCGTCGCGCCGAAGAAGGCCAACCTTCTCCTTTTTCCCCTTCGCCCCGACTTCTCCCCTATCGAGCATCCGCGCTTGGCCATCGATCACCCGAGCCGCCCGACGTCCAGCCGAGCTGCCCGAGTCGCCTCCCCGACCGTTGTCCGGCCGAGCCCAATGGCAGTACCGACGTCGTCCCGGGCTCCTCCCTGCCATCGGCCAAAGCCACTGAGCCCGGCCGCTCCAGCGGGCGCACTGCTGCCCCTGCCGCCAACGCCACCCCGGGTCGCCCGGCCGGCG
This sequence comes from Oryza officinalis, assembly GCA_008326285.1. Lineage (NCBI taxonomy): Eukaryota > Viridiplantae > Streptophyta > Magnoliopsida > Poales > Poaceae > Oryza > Oryza officinalis. The sequence continues at coordinate 22,179,142 of BDMV01000011.1, read as the reverse complement.
CCCCTCCCCCAGCCGCCGACGCCCTCCTGTCCTCAGCACGGGATGAAGCAGACAGAGAAAGGAAGAAGGAGAGAGAAGGAAAAGATAAGAAGGCAAGAGAGAAGAAAGAGAAGGGAAAAGAAAAGGGAAAAAAGAAAAATAAAAGAGGTCGAACCCGCCGGTGGGCCCCACTATCTTGACTCTCTCTCCGCACGCCCTGTGACTTGAAGAAGTCTACAAATCCTCCCCCTGCATTCATTGGGCCGCCTGGCTTGATGATCTATCTAAAAGTCCATAACACCACCCCTTGTTTCCTCAGGCCGAGCCCAAGAAATCAATTTCCTGTAAAAGTCTATATTACATCCTCCGTCCAAACTTCGGGTCGAAGCCCACCGACAGCCTCCCTCCTCACCAAAGTCTAATTTATATCCCTCTACCCACCCAAGCTCTTCACTTGAAGTCTATATTACCTCCCTACCCGACCTCCATCATCTCTGGGCTAAAGCCCAAGCTCACTCATAAGAAAGTCCAATACACCCCCCTCTCGCCATCATAGCCAAGGAATATTTCCTTGTCAATTCAATAAATCTTTTCTCGCATTTCAGAAAATCTATTAATCTCCCAAAATTCGTATCTCCCCAACCGTAAGTCCGATTAACTCTGTTCGACTCCCATAATTTTTCTAAAAATGAGATCTATACAATGGCACAATTAGTTTATAATAGTTATTATCTGCTTTATAGGGTTTTGAATATTTTTCTCTTTCCGATCGTGTAGTGGACATTTCGGAGATGCAACGGACGTGTATTTTTCTCAAAGATTTGAAGACCAACAATAAGGCAAACCACTCTTCGATCATATTGCTCCTAGTTTATAAAATATATTGTTTGCAAGATTGCATGCTTAGCATACATAATTAATTTGATCGGCTATCGGTGTACAAGCACACGACCGACGGACCAACCTATGTAGTTGCATTACTTTCGATAGGACCTTGTTAAACTTAACCCTTGTCGCTCCACCATAGCAGTACCTCGGTACTTGCACTCTCTGGGTGCAGGTGTCTATTTGCACCATTTGATTATATCAGGTTTATACATGGTTATCGTTGTGAAAAAATTTGGGTTGTGAAAGGTTTATAAAACCCGACTCGGGGAGTCGGTGACTTTGAAAATAAAAAGGTTTTATGGGAGAAAACTTGCGGTGCTAATCCTCTCCTGTGTGGTTTGGTTTCGTAGTCACGCATAAGGACCGATTCCTTTGGGTTTTACATCTGAGCATCTCACAGTACGACCACATGGGTAGAATGGGATGCCCCAAGATGAGTAACTAGCTGAAACATAGGTGTCTAGCATTTTGGCAAGTGAGGAGCACCGGTATGATGGAGTTTACGGCAATCTCCTGCAGTGGGGATGTGTCGGGGGCCCATATGATGGGGCCTGTGTAGATGAGGGATTGAGCCTAGCCTAATACTTGGCGAAGAGATTCCACCGATCTGTGTGACACGGGACATTTATGGTTTGACTAGGCAAAGGCTTTGTCACGAACTTCTGGTACCGGCCAGTATCGGTGTAAGCTTTGTGTCTTGTGAGAAAAGCGTACAGTCTTTACAGAGGTTTAATGGAGCTGTTCGAACAGCTATGCCCACGTTCAAGGGCGAATATGAGGTGATTCCCATAGAGTAGATTTGTTCTTAAAACTTATTTAATAAATTGGTTCGTGGGATGGGAACCGTTACCAGAGTCCTTCTTTGTGATGGACAGCCAGCCTTCATGGCTGGAAACAGGCCTATGTGACCTGGGGTGTCATCTGGCACCATAGGGCTAAGAGGGCCGGTTTAGGGGCAGAGATGGCCGAGTTTGGGTTGGCAGGTCGAGAGGACTAGACTCGGAGTTGTTAACCTTAAGACTTCGTTAACGGATGGAAAGTGAAAAAAGCTAATAAAGGAGAAAGTGTTATAAATGCTAAAATTTGGCTTTTTCGCTCGGGTTGTTGCAAAGCAACCCGTGTTTGGATTGAGGTGAGACGCCTCTTTCCAAAGGAAAAGTTTATTTTTGAAACCTACACTTAGACTTTTGAAAAGTGTTTTAAAATGCTTTGCCAAATAAACTTAGCCTTTCTTTGAAGCTTGGATATACACATTTTCTAGTGGCTTACTCGGTACGAAAGTATTCAATCCCCCATTGTTGTTGTTTTTCTCCCCTTGGCTTAAGTTCAGGAAGAAGATGAAGGTTGGAGTTTCGTCCCTAAACCCAAACTACTGCCGGTAGATTTGGTGTCCTAGCCCCGCTAAGTTTCGCTATTGCTGACTCTGATTGGAAGTTGCAACTTAGGGATTACCCGAAACTGCAACATAAAGGTATATTGTATTTATTTAAATCTTGCATTGATTCATCATGTTACCGCTAGTACCAGCATCGTTATCCTGGGACTGGTACTTGTTTCGCGGTTCCGTGGAAAAGCAGTCCGCCGTTCTCCTACGGCATGCACTCCTCAGTGCCATTTGTATAGTAGCGTAGAGGCGAGGTGTGACACTGAGCTACACCAGTTCATTAAGTAAAGTTAATTAATAGTGGGATTAATCACGGTAAAGCTGGTCGATCGCTCATAATCGCGGGCACGACTATTCGAATAGTTTTACTCTGGCCAGAGGTGTACAACTGTACCCACAAGACACGATTTCACACATGTTGCCATGCCCCGAATTACCACTATGGTACTGCAAAGGGGAAACCATGACAAGACCCATCACATAACTCCCCCTATCCAAGCGCACAATGCTAAGGTTTCACCCTCACTCCTAAATCGGAGTGGGCAGCCCCCCGTGCACCACGCTGAATCCGGCAACCGATCAACCCCTAAACCAGAGCCGACCCAACTCCATCACACTCACCCTTGCCTGGGTACATCGGAAAGGAAAAAGCTATACTACAAGTCCAGCAGTTCCCCATGCTTGCTAGTGGTAAGCACTGTAAGTCTTTTAGGGTTTCCCGCGAACTAATCCCTAAATGCCATGGGTGCGACAATCAAAACCATGCACCCATAGCCCACCATTAAACCATATTTTAGTTTGATAATTACGACCATTAAACCATGGTCAAATGTCTCGAGCTTGCAGCTCGTCAAGATTCTAAATGTACATAATGTGATTATCCCATTAAGTAATTATCCCATTAAGTGAGCTAGTGCTAATTAAGCATGGCTAAGCATATATATTTCTAGCGAGGTCCAAACAAGTGACACAAGCTAGTCAAATTATCACCCAAGTGTAACAAAGGAATGGATATCAAGTAAACATGGCACAAGCAAGCAGATAGGTGTCACGCCCCGATTTTCGATCAGGATTAAAAATTACCTAATAATACATTTTCCAGAAATTAAATAAAAATCAAAAGCATTTTAAACAAGTGAAATTAGCAAGGAAATCAAAAATTTCCTTTAAAAATCATGGCCGGAAATATTTTTGTAATATTCTCTGTGCCTTAAAGTACTCTCCAAAATTTTTCGTGAATTTTTGGAGCTAAAGAAATAATTTTAAAGTCACAAAGTTCATTTAACTGATTAAAATAAAGGAAAAACAAATTAAAAGGGGCTCTTTTGTTTTGGGCCGTTTTCGGCCCAAAACCCTCCCCCTCTTCCGCGGCCCACGCTGTCGCCCCCTCTCTCTCCCTCCCGCGCGGCCCATGGGCCCCGTCCCTTCCTCCCCTCTCCGGCCCAGCCACCCGAGCCGCCGCGCCTCTTCCCTCCTCGGCCCAAGGCAGCCCAAGCCGCCCGCCTCCGCGTCCTTCCCCCTCTCGGGCCGGCCCGAGGCCGTGGCCCAAGGCCGGCCGAGAGCCGCGCCGCCTCCCCGCGCCGCGCGCCCACTGACGGGTGGGGCCGCGGCCGAGTCGTCCCCGACTCGGCCGGCCCCGGCCGCCCGCTCCGCCGCTTTTCCCGGCGGGATTCCCGCCGCGCCGCCTTTATATCTCCCCCCCCCGAGGCCCTCCTCGTTTTCCCCGCCGCCGCCCCAAACCCTAACCCTAGCGCCGCTCTGCCGCCGCCGTTTTCCGCCGCCGTCTTCGCCGCCGGTAAGCGCCGCCGCCTTTTCCTTCTCCCCTCTCCCGGTCGCGCCGCTCGCTGCCGTGCGCGCCTCCCGCGCCGCCGTCGCCCGTGCGCTCCCGCGCCGCCGCGCCGCCGCCTCCCGCGCCGAAACCCTAGCGCCGCCGCGCGCCATGGCTGGCTCGGCCGAGCCCGAGCCCGGCCGCTCGGCCGCCCGCGTGCCTCAGCCGTCGGATCGGCCACTCGGGCCGATCCCGGCCGCCCGCTCCCGCCCCGCGTGGCCGCCACATGGGCGCCGCGTGGCTGCCGCGTCGGCGCCACGTGTGCGCCACGTGGAGCGCAGCCGCCGCCGCCGCGGCTGACGTCAGCCCTAGCCGCTGACGTCAGCCCTAGCCGCCCGCCTCGGCCTAGAGGCCGGCTTTTTCCTTTCGGGCCGGCCCATCTCTCTCTCCCGGCCCAGCGGCCGTCGGGCCGATTGGCCCATCTCCCCTCAAAAGTCTATTTTGCGTCCCCCTCCCTTTTTCTCAGGCCGGCCCATCACCCCGCTCGGCCCGATTGGCCCGCCTTCTCGCGGAAAGTCCAATCTTGGTGCCTCGTCGCTCCTTTCTCCGTTGGGCCGCCGGCCAAAATGGTCCTTTATCCTTTATCCACACAAAAGTCCACTTTTCGTCCCTCGACCCTTTTAACTTTTTCCCGAGAAAATCCAGCTCATCTCCTCAAGTCTAGTTTACCTCCCTCTCAACCTAATTTTCCCCTTTCCCCTGCAAAGTCCATTCCACCTCCTTTTTCTCTCCTGTCCGCCGACACTTGTGTCGCCAACACGTGGGCCCCCTTTGTTTAGTCCAATCCACACCCAGACCACGTGGCCGCCCGCGGCTTCGCCACGTTGGCGTCCACGTCGGCGCTACCTTCTCCCTTTCGTCCGCAGTGGTCGCCTCGTCGGTGCCACGTGGTGCTTTTTCACCGTGGACTGTCCGCCCTTGACCCGTTGACACGCGGGACCCGCCGTTCCGGCGCCGTTTCCCTTTGATGATGTCAGCGTAGCCCTTTCCTTTGTAAATTAGTTAATAATTGCGCAATAAATCAATTTAATTTCCAGAAATTCATTTAAATGGCTCAAAACTTCTAAAATTCATATCTAATTCATATGAACTCCAAATTGAGCCATTCAACTTGCAAAATTCATCTAAAATTGAGCTCTACATGTTTGTTTACTTTTTATGTACTGTTTACTTGGTTTTTATTAGAGTTTTTCCTCGTTTTGCGTACCAGCGTGTAGATTCCGTCGTTTCGGGAGTTTGCGCTCGCGAGGAAAAGAGTTCGGAAGATTGTTTGAAGAAGCAAGGCAAGTCACACATTCCCCTTGAGCATGTTGTACCTATTTTATGAAATGTTTTCCATTTGCAAATAAAGTGCATGTTTTGCTAATTACATGGAAATAGGGTTTACCTATCCGTTCGCTTGTGCCATGTTTACTTGTTAACCGTCCTTTGTTAACCTTGGGTGATAATCTGACTAGCGTGAGTCACTTATGTTGACTTTGCTAGAATTATTTATGCTTAGCCATGCTTAATTACCACTAGCTCATTTAATGGGATAATTACACTGTTTACAATTAGCTTCTAACGAGCGGTTCGCTCGAGACACCCGACCATGTTTTATTGGTCGTAATTATCCAACTAAAATATGACTTAATGGTGGGCTGTGGGTGCATGGTTTTGCTGGTCGCACCCATGGCAATTAAGGACCGGTTCATGGGAAACCCTGGAAGAATAACAGTGCTTACCACAAGCAAGAATGGGCAACTGCTGGACTCGTAGCATAGCTCTTTCCTAGCCGACGTTCCCCGGAAAGGGTGGGCGTGATGGAGTCGGTTCGGCCGGGGATATACCGGTTGACTGGCTACCGGATTCACCAAGGCACGAGGGGGGGCTGCCCACTGCCTTTTGAGGGGTGGGGGCGAAACCTGCGGTGTGGTGCGCTTGGTTAGGAGGAGTTAAGCGAAAGGTCTTGTCACGATTCTCCCCTTTGCAGTATCGTGGTGATACTTCGGGGCATGGTAACATGTGTGGAATCGTGTCTTGTGGGTACAGTTGCGCACCTCTGATCAGAGTAAAACTATTCGAATAGCCGTGCCCGCGGTTATGGGCGATCGACCAGTTTCACCGTGATTAGTCTCACATGCTTAATTAATTTGACTTATTGAACTGGTGTAGTTCAGGTGGAATGGTTGGGCCTGTTCAACGTGGTTGTAGCGTTGTTCAGTGGAGATTTAATATTGCTTTAATTAAACAACTATTTTACTATTTTAAAATATAAAGGTTTTCAACCGCTTTTCTGCAAATAGCCACAAGCCTCCCTTTGTCTCCCCTGTGCATGTTTGCATCTTTGGTGTGGCTTGTTGAGTACGGTGGTTGTACTCAATCTTGCTATTTTTTTCCCCTTTTCAGAAGTTTAGTACTTCTGAGTTGAAGATGAAGTTAGAGGACCAAGGCTCAGACCTCGGTTGAGTTTGCCTGTGGAGTGGAGCTGAAGCCCCGCTAGGATCGTCTCTTTCCGCTGCTATTTTCTTTTTGGTGTGAGGACTAAGTGCCCTTGTTGTAAATATTTATCGCTTTATTTACGTTTGGATCTGTTTATTGATTTGTCGTTTTGTGTACCCTGGTTGATGCTTGGACAGGGACTTAATACACAAAATGGTCTGGAAATTTGGGAAAATTTCCGGGCGTGACAAGTTGGTATCAGAGCCATCTCGACTGTAGGTCAAGCCAAATGGTCAAACCCCTATGGACAAGTTTTTGCGAAAACCTTATCTGCGAAAATGTCTCTTCTCTCCCTCAGGAGTCTTTGCAAAACAGTTTATCAAATTTCTCTCCTTTCCTCTCCAACTCTCTAGCTGTTAAGCCTGGAGCACAAACTAAAAGCTTCGCAAAAGACAAGCCAAGAGACGAGCTTCAAGCCAGAAGGGCAAGTTGAGCAGTCCCAGGTCGGCGTCTCTCGAGGTTCGAGCGAAGTTTTCTTGGAGCTTACCTAAACCCAATCCTTCCCAGAAGAGTAGTATCGGTAGCCGTTAGATCGTGTGTTCTTTGCTGTGTGCAGGTGTATGGTTTACATCATTGGTGGGGATGTGACCATACTAGGTTGTTTGCCTAATCAACTTGAACAGTAAAAGTGTACTCACATCAGATCAGTAGCTGAGTGGGTTAAGGTCTTGCCTTTAGTTCAACCAATCTCTTTTCCCTCCTCTACCTGCAACAGATGGTCAACGTCAGAGACAATGGCAGTGGATCAGGATCGCAAGAGTTTCATGGAGTAATCCCAAGCAACCCCATGGACATTTTGCCTCCACCATTCGGAGACCCAACCCTAGCACAAGTGGTGGCTAACCAGACGCAAATACTGGCTATGATGATGCAGCAGATGCAATGACAGTATCCGCAACAACAGATGCAAGCTCCGATACAAGCCCAGAGTCTGAATCAGAGCCAAAGTCAGTATTTTCCAATACAAGCACCTACGCCTCCTACCGATATACTACTAAGATCCCACCAGATGAATGCACCTCCATCACTCTCATACCGGAGAGAAGCTAATGTTATCTGTGAGGATTGTGAGGAGCAAGGTCATCATGCGACAAATTGTCCCTGGAACGTGTATACCAGGACACCAATTGACGATAAAGCACAATGCCCAAGAGAAGAGAAACGTCCAAGTCAACTTGCCTACAGGAACTATGGTGCGCCACCATCAAACTCTAAGAAGAGGAAAACATTAGTATGGAAGATGGACGATGGTAGGAACCTGACCATCACTGGTTCTGAATTTACTCCAGAAGATGTGGCAAAGATACCTAGGCGTCTAAGAGGAAATACCTTTCATGGTGCCCATCAGTTAACTCAACACCTTAGGCTGTATGGTCCGCCTAAGCCTGGTACGGATGGATTCGAAGAAGTGTCCTCTGATGATGACGATGAAGATGATGGTGAGATCCTTAAAGGTGAAAAAGAAATGGAGTTCAAAGCATGTACTAGATGCGGAGAAATTGGACATACTACTAACGCATGTTCCTACACTTGCCTCTGTGGTGAAGACACCCACTCGCCAGATGAATGCCCTACAAGGAAGATCACATGTTTCTTGTGTGAGGGAACAGATCATGTGCCCAAGAACTGCCAACTGGATGTGGTCCCAGCTAAGATCAAGGAAGATCAATGGACGCCCCTCCAACCTGTTCGTCAATCTATGACAGTCGCGAGCAACATCACCGCTCCTGGTCTCCAATCAGCTCCAATTCCGGTTGACACTATTAGCAGTAGCAGGAGTGCTACCAACAAGGTTCACGAGTCTCCACTCACCCCTGTCTCAGTTGTGAGTGTGCAGCCCCAAGAGGATAAGCAGTGTGATCAACTCAGAGTAAACTGTTACAACTGCCTTCAGCTAGGACATTACCTTAATAAGTGTCCATTCCCAAGACCAAAGAAATTAGTCCATCGTTGTTTCAACTGTGGAGATACAAGCCATTTATCCGATGGTTGTTCAATGCCAAAACGTCAATACCTTCAAGGTACCGACCCTGTCTGCGATACCCTAACTTCCCCAATTGCCTCGGCCTCGGCACAGCAGGGTCAAATTCAGCGAAGGAGTGATAAAAAGAAAAGTGAAACCAACCGTCACCTGGATGTGCGACTCCCACCACGGCGAATCATTGTTAAGGCTACCAAAAGGAAGTCTCCAGTTTCATCGACAATCGTCCCAAAGCTACAGAGCCAGTCACAGCAAGGCAAGCAATGCCAGGACAACGACAACCTGCTCCAACCGCAAGAAGACAGAAAAATCCGTCCACAGCAACCCCAGCAAGAGTCCCCAGCACCAGTTCGCATGGCGGGTAACGAACCAAGCAATGCACCCCGTGTTGCTCCGATCCCGATGGCCAGCAACCAATTGCAGATTGGCGACATCTCACGCAAGGAGGTCCTACCAACCGCAGCTACCAAGGAGGTTGTCATCTTCCCAAGGAATGTCTGCAAGAAAAGCAGTGTTACCGTTGAAACACCAGATAGTAAGCGAGGACAGATCAAGACAAACCAGCCTGAATCACAGAAGTAAAGTTCGCACTAGTCAAGGCTTGCAACGGTTTACAATTGTTTGTTCTTCAAGTGTTTTTCCATGTACGTCGAAACTTCATCGCAGTTATGTAATAAAAGAAGGATTATCGAATAAGGTCTATGTCAGGCAGTTTTTCCCTTTTCGTATGGCTCATCTCGTTTATCCAAAAGGTGGATTCACTTGTGTACCTGTCAATGTCATGAGGTACCCAGAAGTCTTGTGGTAGTCAGGTAATAAGAAGGGAATATTGAGTAATTCAATCCGCGTTTGGATTGTCAAGATGAATTATGACAGGTAAAGGTGTGCATCTAACAACGTCACTAAGAAACCTAGAGTTTCTTTTACCAGCTCATTACAATTTGGTCAGACTCTCAAGACGTAATCGCTAGCCGGGAAAAGAAAATAATCAATCCAGGAAATGACAAGTCGGTCAAGTTGGTCAGACCGTAGTAGTCACACTCGACATGATGAGGCCTTTTCGAAGGACAGTATAAGTGGCACCTCAATAAAATGAGAAGAATGATGAAATATTTGGAAGTTGACAAGTTGACAAGTTGGCGTCAAAGAAAAATATCCATCCTCTCAATCTTAGAGGTCTCCAAGAGAACAGTAGATGCAACTGCACCCTAGTGGTGAATAGGGATCAAGAATGGTTACCTTCAGTTCAAGACAACCGTGGCAGTTTTCGAAAACTATCCCAATGTTTCTAGGAAGAGGAGAGGGAATTGTTCCGCTACCTCTGCTTAAAATAAGAGAATGCAGATGTCGAGCCAAAAAAAAAAGAAATACATCACCAACAAAACAGGTGGTAGAGAAACTCGCTGGATAGATCGTCTCTACTCAAGGATTGAAAGTGAACTTGCGCGATTCGAAAAACAGAAACCCTTGGTAACATCAACGTCAGTTTCAAAGTTTCAGGAACAACCCCACCGATTTCAAGTCAACGAAGTCGATTCTCAGCTCATCAAAAATTGTAAACGTCAACTACACAGTCCAAAGTAAGCTTTATGAATAACTGCAACCCAGATCAGGGCCAAAGCAGACAGAACCAACCAGTGCAGTTTTGGCCAAGAAACGAAACATCGAGCTGGATGCCAACAGGGTCAGTCGCTCAAGATGGGTTAATCAATCAACCAAGTCAAAGTCAGAAAGAAGCCACGGAAGTCTGCAAGCCAGTTCAACACCACCCACACCCTGCTTTCTTTCTAGCCATCCCCGAATCTCGGGACGAGATTCCTGTAAGGGGGGTAGATTTGTCACACCCCGATTTTCGATCGGGATTAAAAATTACCTAATAATACATTTTCCAGAAATTTAATAAAAGTCAAAAGCAATTTAAACAAGTGAAATTAGCAAGGAAATTAAAATTTCCTTTAAAAATCATGGCCGGAAATATTTTTGTAATATTCTCTATGCCTTAAAGTACTCTCCAAAATTTTTCGTGAATTTTTGGAGCTAAAGAAATAATTTTAAAGTCACAAAGTTCATTTAACTGATTAAAATAAAAAAAAAACAAATTAAAAATGTCCCCTTTTTGTTTTGGGCCGTTTCCGGCCCAAAACTTCTCTCTCTCCCGCGGCCCACGCGGCCTCTTCCCTCTTCGGCCCAGCGACCCGAGCCGCTGCGGCCTCTTCCCTCCTTCGGCCCAAGGCGGCCCAAGGCCGCGCCCCGCCGCCTCCGCGTCCTTCCCCCTTCCCGGGCCGGCCCGAGGCCGTGGCCCAAGGCCGCCCGAGAGCCGCCGCTGCCTCCCTCCGCCCCGGGCCACCGACAGGTGGGGCCCGCGCTCGCCCTCGCCGCCGCCCGCCCGGCCGCCGCGCCGCCCGCTCCGCCGCAAACCCCGGCGGGTTTCCCGCCGCGCCGCCTTTTTATTTTCACCCCCCGAGGCCCCTCCTCGTTTTTTCCGCCGCCGCCGCCCCCAAAACCCTAGCCCTAGCGCCGCACCTCCGCCGCCGCCGACGCCGCCGTCTTCGCCGCCGGTAAGCGCCGCCGCCTTTCCCTTCTCCCCTCTCCCGGCCGCGCCGCTCGCTGCCGTGCGCGCCTCCCGCGCCGCCGTCGCCCGTGCGCTCCCACACCGTCCCCCCGCGCCGCCGCCGCGCCTCCCGCGCCGTCGCCGCGCGCCGCCGCCTCCCGCGCGCCGAACCCTAGCGCCGCCGCGTGCCTTGGCCGGCTCGGCCGAGCCCGAGCCCGGCCGTTCGGCGCGCCCGTGCGTCTCAGCCGTCGGATCGGCCACTCGGGCCGATCCCGGCCGCCCGCTCCCGCCCCGCGTGGCCGCCACGTGGGAGCCGCGTGGCTGCCGCGTCGGCGCCACGTGTGCGCCACGTGGAGCGTAGCCGCCGCCGCCGCGGCTGACGTCAGCCCTAGCCGCTGACGTCAGCCCTAGCCGTCCGCCCGGGCCGTAGAGGCCGTTCCGGGCCGGCTCACCTCCCTCTCGGCCCAGCAGTCCTTTGGGCCAACCCTCTCCCTTCTCGCGAAAAGTCTGTTTCGCGTCCCTCCTCCCTTCTTGGGCTGTCGGCCCGATTGGCGACGCCCATCGCGAGAAGTCTACTTTTCGTCCCTCGGCCCTTTTAACTTTTTCCCGAGAAAGTCCAACTCATCTTCTCAAGTCCAGTTTACCTCCCTCTCAGCCTAANAACGGGTGGGGCCGCGCCGCCCATCGTCCGCCGACGCGGCCGGCCGACCGCGCCGCCGCTCCGCCGCAAATTTCCCCGGCGGGTTCCCGCCGCGCCGCCTTTTATTTTCACCCCCCTCGAGGCCCCTCCTCGTTTTTCCGCCGCCGCCGCCTCCCAAAACCCTAACCCTAGCGCCGCCTCTCCGCCCCGTTCGCGCCGCCGTCTTCGCCGCCGGTAAAGCGCCGCCGCCTTTCCTTCTCCCCTCTCCCGGCCGCGCCGCTCGCTGCCGTGCGCGCCTCCGCCGCCGCGCCGTCGCACCCGTCCCGGCGCGCTCTCCCGCGCCGCGCCGCGCCGCCGCCTCCCCGCGCCGAAACCCTAGCGCCGCCGCGCGCCTGGCGGCTCGGCCGAGCCCGAGCCCGGCCGTTCGGCGCGCCCGCGTCTCAGCCGTCGGATCGGCCACTCGGGCCGATCCCGGCCGCCCGCTCCCGCCCCGCGTGGCCGCCACGTGGGGCGTCGCGTGGCTGCCGCGTCGGCGCCACGTGTGCGCCACGTGGAGCGCAGCCGCCGCCGCCGCGGCTGACGTCAGCCCTAGCCGCTGACGTCAGCCCTAGCCGTCCGCCTCGGCCTAGAGGCCGGCTTCTTCCGGGCCGGCCCATCTCTCTCTCCCGGCCCAGCGGCCGTCGGGCCGATTGGCCCATCTCCCCGCAAAAGTCTATTTTGCGTCCCCTCCCTTTTTCTCAGGCCGGCCCATCACCCCGCTCGGCCCGATTGGCCCGCCTTCTCGCGGAAAGTCCAATCTTGGTGCCTCGTCGCTCCTTTCTCCGTTGGGCCGCCGGCCCAAATGGTCCTTTATCCTTTATCCACACAAAAGTCCACTTTTCGTCCCTCGGCCCTTTTAACTTTTTCCCGAGAAAATCCAGCTCATCTCCTCAAGTCTAGTTTACCTCCCTCTCAACCTAATTTTCCCCTTTCCCCTGCAAAGTCCATTCCACCTCCTTTTTCTCTCCTGTTCGCCGACACTTGTTTTTATTGGTCGTAATTATCCAACTAAAATATGACTTAATGGTGGGCTGTGGGTGCATGGTTTTGCTGGTCGCACCCATGGCAATTAAGGACCGGTTCATGGGAAACCCTGGAAGAATAACAGTGCTTACCACAAGCAAGAATGGGCAACTGCTGGACTCGTAGCATAGCTCTTTCCTAGCCGACGTTCCCCGGAAAGGGTGGGCGTGATGGAGTCGGTTCGGCCGGGGATATACCGGTTGACTCGGCTACCGGATTCACCAAGGCACGAGGGGGGGCTGCCCACTGCCTTTTGAGGGGTGGGGCGGAAACCTGCGGTGTGGTGCGCTTGGTTAGGGAGGAGTTAAGCGAAAGGTCTTGTCACGATTCTCCCCTTTGCAGTATCGTGGTGATACTTCGGGGCATGGTAAACATGTGTGGAATCGTGTCCTTGTGGGTACAGTTGCCGCACCTCTGATCAGAGTAAAACTATTCGAATAGCCGTGCCCGCGGTTATGGGCGATCGACCAGATTCACCGTGATTAGTCCCACATGCTTAATTAATTTGACTTATTGAACTGGTGTAGTTCAGGTGGAATGGTTGGGCCTGTTCAACGTGGTTGTAGCGTTGTTCAGTGGAGATTTAATATTGCTTTAATTAAACAACTATTTTACTGTTTTAAACTATAAAGGTTTTCAACCGCTTTTCTGCAAATAGCCACAAGCCTCCCTTTGTCTCCCCTGTGCATGTTTGCATCTTTGGTGTGGCTTGTTGAGTACGGTGGTTGTACTCAATCTTGCTATTTTTTCCCCTTTTCAGAAGTTTAGTACTTCTGAGTTGAAGATGAAGTTAGAGGACCAAGGCTCAGACCTCCGTTGAGTTTGCCTGTGGAGTGGAGCTGAAGCCCCGCTAGGATCGTCTCTTTCCGCTGCTATTTTCTTTTTGGTGTGAGGACTAAGTGCCCTTGTTGTAAATATTTATCGCTTTATTTACGTTTGGATCTGTTTATTGATTTGTCGTTTTGTGTACCCTGGTTGATGCCTGGACAGGGACTTAATACACAAAATGGTCTGGAAATTTGGGAAAATTTCCGGGCGTGACAATAGGTAATCCCTATTTCCATGTAATTAACAAAACATGCAATTTATTTACAAATAGTAAAACATATTATAAAGTAGGCTCAACATGCTCAAGGGAGAATGTGTGACTTGCCTTACTTCTTTGATTAATCTTCCAAACTCTTTCCTCGCGATCGCAGTCTTTCGAAATGACGGTTTCTACATGTTGGGACACAAAACAAGGAAAACCCCTAAAAAACTAAGTAAATAGTACCTGAAAAGTAAACAAACATGTAGAGCTCAGTTTTAGATCATTTTTTCAAGTTGAATGGCTCAATTTGGAGTTCGTATGAATTAGTAATGAATTTTAGAAGTATTAAGCCATAAATGAATTTCTAGAATTAAATACGATTTATTATGAAATTAACGTTATTTATAGCATCAGCCAAGAGGGGAGCGGCGCCGACCAGCGGGCCTCACCTGTAGGTGACACAAAGAGAGGGCGCACGATGTAACAAGCCACACATGGCCGGGCAGGTGCACCACGTGGCACCGACGGGACAACAACGTGGTGGCCACATGGGCGGTCACACGGATGGCTCCAATCCATCCCGAGGCAGATCGGACGGCCACAGGCGAGCAGGGTGGGCTCGTGTAACGCCCGTTTTGTCGCGGCGTTAGCGGGAAAACTATTTTGCTAAAAACCCTATTTGCGAAAGTTTGCTCTTCAGTCGAGTCTTGTTGTGTGCCAAGGTCTCGTGTCTCCCCTCTCAGTTCAATCCCGGAGAAAACCGCGAAATCGGATTTCAAATCCGAGCCCTCAAACTCCCCCTTCCTTTTTCTCTGGAAAAGTCTGGGTTACCTCCCTTGACCTGGGCCGAATTTTCCCCCTTCGGCCTTTCCTGTTTCTCTCCTCCTTGGGCCGTCGCCCGGCCCAGCTCCCTCCCGCGGCCTGCCTCGGCTCGCGTCCCCTCTTGCTGGGCCGCGTGCCGCCTCGGCCCGATCCGCTCGGCCCGCGCACGCCGCGTACGTGCCCCGCGCGTGCCCGAGCCGAGAGCACCAGCTCTTCTCCCGGCCTCTCTCTCCCTCGCCGCTCTCTCTCTCTCTCTCTCTCTTTTCTTTCCCGTTCCGTCGCCGGCGCCGCTGGTCCCCTCGGCCCCGCCGCCTGCGCGCATGCCGCCAAGGCGCTGAGCAGCGCGCGCCCTCCCGTTTCTCCCCGCGCGCGCCCCTGCCCGAAGCGGCAAGGGGGCAACCTCTCTTTTCCCCTCTCCCCTTTTTCTTTTCCCCGGCGGTCGACCGCCGCCGACGTCACCCGGTCGCACCGCCGT